>OY292531.1:3017721-3617721 GCA_958496365.1 Subacronicta megacephala | reverse complement strand
GAAGACGTGTAATGCACCAATTACTAGCCGTGCCCCGTGGCTTCACCCGTTTTGCCCCGCTGTTAAGGTTCGTAGCGTGCTGTTAAATATCCTATAACGTTACAAAAGATTAGGACTATCAAATGCACATAGTTTTTTTTACCTGATTGGTAGTTTGAGAGATTTATGTTCAAACAAACAATAACATGAACTCTTCAGCTTTATAGTCTAGCGGGTATTGAACGGGAGCAGTCTGGTACCGGCCCCCGGGGACCGAAACGATATATTTTGCATTGTGTATTTAATATTAAATTACAGTCTATAGTTATTAAATCATACCGGTCCCTAATATTTAACAAGATCGTCACTTACATACAAACATATTTTTATGTTTACATGGGACTATAAATCTTTAGTTTTATTCATCCAGGGCTCTGTGGCATTCACTTAAAGAGGCCCATGTCTAGCAGAGGACGAAAACGGGTTGATAACGATGATAGTAATAGTTATATAATGTATGGTAGTGAAAGTAAGGTATGGCAGAAGAAACATGAAAGCAGAAGAAACATGAAAGCAGATGAGAGCTTTGAGAAGTATGTGTGGTGTTACGCTAAAAGATAGAGTGAGAAACAGTGTGATAAGGGAGTGTTGTGGAGTGAAAGAAGATGTAGTAACAAGGATTGAGAAAGGTATGTTATGATGGTTTGGTCATGTAGAGAGAATGGATGAACGGAGATTGACGAAACAACTTTATATGGTGAGTATGGATGGACGAGTTGGAAGGGGAAGACCTCGGCGAACGTACCGTAACCAAATTGCGGATGTTCTTAAAAAAGGCCAGGTTCCGAGCACCCTAAACCGACGGTCATGCATGAAGAGATTAATGAATGTAGATGAAGCGAAAGTAGTGTGCCAGGATCGTAGCAAGTGGAAATTTATAGTCTCTGCCTACCCCCATGGGAGACAGGCGTGACAATATGTATGTATGTATATAATGTTAGTTAAGATAAGGTCAACAAATCTAACGGGTTCTACCTTATGTTAAGGTTTGCAGGATGCGGTTTTTACGCTTAAGCTTCCATTTAACTTGCATTGTATGTATGTATGTTTGTTAGTTTGTATGTTTGGGTCAAATCTTGCAACTGAATTTTGAAGCAGTTACCTTCAACCGATTGAGCTGAAATTATGCATACACAATTAGTTTGGATGACAATGCGTTGTTAGCTAAGTAACGTCATTCTAAATCCAAAATGGCGGTATATAAAATAATGTTTTTTTTAGATATAATTAATATGTTATTAAGTATAAATTCGACATTAAAACACACCTTAGACAAGGTAAATAAGCTATAGGTAAATATGTACATCAATATTATTTTCTTGTTGCAGGCGGCAAAGGCAGCGAAGACTGTTAAATACGGTAGTAATGTCGACGGAATATCAACTTGTGATCCCGAGCAGTACGGCAAAAGGTTTATTGAGTTCGTAGCTAAAGCCATTGAGGGGAACTAAACGGTCAAGTGCACACCGGTGCTTCTTTTAGTACTGATACTTATTTATTACGGATTAATAAACAAATGGAGAGCTAATCTGTGTTGTCCGATGGTGGGCATTGTGTTCGGGATTATGAAAAACAGAGATTATTGATGCAAAGGTAACGTGGATCACGTTACCTATGACTGTAAATTATTTACTGCTTCTACACTTCTAAACTTTTTAGTTTACTAATGATGTATAAAACAGATTGCGTTTGTGATTCCCCAAAAGGCCATTTGAAGTTATTATATACCTATTTTATAAACGGAATTAACCACGGTTACGGTGCGTTTAAGCCTGCCGCTCGTTATTAAAAATCGCGATAATATGACTGATTTGCGGTAGATTGACGTGATGTGCGCAGTTTTGACACAACGCATGTGAGCACTCCATTTGTTTACGTATCTTTGTTTATAGATGATGCTACTGTCTCTTGATTCGTGAGGGTTTATTAACATCGCCTTTCATTAAAATATTTTAATTGTATAAATTATAATTTTAGCTATTATATTTATTTGGGACATCATTGTAGGTGAATATAAATAAAATGCTGATTCGTACGTTATATTCCAATTGTTTAGAACCCAATTACTTAAATTTGCTTAAACTTCATACCTAAATATGTAGATAATATTCGACTGTCAATGTATTTTTGGTCTTATATTCAAGAAGTTAACTCAAGAAATAGTAGCACCATTGACGAATATTTTGGACTGAACATAGAAATGACCAAGATACAATTTCAATATATTTTTTAACTGGGCGAATAGTATCGATAACGTATGAACGAAGCTTTGAATGTTTTCGCTACATTATATTTTAGTTCCCGCTAGCTCATCTATTATACCTAATTAAGTTCGCTCATGATCCTTTGTTAGTAAATTAATTGGAGTGTACAGGGTGATGTAGAAAATAATAAGGGGCTGGTAGTTTGTTTAGATGCGTTATGAAAGAGTATCCACTTTGCCCGGGTAATATCAGCTTTAATTAAAATGTCCGTATTGCCCGGTCAATGTTGATAGTGGATTTCGCTTAAAATTATGTTCACGTAGTTACGTACTGAAAGAAGCACCGCTTAAATGTTGTTATATCTTGTCAAAGACAAGTCCCACGATACAGTAAGTGTAATAACGTCGATTCTTATTGAAAAAATAAATGCAAATAAATTAAAATCAAATGTTAAAATCGTAGTGAGGAGACATGTAATTGATATTAGCGATTATGCATAACGTTCGGACTGTTTGTGAAAAGTTTGTCGTTTTTTATCAAATTATGATCGTATTTATTCGCTTTGCGTGCGAATTTTCACAAACTGGTGCAATAGATACGTTTAAAGGTTACTTGATACACCGTATCAGATGAAGTTGCGCCCGGTTCTCTATTGAATATTTCGAAATAAGCAATTAATTACGATTGGTTGATGTTTCTACCGCATTCCAAGCTATTTAGCCTGAAATAAATTTGTTGTCTTTCGGGCACGCCCCGCATAAGGGATGAAGTCAAAAAACCAAATTTATAAAAAAAAACTATTTTACAGATGGGGTTAGTAGCGGTGTCTTGCTACGGTGTATCTAGAATTCAAAACCGGGTTGGTTATTGTCCGAAATGGACGGTTAAGGGGTTGTTTGGGGACCCACACTTTTATTAAAATATTCTACACTTTCATGTTTGCAATAATATTAGTAAGCGGAACTTTTTTGACAATATTCACGTTTTATTAACAATCTCACTATCGAGTCCCAGTTTTGTGCTATTTCAATATTATTCAATAGTATTGATGGATTCGAGATTGTCTTGTCCTGATTAGTGTCGGGCGGTTGTATATATGCTAATCGTGCGGTAAATATTGCTTGCGCGATTCAGGATTTGTTTCGACGTAGTTCCTTGTAGCGCGCTAGATGGCGCTATAATACAAATGTATTAATTCGCTGAAGCACGTGGTCTCATGAGGGCAAAACAATAGATTTTGCATTGTTTCTACAATATGGTGCTTGAAGGGGTAAGACATTTATGATTTCCCTCGGCAAGACGAAACTTTTACCATGAAATATGTTATCTATAGTCATTGACTCGTCACGAAACAATATAAAAATATATCAACAATAATTCGAGGCGCGCAATTAAGTCTATCTTAAAGTTGAATATAAAACAACCATGGCACTATATTCAACACGGCAATCTCGAATACACCAATTCAGCTACTTTGCACTGTCTTCCAATACCCGAAGTTATATTCTTAAAATAAATAGTTCTATTTATTATTCAGACATGGATTAAAAAAAAAAACTTCAAAATATGCATAGACGTTCGCAAACGCGCCAGTTTCGAAGAAATGTTAATCTCGGACCTCTTTTAGCAAATGGAGTGAACCAGGGGCCGTATTACCACGTATTAATGCCATCATTTTTAGGTTGTGATAGAGGGATGCCGCTCTATAGGTTAAATAGTGGCGTCCCTCTTTCACAACGTAAAAATGATGGCATTAATACGTGGTAATACGGCCCCTGTTATGTTTACCAAACCTTCTAGTGATATGCAGAAGAATACGGTGTATATTCGTTGTAACCGCGATATACGTAATACTTATGTATAGCGTACATTAGGTATCATTCCATTTGTTATCAACTCCCATCTGTAAAACGAAGCGCGTTTGTACACACACCGGAATATTGTATGGACTGCATTTCCGACAGAATGTGACGCGTGACGTAGATTTGGATACAGTCAAATAAGATATTTGTACGATAAAGAGCATTAAACCAATTTTAATAAGAGCGAAAATTGGTCAACAACTAATTTTGTCAGTATTTTGAGCAGTAGCTTGTGTTCACGACTGTATGCTAAATGTATATGTAAAAGCTATCGTTGTAATGCAGTCCGTTAGGGGCCGAAGTCTGCTATGTCAACTGGAGTGTTTGGAATTGTTTAGCTTTTACAGTTTTGTCTGCCAAATCTGTCAAAACCAACAGTAGGCTAGTTACATTTTTTATGGTCCCATTAAAACTTGATAAATATAGCCTATATAAACTTGATAATATAAATAGAGCCGAACACAAAAACAAAATTACAATCAGTAAAAAAATAAGGCATTTTAATTTTATGCAAGAGCGTAAGACGAGACAGAGTCTAACGCACGTTGTGACGTCACACCGTGCGTTAGCCATACAATTTTTATACTGATACTCGTTTTGTTGGAAAGGGACAAAGTATCATTACCCAACTTTAAGGCTTTAAACTTGCCTTGGGCGCCAAATTTTTTTTTTTTGGGTATTTCGCAAATTGTAGTCAATTATTTTTTCAATAAACGAATTATTTTCAATGACATTTTCTCATCAACAGAACTATTGTTTTAAATAAATCTAACATCAATCTACTACCCTACCCTATTCCGAACACTCCAATGATTTGATACATTTAAATAGCAGACTATAGGCCTATATGTATATGCAATACTAAAAACTTATAGAAACCTCAAAGCACGTTCGCAATAATTCTCATAACTCGTTATTAGCTTTTATAATGTTCCGCTAACGCGTAGTTTAGTATTGACAAATTATAAGGATTAAATAAAAATGTTAAATATCATTGAATTAGGATGTTGACGTGTTATGGTTGGCCAATTTATCTTTATCAAGGAAATTACATGTATACTATTGGCCGTTGTATTATATCTTATTGTAATGTAATTGTAATGCCTTCGATATATTGTATATTGTTTAAAGTACATTGATAATTTGTTTTGTTCATAATAAAAAATGTGAGATAATCTCCCTGGGAGTATGGATCGATCCAAAATGTTCTAACTTATGAATGTCAATAAACTATTTTAATCATTTTGGTTTTGAATAAGGATTTAGATGTGAAATGTGGTTTTGTATCAATCCATACAAATAAGTATGAGGTCTGTTGTAGCTTGTAATTATATTCCTAAACGTGTTGATGTAGAATAGTTCATGAAATGAAATCTGTAATGTATTCGAAACTATTTCTCTTATCCAGAAAGTAATCAATAGACTTCATAATAATTATATTGAATTCCCAGGGACGACTGTGTTTTCAGTCTTTTCAGTATTGTACTCGTTGTAAACATTTAACTATGTATGTATTTTATTACATGGACGGTAAGGTCCAAAATTGTATAAAAGGAACGGCCATTGTTAAGAGTCGGTGTTTCACCCAATAACGTCGTTTTTGCCAATATACCCATAGCTAGTTCGCTTAGTTTCTGTCTAGAAGTAGTGTTTTTAATAGTACGATGTAATTTTGTTATTTATTATTCTATATTTCGAATAAGACTTGGATTGTTGTGAAGTCTTTGTGATTTATTCTGTGAAAATTCATGTGCCGTTTACGGTGTACTAATAATATTGGTAAATTTTATACTTTATAGGCGTTGATCCCATCGCGCCCTCGACTAGCGATGCAACCACGCCATATCGAATGTTTAGCTGACCTCAGAATTATTATTAAAACTTCGTGTAATTCTTTTAAATTTTGACTGGGGAATATTACTAGATTTGTCAGTGAAATCAGTATTTACGGCTCCACTTGGTACGCCTTCAATTTTGTCAAACGTTAGTTTTTTTGTGATAGATATTGTTTACTTTTAGATATTAATTTTATATAAGATTTTGAGTTGATCACTTTTTCATGATTCTAAATTAAAAACGAATGAAGTCAAGCACTATTTTGTTACGGGGTGATCGACTTTGGTAGTGTTAGAAATCCTTTGTTACCCTCTTAGTGAAGAGGATTTTTTTTAATTTTATCCAAAACCTTGTCTACATATTCCTGAACAATGTGTTAGTCATGAAATGATTTAAATTACGTCATATGTGTTGCCATTGTTTAGGTCGGTAATTGTATTTTAATTTGTAGTTATATTATTTCGAATAGGTTTTATCTTGTTATCGGTGACGGTTGAAGCCACGAGCCAGCAGTGTACGGCATATATTTATTAATGATTAGCTTCGCTACATACAAACATATTCGGCATGTAAGCAACACGGTTGAAATGTTAAATCTCTAGTCTACTCTTGTAAAGACAAAAAAAAATGTGTATGAAAAATGAAAACTTAATTTTTTAAATATTCGGTTTATAAAGATTCTGCATTACATGAGTTTTTATTTATTACACAATCCTCTAAACTTGCTATCAGACTTGTTTTATTATTATAAAATAAGTGTTATAATCTTTAAAAATAAAAATGTCACGTAAATGCAATAACGCAACTCAGGTGTTACAAAAAAAAAATAGTAACTCAGGTGTTGATGAAATTTAGTTTTTGCAGTGAGTGAGCCCGTACTCCTCGTAAAAAGGAAGTTACAGCAGAAATTAATGTATTGTATATTGAATACACCCTTTGATTTTTCAAAATTATCTATTTTCAGTCTCCACAATCCAAACATTTGAATTGAGGAGCCACTTCTAACGTCCTGTAACTCTTGAAAGCTTCCACTACAAATTCCAGGATTGCTCAATTGCTACTAAATCGAGGTTGTATCGACGTTAAAATATTAAACATACATACCAACTCAATCCATATGAACACCAAAGACCTGTAACGTTTCTCAGAGAACTTACAACCATTGGAGAAAATGAGCTCTCGTAGTCTCGCCGGCTAGGTGGAAGACAAGTCGCGTGAGGACTGTCAGTATTTTACACAGCTACTTCCATGCATGAGACCTCCGCAACCGATGCATCAGCGTAGTTATTTCAAAACCATCAACGTATACAGGGAAAATATTGAAAATGAATGAAAAAAACGAGCATTTGAATTTTTTAGAATAGTTTTATTAGTAAAAGCTCCCAGACCAGTAGATATCTTACAACAAATTAGTCCATCCTCGTTTTGACATGTTTCTCCGTAATCTTGTCTTTCTCGATGATGTACACGACCGCGCCCCAACCGGAGATTGCGTCACGATCAGCGGCGTTCACTAGCGCCTAGGAAAAACAATGATTATTTAAATTAACTAGATTTCCTGATTCACAAATAACAAAACGAATACGACTACCTCCAAAAAATATTTAAGTTATTATTATTTGTATGATAATAATTCCGATTAGACGGGTAGCACACTGCTAGATGAAGGTTTCACCCTTTAGGCTTATAACTTATATACTTACCATAAAAAAAAAACTTTGTGAAACGCAATAAATGAATGAATGAACTATGGCATAAATTAAAAAGTTGCTATTTAAGTAAGCTGTCTGTGTATTTATTCTCCTAAATTATGCAAAAGATTTACAGTTTAAAGACTAAACATAATGCCTTCCTCCTCTCCTACATTGCCCAACAGTGTCCTTAAGTGATGGATGCAGTCAATTTATTGAGTATTGAATTTAGTTTGGAAGTTTTATATGTATACATTTATATGCTTATTAAGTTTTTGTATGGTATAGTTGGCTATTTACCGCAACTGCACGACGAAGCGCATATTTTGCGTAAAATTCTCTTTCTTTGATTATGTAGACATTTTTGACAGGGGACATACACCTACTAGTGGGACAATGTAATGGTTGATGATGATGAATATAATTAAAAAGTTGCAAATTATCACATGATAAGTGTAAATATTTAGTGTTATTACAAACCTGTGAGATAGTTTCAAACAGTTCATCAGGTGACAGGTTGGGCTCCCACAGAGCTTCACACATACCATACAGCTGTTCTGAACAAGTTCCCGACACTACAAAGTCTTCAGGCTCATTGGGGCAGCCAATCTGAAAAACAAACATTAGCTAAGTTTATTTAAACAATTCTTGGCCGGAGAGCCCTTGAAAAATATTTACCTGTCAAGTCCCATATCATATACATAATGGAAAATCGATTGTTTTGGTCTCATGACACATATGAATACCGTCAACGAATTCATAAGATTTACATTAAAGTATTTTCAAGGAGCTTTTCTAAATATGAATTGAATACAAAATAATTTGATTATTTGGTATGAATTGAATTGATAGCTTATTAGATATATCTAAAAAAGGGTTATTTACTACACAAAAATATGTTAATGCAATGACCTCCCCTATGGATGTCACCCCAGTTTTAAAAATGATCTTATTTGCTAAGTTGGATCTCTAATTTCAGAATCAGATCCTTCAGAAAGGTCAGGTGCGTAGTACCCGCAACGGGCGCATGTGTATGACAAGATGTATGAATGTGGACGAAGTAAAAGAAGTATGCAAGAATCATAGCAGATGGCGTTCTGTAGTTTCTGCCTATCCCTATGGGAATAAGGCGTGAGTGTATGTATGTAAGGTGGTTATTTTTTCCAGCAAGTTCATAATATTAGAAAATGTGGATTTAATCTCCAGTTTTTCCTTACCAGATCCATATTGCACACATAGGGCTGGTTGTCATATGGGTCAAGTCCAGCGATGACTGGCTCAATGAAGTAGGGTCCGAAGCGCCTTTCATATAACAGGTTGGACAGCATCGCTGAGAATGTCTTGGGCCTCATAATTCTATTCTCTTTCAGCTCATACAGGTTCATTCTGGAATTGCGGATGATTACGAGTAGTATCATGACTATATTGGATGAATAACTGAAGTGCTCTAATGCAAATTCATTTTTATTTTGGATTTCTGCAAATTGTTTGTCTATTTGGTTGTTTCACAATTGAGTACTTGCTTCAATTTCGTTATCATAGAAGATTTTGTTGTAAAATATAGGATTCGGCCAAAATTGATAATTTACACCGAAATTGCTCAACCTGGGAATTGGACCCAAAACCTCTAGCGTAGCAGATGCACTATGACTGCTAGAATAAGTAATATAAGTTAAAGTATTTGTAACTTCTTACCTAAATTTTAATCTCTGGAATACAGTCTGTGTGTCAGTAGCTAAGCCAGGGAGGCCGACATACAATGTGGGACCCATTTGGTACACCTTGGGGAAGTTGGTTGAAATGGTCTGGGCTTGAATACCGAAACGTTTATCTGTCGCGATCGCCACGCAGTCCTTACCCTTCATTGCGACCACTGCGCCTCCATTATAAGCTAGAATAGACTGAAAGAAAACATAAAATGAGGGAGGGAAATGGATGAACAGGAGTTGTACATAATTGGGCAAATAAAACGTTTTAATGTTTGGGACGAAGAAGGATATAATAATATCTTCAGGATACGAAGATCTAAGGCTTATTGTATGATTTAATTAAAAGTTAGTTACAGCAAAATAGAAATTATGCTTTGTAATGTTCGTGACGCTATCATAACCAATATTCATAATATTCTGTTTATATTGGGTCATAATTGTAATTATTATGGGAGTATCCTTAAATATGCTTACCATTTTGCTTTATGTAAATAAATTCAGCTATTTTCTAATAAAAACAACGTATTAAACTTTTTACGGGAAACCGAAAAAGTGACAATTCATCGGCGACAATTTGAATCACAGATTAACAATTTAAAAAGTCAACTCTAGTCTCTTGCAAAGAAGGCATCGACAACATGAGCTGTGTCTATGAATTTCTTTATGGTTTAGGGTATGGTCTCAGAACATATCCTGAGGGGTTTGGTATACCTTACCTTGGATCATAAACTATAATACGCAAGGCTACACATCAAGCTATACAAAACCAGTTCACGCTGGCCTCTTAATATATGTGAAGTCTATACAATGCGATTTCAGCTTAAACTGGATTTGTATAGGTTGACCTGTAGCCGTGTGTACGAAGCTATACAAATCCAATTATATAGGCTAGTCTCGAATTGCACGCAGAATCTTTACAATGCGAGGTCAATATATATTGGATTTGTATAGCTTGATGTATAGCCGTGTAAACTTACTCAAAAATAAAATAAAAATAATGAGGAAAGAATTCTATTAATCATGAATTGTTTTTACAGCTAAGTTACAAAGAATTTGCGTAACTATACTACTGTTGATGGTTTTGTTCGGCGCTTCCATACAAATATTTGTATTCGTTTCGTTCGTACCATTTATTGGAATGGTTATGGTTTCTATGCAAAAACCTAGATGCAAATGTTCCAATCCCAACGAAGTGACATTTCTGCCACGCCTAATCCCCCCATCATATCAAGTTGATGCAATAATAATTCATAATAGTAACAGAATTATATTAGAGCTACTTAACAACATATTTTTTATTTTATTTTAATCAATCTGCTAGAGGATTTCATATTATAATTATTTTTTTAAATAAAAAACGCAATAAGGAGTTATTTTAAAGAATCTTTTAATTCGTTTGCGTACATGTCCAGGCGGCCTGTCATGGTAAATCCCCAGTGGTCTTTCATTTGTCGGCATAGATTTAAATCCATTTCAACAATGAGCAGTCCATCTTTATCCCTTGAAAGGCTAGGAGTTCTGTATCCATTAGGAGCTGTGACGTAGCTGGATCCGTAATAACACCTGGTCACCTGTTTCTGGTTGCTTGTTTTAAAATCCTCAGTGCCCACTCTATTGAGGCTACAAGTGAAATAGCTATTAGCAATAGCTGCATTACGAGCTTCTATGCCCCAAAATGATTCTCCAAATTCAGAAATCGTTGCTGCAGGATTGAAAACGATTTCTGCGCCGTTTAGTCCAAACATTAGCCAGTTTAACGCATGGTGGCGACCATAGCAAATATTGACTGCGATTTTAGCATATTTGGTTTCAAATACTGGGTGACCAGTGTTGCCAGGTGAATAATAAAATGTCTCACTGAAGCTTCCAACACTGGGTAAATGGTTTTTGCGATGTTTTCCCATGTATTTTCCACATTCGTCTATAAGCACTGCAGTATTCCACCATACACCATCGTCATCAATTTCCAAAATTGGCGATACTATGATTATTTTGAATTTTTTAGCTAGTTTACTCAGAAACTGAAAACTGGGACCGTTTTCGGCCGGCTCCACAAACTCTTTCCATTCTTCTTTTTCCCTAGTACACAAGAAAAACGGCATGTACCATGCTTCTTGCAGACAAAGAATTTGTACACCTTCTGTTGCTGCACAGTGGATTAACTTTTTAACTTTATCAAAAATGGCTTCTCTCTGTTTGCTTATTGGTGCAGTAGTCGGCAAAACAATGGAATGTTGAAGTAAACCAACTTTGACGATCTTCGGCGGTCTAACCTCTTTTGCAGCATTGAAGGAAAAGGCTGCAACTTCAAAACCACGTTCTCTTCCTACTGCTATTGTGGAATCTTCAATTTTCAACTCACAGTGATCCACTCTTCCATAGTGTATTCTATTGTACTCTTTTAACTGTTCTGAATTTAAATTATTTTTGATAAATTGGTCAATATTAAGCACAGAGTGGGACTCCATATTTGATTCAAATGAATATTTATAGCTCTGGTATATAAACAAAGATAAGGTTGCGTAATGCTACATTATGTGCGATGTAAATAAGCGTGGCTTGTCGTTTTAATCGATGTTTACCATAATTGACTCGCGACTCGATATGAATCAATATCTAGGTACCTTCTACTTATTTGAGATCAGTAAATATAGTTGATAAAGGTTCGTGTTATATACTTATATCTAAGTACGAAGCATCTACTTCTATGCTGTTATTTTTTTAGTACGCAACAAGATGCATGTAGCGGAATTTACTCAGAGTAGGTTTTTTTTAAAAAATAACTATGCTTTATTCTGTATGTATACTAGTGGGTTTGTCGGTTTGGTCTTTACTGGGTGTGTTTCCTAGCACAAATTCACACAAACGTAAACATCCCGACCCGCAACAAGAATCTGTAGTCCATATAAATATTTATTAGATACGTTCGGGAAACGAACCTGCGGCTGCAGACAATCTGATCGCTCATCCATCGCACCATTCGTGGCAAAAGCGTTAAATTTCTTCAGTATCATCTTCACCACATTGTCACTTTTTACATGAATCCAAACCTTCACGCCTGTATTCACGGAAGGCGTAGGCAGGGTTGTAGGATTTTTAGCGGTATGGCCTTAGTATCAATTTCATCTTATTACATTATCATATTCAAGTTACAAAAACCACAGGCCGACCTAGTTTGGAATACTTACGTTTATTCTTGTTCATGCATAAACCTTTTCAGGCCATTAAGTGGGCTTAGTTCCTACCTACGTTTATCACCGGAGCAGAAGGGCCTGAATAAAATAATGGTTGGACTGCCTAATTGGTCCAGTGGTCCTAAACGTCACTGCTATGCTAAAGGTTCTGGGCTCGATACCCAGGTCGAGCAAAATATTACTAAGTAGGTTTTTTTATGAAATGCTCGGTTGTTTGGACTTCTGCCTGGTAATGGCAGTAGTTTTGCCCCCAAATGAATATTGGACCTAACTAACATTACCAGCGAATTGTGGATATGACGTTAGTAGGTACCTACACTCTGTATAGCTCTTCGGGGAATACAAGCGTGATGGTATGGTCGTTTGGTGGCGATCTTAATTATTATTAGTGAAAACCGCGAGCTGTTATTATTGAAAGAACGGTTTAATAGTGTCTTCTTCAAATTAACACAGCGCCATCCAAAAGGTCACTTAATTAGAAATTACTAACAATACACAAATATTAAACATACAATTTGAAATAGGATTTGACAGTACTTATTTTAAATGATTTTCACATTATATCTACTTTTTTCTTATCACGAAACACACAGCTTTGCACTCATTTCTCCGGTCACGTACCCAGCTAGAAGATAACCAAATATTTTTCAGACTCCATTCTAAACTTATCGGAGGGTCGAAGGTCGCCCACAAACAGCCGGACCACACAGATAAAACAAACGTACGGCCAATGCATCACCGACCATCTCTAAGGTATTTAAGCGCCGTACTGGGACTAAAAAGCGCAGTCGTTCACGGCATATCCAAGTATACGGACATACCGACATTTATATCGCAAACATGGAGAACGAAACTCTCAGCTTGGAAGCCATCATCAACAACAACCTCAGCGGCCGTGACCTTGATGAGTTCAACAGAATCCATTATGGAAGAACTGATCATCTTGAAGTTAAGCTAAAGGACACATCTATCGCTGCGGCGAAGGAAGCCGACTTCGAAATCGCTGCTTACGCATTTCCTGCCAAGAAAGAACATACCAGGCCGCCGAGAATTGTGAAGGTTGGACTTATCCAAAACTCTATCGCCGCACCCACCGACCGCCCAATCAACGAGCAAAAGAAAGCGATCTTCGAAAAAGTAAAGAAGATTATCGATGTCGCCGGTCAAGAGGGGGTCAACATTATTTGCTTCCAAGAGCTATGGAACATGCCTTTTGCCTTCTGCACTAGGGAGAAGCAGCCATGGTGCGAGTTCGCCGAATCAGCCGAAGACGGTCCTACCACGAGATTCCTGAGCGAGTTAGCCGTGAAATACGCAATGGTATTTGTTTCTTCTATTCTCGAAAGAGACGAAAACCACTCGGATATTCTGTGGAACACAGCTGTGATTATCAGTGACACTGGCAGCGTAATTGGCAAACATCGCAAGAACCACATTCCAAGGGTGGGTGATTTCAACGAATCCAATTACTACATGGAAGGCAACACTGGACATCCCGTGTTCGCGACGAGGTACGGCAAGATTGCGGTGAATATCTGCTTCGGTCGTCATCACGTGTTGAACTGGATGATGTTCGGGCTCAACGGGGCGGAGATTGTGTTCAATCCATCGGCGACTATTGCCGCTGAAGCGGGCAGTGAGTACATGTGGAACATAGAAGCCAGGAACGCTGCGATCACCAACTGCTACTTTACAGCGGCGATCAACAGAGTTGGGTATGAGGAATTCCCTAACGAGTTCACATCGGCTGACGGGAAACCAGCCCACAAAGACATAGGACTCTTCTACGGGTCGAGTTACTTCTCAGGTCCTGATGGCGTGCGGTGCCCCGGCCTTTCTCGTACGAGGGATGGGTTGCTGATCAGTGTTATGGATCTGAACAAGAACAGGCAGATTAAGGATAGGCGTTGTTATTACATGACACAGAGGCTGGACATGTACGTGAACAGCCTGAGCAAGGTACTCGAAATCGACTATAAGCCACAAGTTGTTCACGAGAATGAGAAGTGAAACAATAGTAGGTAGGAGCTTTGATTACGACCGCAACAAAATGTATGGAATGTTAATAAAATATTTATAACGACAGCTAAACTTATTATCTTATTTTTTAATTACCTTTTCCATTTGTTGTGTAAACAATAAATAAAATACTTATTTACAAATAGATTCTTGCGATGTTTTTAACATAATTAATTTATCAATAAACATTTTTATTGTAATGAACTCTAAAAGTAAACATACAGTTGACAAGAACAATGATAAGTTAATATATTTTTTTTTTAAAAGCTTACAGTTTTAGATTTGTCAATGTTAAATTAATGACTATGGGTGGAATATTCATAATATTTGATCTACGCCTATAGTTCTGACGATTAGTATAACAATATTAATTATAATGTCTGGCAGACATAATTGTGTTCTGATATTTGTACTTATCTCTTAAATGATCACGAAATCCCTTCTATTTCTATTACTGGTGCAGAACTTTAAGGTATTGTACACGGCATCAAGCTGTACATTCCAACAAAAGCTGATTAACTGGTTTCTAACACTTACGCGAATATTAGAAATTGAAATAAAACTGCTGTTTACGGATTTTATCGCGTTATATTGATAAATATTTAATTCCCGACGTTTCGGGTCCATTACAGCACTCAGTCCACCCGTGACTATGGATGCTGTAAAGGATCCGTAACGTTGGGAATTAAATAATATCAATATATAACGTGATAAAATCCTTAAAAGGTAGTTTTATTTCAATAATCTGATTTCTCATTGTTGGTAAAGTCATATTGAAAATCTATAGCTTGATATGTGGCCACGAGAATGAAGTGAAAATGAGCATGATACCCAGGCTTTTTGCAAGTAAAAAGTGCAGCTTAGTCATAAAACTCATATAATCACTTGTCATCAAGCTATTGTTTTACGTTCAAAAATACATCGGCAGGTCACCAAGCCGTTGATCTACCATTCATAATAATAAATACTGCTATTACTTGTTGTTATGGAAGCTCGTGTTAGATAAAATAATTCCGCCACAATAAACAATCCCACACACGGAGCCGATTAGAAATTGTGGATAAGGCCTTATCAACTATTTTGTTTTTATTGTCTCTCCATATTAGCAATAATTGCTTCATTATGGAAGCTGTTAATGATAATAATTATTATCTCTTCAACTCATTATAAAATAAAAATATAAAATTATTGTAAATAATGCTTTTAGTAAATTATTGGCACTCGCGTCCATACTATGCCTACCCTAAATTTTAATATGACTCTACTATTGTTTGTCTACAGTACTTACAAGTCTTAATAATATTGATAGTCACCATTTAGTTCTTTGAAAATTTAACTTTTCTTAAACCTTAGCATTCTGCTATTGTGTAGAAACATAGTTTCTTGATATGCATATAAACTGTACATTTAATTGACAACCGGTATCATAAGGTATGATTGATGAATTCTAATACATATGCAGTTAGCCGGTTTATAAGGTACCTGCTAGGTATTGGAGGTAAAGTTATTCGTATTAGTAGTCTAGAAAGGTCCAAGCTATGTGGGACGCATACCTTATTCATTAGTTAGATGAAGGACTGCTTAAGCGAGTGTTTGTTTAACTCTTGGTCTTACGTGTACTGTAATAATATTATGTAATACATAATTGCAGTGATAGCCTAGTGATATGACCATTGGACTGCCGCACCTCTGACATTTCGAAGTTAGAGGTGCGTGAAGGCAAAAATCGTGAGGAAAATGCAGGTTTCCTGAGAGATTTTTTAGACGGCGTGTGAAGTCTGCCAACCCGCAATATGCTAGCGTGGCGGACTATATCCTAATCCCTCTCGCTCTGAGAGGAGTCCCGTGCCCGTGGTTGATGTTGAATACATAATTGGAATCTGAATTAGTTTTTTGCTATTTTACAAATTGCCGCTGGGTTGCCGGATTCTGTGAAAGTGTGGATAAGTCTGTTATCTTTTAAAAGCCATCACGCCTGTATTCCCCGAAGGTTAGGCAGAGGTGTACTAATGTACAGTTGTACACCAACGCTTCTTCTGTAAGCTTATTGTCATTAACCGGGCACAAATCCAGACCCCGAGCTGCTACTGAGAATGTTATAGAAAAACCCAGTAACACCCTAAATTTGTTGTCACCCTGTCGACCGGACACGGTCGGACCCAGGACCTCTAGACGAATGTTCTAAAAATCTGTTGGATGATTCTAAATTCATTTGCAAAACTAAACAAAATTAACACGTTTAATGGGAATCGATCGATATGACTAAAACATTTTGTTTTATTCAGCCGTACCTGTAGACCATTCAAACTAATTGTTTGGAGCGTGGTCAAACCCGCAACCAGTTGAGTAAAAGCCAATTCCTCGGCCATTGAGCCATTTGGAGTTTCTATGGAGTTTCTTGCCGGATTCTTCTCCATGAGATCAACTTTTTGGAACCGTGCAACTAGAGTCAATAACGTTTCATAAACGCTTGTGAAAGCTTATTTGAAATAAAAACATTTGATTTGATTGATTTGATTTGATTTGATTTGAGTTAGGTGATAAACTTCCCTTAGAATGAAGGCCCAACATACGATACGGATATCAAAATCTATGTGTAAAGAGTAGAATAAGTATACTACCTATATGAAATCATGCATATCTCTACGAGTAAGTAGCGAGCTTGTAGCTTGTACTCATACTTAAAAACAAGTGAAGTACTGTACACGCCTTGAGCTGAAAGCTTCGACACTCGCGAACATCGTAATTTCTCTGTAATTTTCTCACTCGCCGAGAGATGTCGCTAATGTGTTGCTCTCGCGATTGTCGCACCATCTAGTCTTCGAAACTGCAAACTTTTTTGTGCCAGTTGTTTGATTCCTATTTCAACTAGATAAAGTTGGTTTTTGCTTGTGATGGGGATGCAGTAGTTTGTAAAACCACTACTTTCTAGAGCACTTGTGGAGTTGCAGCCCGTGACATCCATTACAATAATGATGTCTTTCCTGTAGGGTTGCTACTTCTAGTAAATTTACTTAAACATATTTAACTAGAAGGGTTTGTTTAAAAGATTGAAAGAGCATCGAATAACATGGGCGTGACTATAGGCCAAATAAGGCAAGGGCGGGTTTTAGTCGTTACGAGTCAAGATACCTTCCCAGGTGACATCCATGAAGATTCTGTACTATGATTAAATTATGGCTTGGCTACGAAGGGTACATTACATTCAGTATGAAACAAACATTTGTTTGGCATATCTTTAAATTTTATTATATTTGTTGCATTCTATTACAGGTTTTGATTTGTATCAATTACAAACTTCATACTGGAGCAACCATAGCGTAATTTTAAAATTGACGTCAAAAAGGAAACAGAAGTAGGTTTTATTTACATTTGTTTTCAATTTCATATAATAAACAGGTATCGCCAAGGCAAAATACACCTTATCTCCTTGCATTACTGCACTTGAATACCACTTCAGAGCGGCCATTAAGTTTGATTAAGGATATGCGATTGCTGATAATCGCAAGACGTCGTTAAAATCTGGACCCTAATCAATCCAGGGGCCGTATTACCACGTATTAATGCCATCATTTTTACGTTGTGAAAGAGGGACGCCACTATTTAACCTGTAGAGCGGCATCCCTCTCTCACAACCTAAAAATGATGGCATTAATACGTGGTAATACGGCCCCTGAACAGTACAATAAGTTTATGGAGGAAGCCAGTCTTAGCCCGGAAGCATCAGTACAGTTTGATGTTTTTTTTTTCGTATTGTGACAACCCTAACTCGTAACTGGGTTGCGTGTAGTGTCATCGCGGTGTCGGCGGAAGTCACGGGAGCACTTGCGACATACCGATATGTACCTATACTCCATTTGGTTAGGTACTTAACTAAAGGTAAACAAATCATAAAAAAGGTTCTTTTATAGGGTCATTTTTCATTTAGAAATAAAACATCACCAAAATAAATTATTCAATAACCCAAAATCACATTCTGCTTTTATACTAGCATATCTTACTACTTTGCTTAATATTAAATAGTTACTATTATTCTTAAGCTTGCAAACAATTAACTAAATCAAAATTTATAATTATGTCAAAAAGTATTGCAATGTGCCTACTAAAACGAATCTAAAAATACAGATATTCAAAACATTTTTCTGCGTAGTAGACTTTAGATAACTCGAAAACATTGAGAAGTAGTACTGCGAGGAAGCGGAGCGAAATAATTAACCGATATTATACTTAGTCGGGTAACCAGACGCCATAAGTAACAGTTTGTATTTACTTTACTTTCGTTCGTTTTTGTGTTTCTTTTGCCGCAAATGGTGTTAGATAGTTATTGTTCTGTTTGTTCGTTGGTTTTATTGATTGTTGGTTGTGTTGTTATTAATTTCACTCCCAATTCATATGATACCATTGTAATAAAAGGTTAAACAGCTCTGAACGCCGCCATTTTTATTGTTTACCTTTAGTTAAGTACCTAACCAAATGGAGTATACGTAAAGTACACTTTTATATGCGCCTACCCTCCAAATTTTATTATACCTACCATAACTTTAACCCTTCAAGTAACAAATTACAGTTTGTTCGAAATAAGTGAGCCGATCGGAAGTTAGCCGTTCCGAACTACCGCAGTGATAAAATCGTTTAAATAAGTGTTTTAATACATAAATATTGAAATTAGTAAACAAAATAATTAGAAATGTGAAACATATACGACTCTAATTATCTTTACACCGACTCTTTCTATTAAAATTTACCACTTTTAAACCACTTGCAGACAACTTCCGATCGGCTTACTTATTTCGAACAAACTGTACAGAAACAATACAAATTTTTATTTTCTTCTCTGATAATTATTAAAAAATCAATGTAAATGGTGAAAATATTATAAGTTGATTCTAAAAACCGGTATGTACTTGTGAATTTGTTTAAGGACTGTTACTGGGATTAAACAGAGGTGTAGGATATTTTTAGGTCCTATGCTCAGATCAAATAAAAAGTTAAGATGGAACTTTGCGAACAAAGAAGTGAGGCCGGCTAAAACTACGCCATGCCGTTTACAAACACAACTTTACACTATATAACAATATCGAAACTACGCCTTATCTTGTCAGTCGAGCTATCGAGCTATCGAAAGCTCGACCGACAAGATAAGGCGTAGTTTCGGTATACGTGTATGCCTGTAATTGTGTTTGTAAACTGCATGGCGTAGTTTTATCCGGCCTCACTTCTTTGTTCGTAAAGTTCCATCTTAACTTTTTATTTGATCTGAGGTCCTATGTAAAAGTGGGTGAACCTATTGCCAATAACGATGCTCAAATTCAAACACAAAGCTAGTTACTGAATTGCTGAACTTCGAGAAATTGAGGATGAGTCAGATCTGATCAGATTCAGAGTATCATAGTGAGATTTTAATAATTTTGACGGTTGCTCTTAACGGAAAAATGATGTAGTCCAGGAAGGGCACCCAGCCGAATAGCGCCCCAGCGAGTAGCACTTGAGGTATTTCACAAATAGCAGCTTTCAATATATTGGGAAAACAGCTACAATTTAATATTAAAAAATCAGGTTTTGTTATTGATTCAGATCTGCTTTTGCAAATCATTATGGAATCAATAATGATAATTGAAGCTGTTTTCTATCTACTAAGAAAGAACGGAATGTTTTTAATTAGAAACCAAATTCAAAACAAAGGTCCAAAGCTTGTTAATTCGATCAAAAACAATAAATGTTTCATCGGTTTGTCGTCGCTCCTCGTAATTAAGGCGGCTGCGTTCGTCGTGAAACATGGCCGCGGTTCCGTTTCCGGCGGGACTTTTTTAATTTTTCATTTACGACTGGTTGTTTCAATTTTTCCTCTAATTTCTCATTAAACTTAGTTGCACGTTTGGCCCGCGGGTGTATTTTTAAAATGTTAACTTGTGCCGCAGATAATTAATGCGGTGATTTGTTTTCTTTTTTTAATTGGTTATTTTAAACATTTACATCAAATATAACGCATTAATTAACGTAAGCACCAAAACTAATTGACAATATTCCCAGAATACTCCATTTACACTACTATCTTCTGTAACTACGATAACGATTTTTAAGCACAAGTTTTAGTGCTTTGCTGTGAATACATTCTAGTTGATATCGCAATTCCTACTGCTATGCTATGTACCTAACTATAGTATGTTATCGACGTACAATTTGCTAAAAAACAAAAATAAACTGAATTCGATGCACAAGATCAGACGATCTGCCTTAAAAGCTAGGTGTATAATTAAGGAAAGCACTAATGTTCTTACAAAACAGCCCTTATAGAGTATACAGTAATGTCTTGCTTAAAAAAAGAGTTTCTTTTTTACACAACACATTTTCATTTATCACATATTTATTCATAGAGCGCATCTATAAAAATAAATTTCACAAAGAGGCTCCTTTGCTTTTATATCGTCAAAGAAATCAGCATTTTTCTATTGTCTGTGTGCGTTGTGAATTCGTGATGTCACAAAAAGAAAATAAAATGCTAGGAATGTTAATGATTTGAAATTTTTATTTGTTTTTAACAGCATTTTACTAGGAGTTGGACATTGCCACAATGCTGGGAGTTTTTCTGAAGGAGATGAGTGGAGGAAATGATTTCTTAGAAAAGAATCGCAGTGATCATCATCTGAAATGCACTGAGCTTGTCATGTCCATGATTGCCGGAGGACTTATGGCCGCTACAGCAAATAATTCCATGAGGAAATTAAGAAATACCTAATACTTAGGTACTAAGGGTACCAATTAAATTTATTAAGTCTTGGAGTTGAGTAGTAAGTTTTTTTCGTAATACTAACACACCACACAGTTCAGCCAGGTTTATCGATCAACTTCGAAATTTAATTTTGGCACAGGTGCGTTCTATTTTCGATCGGTAACGTTGATATTTTTTTCTAAATTCCCGCCACGTTTGACAAGTGTCGTTTCGTTCAGGAACGTGGGCACACCACAATAGTTCGTTGGCCGATTTCATCGACACATGCTCCGTTTCATTTCCGTTGCACTCTGTTCGCGATGCGAGAGGTTTTTGAACAGATCCATTGTAAAAAAAAGTTTCACTATTACACGAACTTGATTTGACCAAGAACAGTGGAAAGTATAGAGAGGCAGGGTAGATAATAAACTTGATTTCATAATAACTATTTTCAAGTTCGTTTTCCATTATAATCAAGTCAAATATGTCTGGCTTCATACTTAAATGGGTGTACTGGTAATAATACGGATTATGAAGTCTTTTGCTTGCTTCGAGACATTACACAGAAGTAGACGCTGTTGACTTACAAGAACCATAATTATGTAGGTATATAAAGAACAGTTGTACCTAAGTAATAAGTTACTTATGCATTTTAGTGGTAACTTTACTTATAAATCTACTTCGGGTCAATCGTTGCTCTAATTATCAGTAATTAATTAGGTAAAACATTGCGGTATTTATAAGTCATGGTTTTTGTCACATGACACATCTAATACCTATATAAAATTTAACATAAATTTGTTACATCTTTTAAATCATACCTAAACTAAGTTTTGCTTGTATAATAAAGACTGCTTTTAAAAGACTATTTCACAAAGAGACTCCACGGATATCGCTGTGCCAGACGGCTGAGGCAAATTGAAAAGCACACTCGAAAACCCCTTTAGTGTCATGTGAAGGCCGCACAATAGAACACACACCACCCTCGCGTGAACACACCAACTGAATGAGTTTTATCGTTCCAAAAATTCAATATAACGCATATACCAACCTAATAGGTACTCATTATATTATTTTCTTATAAGGTTGCTTTAAGGCACCGATTTCGCAAAGATGAAGGTACAATATACAACACATTTGATGAATTTCCAATAATTTTATTTACCCCCGACGCAAAAATGACTTGGTGTTATAAGTTTGACGTATCTGTGTGTGTATCTGTCTGTGGCATCGTAGCTCCCAAACGCATAAACTAGTTCTTAGCTATGTTTGATGAAAATCGGTCGCGATATTATCGAGGGTTTTTTAATTTTAAAAGTACCTAGATACTTAGTTACTGAAAGCAAAACGAATCTAATGGAAGGCATTGATGTATTATAATTTGTACTACACGAAATATTATTCAACCAGAATGATATTTTTTATTTGCTTACGTTCTATCCCCAATAATAGGAGGATTTACTTACCTTAGTATAGACATACATAATTATTGTCACGCCTGTCTGCCGTGGGGGTAGGCAGAGACAGAGTTCAATATGGAATAAGACACAAAATACTTTTTCCGAAAAAAGTCGTGATCCAGTCCTTGAAAGTCATACATTTCACACGTAATGACCTCCTGTGTCTTCACAAGGAGAGTGCGGGTGCGATCCATCATAACGTTTTATTGAATTACGACCCTCCGATGGAGGACGGCCCTCCGCGACCCATCCAATTATTGCCGCACTAATTATAATTATTGCACTTGATACTGTTTTGTGTTCACTAGCATCTTCTGGTTCTGGGGATTTTTTTTTGTAAAAATACCTGCTATTAAATAAGCTGCAAGAGGTCTTGGGTTCAATACTCTGGTCATTCTAGCAAAGTTTTATCGGTAATTATTTTTTTTGTAATAGCTGGATTTGTGTCCCTTACTGGCAAAAGCTGGTCCCGTATCACTATTCAATGCGACGCTCGCACTCGAATGTTATTGATTTTGATTTTAGAATGTCTTTATTTACATAATTACATACAAGATACAAGAGATACAAAATGTCTTACATAGGCTGTCACCGCCGTTTTAAACAATAAACATATGCTAATAATTTATGGGATAGTTTATATAATAACTAGCTTCCCGCCCACGGCTTCGCCCGCGTAGTTTCTCGGCTTTTCTATACTAAAATATGTATGTATTATACATATAAACCTTCCTTGAATCACTCTATCTATTAAAAAAAAAACGCATCAAAATCCGTTGCGTAGTTTCAAAGATTTAAGCATACAAAGGGACATAGGGACAGAGAAAGCGACTTTGTTTTATACTATGTAGTGATTCGTGAATTACACAGCTTTTTGTTCAAATTCACGTATAATGTTATAACCCTTGTCAATTTTAAGTTTAGTGGTTCAAATCATACCCTCAAGACAAACAAACCAAGAGATTAATGTTGTCAGCCAACAACACTTATTTACTAATCCCTACATGTGACTTTCTCACCCACCTAGCGTATACCACATTAATAATTGCATAGCTCCTTGACAGAACAGATTCGTCATACAACAACTAACTTGCAAATATTTAGTCATACCTACGCACCCTTACTTTTACAGCAATAAGGTCCATTTTGAATTTTAGCAACTGTTATTTTTAAACTGGCAATCTAGAATGGAGTTGATCACCCCCGCGGGTGCCATACGTCATCAGGGCTAGGGACGACATTGGACAGTTTAAATTTCGAATTACACGCAATCCATTTTCAAAATTGTGAGGATTGTGTACTTTGTAGCAGTATTAACTACCTTTTAGTATTGTGTAGAAACGTACAAGCACATTGAGACTTAAAATGATTTTTCTGCTGTGCCTTTTCCGTACCGTTCCGTACATTGGCCGTTGGACTGCTTCGTTAGTCTAGTGGTCCCAATCGCGACTGCTACGCTAGAGTTCTTGGGTTCGATCCCCAGGTCGAGCAAAGTATTATTGGGTTATTCTATGAAATTCTCAGTAGCAACTCAGAGTCTGGATTTGTGCCCGGTGAATGGCAATAGGCTCGCCCCCCATTACATAACATACCAGCGAACTGTGGGTGTACATTAAGTACACCTCTGCCTAACCCTTCGGGGAATACAGGCGTGATGGTATGTTATTATGTTCATTGGCCGTCTGTCTGTCGGTCTGTCAAGACCCTTTTTCTCAAGAAAGTGTGAAGGTATCAAGTATCCCTTGAACCTTTAGAAATCCAGTTTCTAAGTCAACGCAATACAAAAATTCGCCATTTATGTAGCATTTATGTCACTTAAACCTTTATCAATGATATATTGCCGCCAGTAGCAAGTTTGTACGGAAGCGTCGGTATGCAAGTGAGACTTGCACTTGCCCCGTTTAGATTTGTTTATTGTTTGGCAACATTTAAAGGAACGCAGCTAAAGCTAGATGGACCGGATTAGATAGAGATTTAATACCTAAGTACATATCAAACTTTCTCACAATTGTGTTTAGCGGCTGTGTTTATGGTATTCCTATGGGGCCAAAGCGCAAAGGGCACGACATTTGGCTATGGGGTCGCGACCTTTACAGACGATATGGTGATGGTTCCGCAAAGGGCGACAACTACATAAAATCTATGCGGTCTCTTTTATAGTTGTGACATTTTTGCCAATTTATGGAGGAATGTGGTGCTTTTCTTACGAATTAGGAATGGTGGTATAGGTCACCGAGCGGCTACTGTGGGGTGTTGCACTGCAATGGCTATCGTGTTGATCTATAGTAATCCTTAGTACAGTACTTAATTTTTTGTGCCTAATACATAAATGGCTTTACAGACTATATTTTTATTACTCTGCGTACATTGAAATAAGATTGTATTAGAAATAATGGGATAAGAGTGCCAGATTGTGCCAGCCCATAGAAATATAAATAACAGTGCCAGCCTGGTTTAGTTTTTGATCCGTACAGCACAGATCAAGAGGCTCAAGGCGGATTTATAAGTACATTTTCCCCACAACCGTTGCCCTTGTGTTTTACAATATATGTAACAACTTTGGTTTCCAAAATTAAGTCATCATCATCGTATCAGCGTATTGCCTTCCACTTCTAAACGTAGGGCCCCAAAGAGCGTCAACCATCCCGGTCTTGGGCAGCTCGCATCGATTCGCTGCCAGCCACTTTCTTCAAATCGTCTGTCCATAGTGTCGCAAAAAGTTAAATACTTCTTAATAATACTCGCTAACCTTAACCTTAACCTTAACTTGCTAAAATAGCGAATAATTAAAATTAAATTACAAATACATTTGCTTATACAGCACATCAAAGATAAGCCGAATTTATTGGCATTTAAGTACTCATCACACGCACTTCAATTGATGACACGAAGAATATCAGCCGTAGAACAGACTAAGTGTGAAGTAAGATGTGAATGGGCCAGTGTTTATCAAGCATAATAGCCGCTATAAAATAAGTTTTTGTCTCAATTCTGCACAGATTCGCTAACAAACCGACATTATGTCCATAAATCGCGATGCTATTATTGCGAACGCCGTCACTCTGTGCTATTAACTTGAAATTTGTACTAGCATAGCTATTAAATCACTACCAACTCACATTGATCTCCCGCACCCCCTCTTTTCATATAAAAACAGGCTTAATAAGGGCGTTTAGAGCTAATGTGATAGCTCATCTTACGTTTGTTATGGCGGCAATCAGGGATTGTATTGGAGACATCTCATCAGACGAATAAAATCTTAGCGGTCTTACGAATAAGAGTGGTTATAATAGAAATGGATGGGTAAAATTGTAGGGATCATGAAAGAACCCTTTCTTTTCCAGATAGTTACTTACACCTGTGGCTAAATCAAGGAATGAAATGGGAAAATACGGGACTTTTGTTTTACCGCTGTTCTTCCTTTTGTTACAACTTAATCGTACTTTGTGTGGTCGTATTCCCTTTGTATTACTTACGAAAATATGAAATATCAAGATATATCGTAACTGCACGTAGTCATCAGTACTTCCTCGCTTTTCTAAGCAATTTAATCATGGTAGGTAAGTGAGACTGCTATAAGGCAGAGCTGACTTCTGCTCGACTTTTGATTCAGCAGTATGAATACTGTTGCGTTTCCTACGGTGAGTGTGAAGCGCCGGTGGCCCAATTCCTCCCTCAGTTCCCTTCCTTCTTCTTCCCCTCCCTTTTTCTTTACAGGCCCGGCAACACGCGAGCGATAGCCCGCAAAAGACAAAAAATCTAAAATTTGTTGATTGCCTGGAATGATTGATAAGCCTGGACTGGTGATACCAACATAGGTTAGGATTATCGAATATTATGCAATACTTTCAGACTTTTTGCTCCTACCTGAGTGATCTACGATACAGTAAAAAGAAAAATTAACAGTCAGTCATTCAAACAGGGCGCAGTAAAGTCTATCGGTTTGCACACAAAGGGGTAAGTAAGGGTGGTGAACAAATCGCTTACTCGACTGTGCATATCTGAGCGGCGACGACTTATAAAAACACCAAATAACACTCACTGGAGCTGAGGGTAGATATGACAATGAGATTTTTATTTTTTTCTCAAATTTAATGGTGTTACTTGCTTTCTTGCGGGGTTCAATTTCAAGGTCCAACAAAGTGTTATTGTAATTATCTGTTAAATTAAATTGGCCTGACTGCCTTATTAGTCTAGTGGTCTGGGTTTGCTTCCCATATCGAGCCATGATATTGAGATTGTCTATGAAATTTTCAGTAGCAGCTCGGAGCTTGGATTTGAGCCCTCTTAATGGCAATAGGCTCGCCCCCTGTTACATGGGACCTAAACATACACGTGAACTGTGGGTGTACATAAGTATACGTCTGCCTAACCCATCAGGGAGTACAGGTGTGATTGTATGTTTAATAAATTGGCAACAAATTCGATCCCTATTACATAGAATAGCAGCTAAAACATTTCGATTGGAAAGTAAATAGGTACATTCGAATAGTGAAAAGTTGAAATTCAAGAAACCTGGTAAAATACATTTACATTAAGTTAATTGGAATACTTAGGTTTCGTATTCTTTTTTGATTACCACTAAACTTTGAATAGACTAATAATTGTTTTACTTTCTTTCCATAAGTAAACTTAAACGCCTACAAAAAAAACGTAAGCAAAACCCACTCTCGCAACAAAGAGTGATACAATAAATTGGCGTAAGTAAAAGATCTGTGTGACACTCCCAAATTGACAAGAGACACAAGGAGGACGTATATAAATATAAAAGTGAATAAAAAACCTCACTTCCGACATTCTACCAAGTCGTTGACTTTGCTTTGCGTCTTGGGGTTTTTTACGTCACGCTTTTGGCGGGAAATTATGGAAATGTCACCTGTCTACCAATGCAGTGAAGTTTTGATACTTCATAATATTTTTTATTTAGTTTTGTATTGCATATCTTGTAAGATTGGAACATTATTATCGGGGGTATGCATTTATAACCTATTAAATTGGAAACCTATTCTTAAATCTTCTTTTTGATGGAAGTCGGTAAAAAAAGATAGTTAGGTCTCATAAAGTTGTGCTTCAAATAGGTAGGTAATTAGTCGATTATTGATGATTGATTTTGGCTTAATTGTTATCTTCTAGTATTTTAATTCTGCTATTTTATCTTACAGGTTATAAATATGTTACAGTGAACCAGTCACTTAAAGTAGTACACATTATTGTTAATAGAGTGATACAAACGTGAAATACCTAGGGACCTATCATATTTTGCTTTAGTCTATCAGGATCAAGATGTGTCGCTCCAACTACACCGCGTGTAATGCAAATGGCCGTCGAACAATAATCACGAAAGTAAGCGATACGAATAAAAATATCGTCTCAACCGCCTGCCAGCCCCCCGAGGGCCGGGATTTAACATATCTAATGCGATTTACGTGTCGCACTCCCCTTCACACCTTGAAGACTGCCCGTAATCGTTTTAAGACGTTGTTGACTCGAGAATACGCACCTCTTTCCTTGTTGGTACTTTTTTTTAGAAGGCGCTTTTTTATCTATGAATTAATCTGATAAAATCCGAGCGTTGAGTAGCAGAGTTGAGAAAAATCTTTGGTGTTGAAGTGGAATGTAATTCTTTTTCCTATTATCTCATGAATTACACACAAATACAGTAATAATTTGAATATATTCATGACCTACTTACATAAAAAATAGTAGTCGTAGCACTTTACCTCATATGGAACATTATGGTAAGTTTATGCTGGTTTAAAAATATAGTAAGATACGCACTCCTAAAATAAAACACTTGCAACTTTTTCGTTCGCGTAAAGCGATTGAAATGTTACAGTGAATTACTCTCAATCCCTCCACTAGTGTTTATACAAAATAGCTTGCTAATTGTGCAAAGTGCTCACAAGTCGTACGAGTCTGGTAGAGGGCGCCACGTATTAAGCGACAGACAATAGCAGGTGTAGCTGTTGAGGCCGTTATGCATACTGACTTTAAGTAATTGGCCTTATGCTAGGGTTGGCTCAAGACTGGAATGTGTTGGACATTGTTGTTTAAACGTGACATACTTGTGCCCTGTGTGCAGGATGAAAACTGAGGTTTCACCCAAAATTGACAAGTTACAACATAATTTTCTACAATAACGATTTTTAAGCAAAAAAATAGAACTCACTTGTGAATTAGTTATTTTGGATGTCGCAATTTCTACTGCCATTTGTTACAGATTTACGCAGAATATGTTATAGAAGAACAATTTTCGAAAAACAACTAAAAACTGAGTTTGGCGCCCAAGGCTGACCGATCAGCCTCAAGTAATAAAATGCAAAATCTATTGTTCTCAGGCGCCATGACCCTTTGGGATTTGCTGAATTAAAATGAAGCCAAAAATTCATCAAGATCAGCTACAACTTTGCCATAAGTGCATATATCTAAGAAGAAAAGGTCAATGCTTAAGGACTAATTTTACGAGATCTTTTTTTATAAAAAAAAAATTTAGAACATCGTCCTCTTTACAGTACTTTAATTCAAAAGAGGATAACGGTAAATGTTTTTTTTTTAATATCGTCCATTTGCAAACGTTCCAGTAACTTGTTTTTATCCTTGCCATCATCATCACGTTGATGCACACTTTTAGGATGATTTGTGTCAGCCCTACAACGCAGGGGTGTGGTTAGGTCGCCATCAATGGGACTTCAATCACAATGAGTGGCGCCTTCATTATTTACAAATGAGCGTATAAATCTCTCGTGAACGATCCAGTTTCATTGTCGCGGAAATTACAAATGTTCTCCTCTCTTTTTCTCCTGAACGTTATGGTTTTGTGTGAGAGAGATGTAAGTGTAAAAATTAAGAGACAGAACAAATAAGTTGGGCAAGGCTCTACTGTTATAGCAATAAACAACAAGTATTGTTTTTTGCTAAATATCATTTAACTAAGTTTGTAAAGGGACAGATCAACAATAGGAATGTGCCAATCACTATAATTAATTAAATAAATAAAATAAGTTTATTTTAGGCACAAATTGACCCATATCACACAAAATAAAGTAAGATTAAAATTAAAATAGTACACACGGCTACAGGTCAACCTATACAAAACCAGTTTAAGCTGATCTCGCATTGTATAGGCTTCCTATAATATAAAAGACCAGCGTAAACTGGTTTTGTATAGCTTGATGTGTAGCCGTGCGTACATTACTAATTAGATAGATATTGTGTGTTACTTATCGGTTATTTTTCGTCTGACAATATATATATATATGTCACAGTAAGATAGATAAAGCCGTAGCATAGCATAAGCATAGTTATATCCCTAGGGATATAACTATATTACGGCTTTATCTATCTTACTGCGACATATACACTCTAACGTCTTCCTGGGTGTCAGTAGGCCAATAGCGTACCCCGCACAACTAAAATATTGCTAAAACGGCATCATTATGATCTAGCCCAAATTATTGCTGCTTAGTATAGGCAAGTAAATGCAGTATTAAATTTTTTACCTTGGTCGTAATTTTACTGTACTTATTTTTCCTGCTTGATATCTTTTGCCAAGTCGAATGATACAGTGGGACAAGTCCTTACGACAATTAGGAGTTCTTCAAAATTTATGAGGTCACATTGCTGGTGATTACGTGAGATGATGACACGGGACACGTCTCCATCTGTTTAATATTCTTCGTATGCGTGTGCGATCATTATTCATATTTAATATACAGAGAGGTTCAATTGGACGAATACATTATAACGGAAGGCCACACGCGTCAATGAATAAATCTTGAATGGAACACTACATATATTATACATTCGCACTATTTTCTATAAACAAATTGCATACCATAAAAAGCTTGGTAATAAATAAATTTAATGAATACCGCATAATTTTGATAAGCCGGAGATGCTTTGGATTTTTTATGCAACATGACAAAAGTTAACCTAATACTGTCGACTTGAACTTTATCTATTTAGTTAGACAACAACTAGTACCTAACTCTATAAAATTCGCAGAATTTACTACTCAGTACATCCATCTCCAATTATATTGATCGAAACGGATCAAAACTCCTCAGTCGTAGTAACATATTCGTTGACCAAACGTCATTCTTTTTTTAAAATATCAATAATGCGTTCAGAAACTTTACAAGCTCACATGCGAGCATGTAGTTGTATCAGTACAATCGTCGGGTGTCAAGTAATCTGGCTAATTGTTATGATGACAGTGGCTGGCCCGCCGCCCTGCCGCCCCGGGCAGTATAACCCGGGAATTTCATTACGCCGCCAGCAGGCCACGGCTAGCTGGATTAGAATGCCGGCTATTGTTCATTGAGTTATAGCCGCACTGGACGCACGATATGGCTGTAGTAGATGCTGCAGTTTTATTTAAAATTGGGAAGTATGGAAAACATCCAGGTGTTCTGTAGCGATCGTTCTTTGATTTCGGGATGAATCAAAGGCGTAAGACAGGGGTCAGGGATCTTAAGACGTTTTCTAATAGTTGAGGATGAACCACAGTGTCGCATTTAGATATTTAAAAGTATTTTTTTCCAAGGATAAGGGAATTATAGGCGTAGATTATAGGTATCCATTACGATCGTGAGCGATAATAAAATACCTTACGGATCAAGTTTATCACTTTCTTAGTTTTACTAAAACCTTTCACAATAAAGAAATCCGTTTTGAGTTCTAAACAACATTTTGCCAGAATCGTCACAACATCAGTGATTTTATAAAGACAAGGAAGTGCGATCATGTTATAGTAAGATTCCTGTTGATAATAGGTACCTATAATTGGTGTAATATTTAAAGATAGAATCTTATTTAAAGATAGAATCTAGACATAGAATATGCTATATTTCTTAAAACTCAAAATGTTATAATTGAATAAAAATAAGTACTTTTCAAAATCACATGCCTCAACAAAGCGGTACATTGCCACTACAAAGAGGTATACACGGCTATGCATCAAGCTATACAAATCCAGTTTACACTAACCTCAAAAGTCAAGTTAAAATAATAAAAATCCATACTGGTTTTGCAAAGCTTGATGTGTAGCCATGCGTATTCTTTATCTACAAGCAATTTCTTGAAATGTCTGATTACAAACCACTGTCTGCTACATGATAGCGGTCGTTGGAGGCTCAAATTGGCCGCGATTGGACCGTCTAATTGTTTGAAATATGCGCTCGGTGCCATAAGGAATAGTTTAATAAGTCCCTTGCGTGTTCCGTACGTTTCACACTGGTATAAAATCCGTCTGTATTCCGCAGATTATTAAAGACATTCTATCTCCTGAAGAATTGTAGGAAATGTATGGATTTTATGTCATTGACATAATGTTCAAATTCCAATACTTTATCGACCTTCATGAGCCAGGCCTGGTGCTAATTGCTTGTTTTTATTAAATTAATTGCCAATTACCACTTCGTTGATGTGCGAGTTAAATAATAGGTGTTAGTGCTTAAGGTGATGCATCTGTGTAGCCCGCAAATTTATAATTTTAGTCGATTTTAATTCGGCCTTTTGGACGTGATTGGATAAATTGGCTAAGAGTGTTGAGAAATGATATCTAGCTTTATAAATTATCATGTCATCGCAGTTGGAACTGCATTCTTATACCGTATTTTTGTATTGTCTTTAGTTATGCATGAATGCAGAGTATACTTGTCTTGTAGTAATTAATGTGATATCAATAATGTGCAATATGGGCAAATGAGGATATTCCGATCTTGTTCAATGTGGCAACGTATTATATATTGCGATTTTGGTTAAGACGGCCAAAGTGGAAGAAAAATTGGATATCACATGCATGCACAGCATTCTTTTTTATGGAATAACTCGGAAAACGAGCAGGCGAGCTACCTGATGGTAAGTAGTCTTCGCCGCCCATGGACATCTGCATAAACAAAGGAGTTGCAGAAGTGTTGCCGAAAAGGGAGGGGAAGGAGAAGGAAGGGGACTGAAGGAGGAATTGGGCATAGTATCTGGGTAGCTGAGCTGGCTAAAAACTTAGGCCCACATTGATTGAGGCCGATTTTTTCTTACATGGGCCCAGCAAGATATAGGCGTGATCGAATATCTCCTCTTCTACATTATATCGATGTATAATATATTCTTAACCTAAGTATAATTCCAATATCTATAAGTACATTCTTGTATTCGTATTTTTTCCTCACTCGTAGTTTTTGTTAAATACATTTGGAGAAATGGGATAATTTGGAGAATGGGTAAGTCCAAGATTGTAATAATTTATACATTAGATACCTATATATTGTATGCTCAAGCTGTGGGATAAATCTTGATAGATAAATAAATTTATGATAAAATATTCCACTTGATTCCTCTAAATATAAACAACAAAAGATTAAATAAAAACTACTTTTACAGTTCACTTTTTTTTCTTTATCTTGCAGTGAGTTATGAAGCTCCACTATCTCTATTAATTTGTTTATCAGTTCATTAGATTTACGGCCACTTTCAATTTATCACGTTGTTTGAAGTTTTTATCTCATGCGGTTTCGAACGCACGCTTCTGAAACTTTTTAAAATGGATATTGAATCTAATAATAGATTTATAAGTAGTTGGGGCTGATTAGTAGAGATAATAATGAGAGTTAAGGAATTTTTGAATAATGAGAAGCTCAAATGTAAGTTTTGTAAAGTGTAATTGGTTGTCCATGAAAACAGGGTACATTTTTAAATAGATGAAAGGACACAACAATTTATTACAAAAAGAAATAAAATTCTAATCATTTTGCAGTTTTAGCCGTTTAAAATAGTTATTTAGTTTATTTATTTTTTTCACCATAAGTTGGCATAGTTAATAGAAGCTGGCACCTGTAAATTAAAAGATTTTTTATAAAACATATTTTTTTTCTAATTATTCAGTGGTAACTAAAAAAAAAAGTAAATCAGATAAATATAAACTGCCTGCCTCATATGTCTGGTGGTTTGAAGCGCCTACTACGCTAGGGGTCCTGGGTTTATTTCCCGGGTCGACAAAACTGTTATTGATTTTTTATATGAAATTGGCAATAGGTTTGAATTCAGTCTGGCAATATATTTACAAACCGGTGAAGTGTGGGTTTACATTATTATATACAAAATACATAACTACAATGTCCATGTAGGGTAGACCTCCCTTCTTTATTTTACTTGGACCAGTATTTTATGATCTACGAATTTGAAAATATAGAGAACTCATTCGTAATTGTTAACGTACAAGTAGAAAATTCTGGAACGTATTCTAACATTAAGGTGGTTACTCCGAGATAAGAATCTCTTTCAAAAATTTCTCCACCCCTATTGTAACTTTACTCTTCCTTATCAACGAAAAATAAAGTAACTAACACAAATAAAAGTGCCCTAAAATAGAGGGTTTTAGTGACGTCATCACACGTGAGCGGTCACTATAGGGTGAACCTACCCTAACGTGGGTGGGGTCAAAGGTGTCGGCCAATAGCAAGCGGAAGCGGCTACCAGAGCGGAACTAACTTCCGGCCGATATTTTTTTAATTATGGCATTGGTTGAGGCACCGGTGTTTCCGCCAGGTGGGGTACCTACATAGGATTCTATGTGATTTTTATTATTTGATATGTATTTGTTCATAGTAAGTTTTGATTGTCAAGATATCATTTAATTGTTTATAAGTTTTATATCATAGGTAAAACACACCGTTAGTTAATCACGTCATATCATCATAATGGAGTTAGGATTTGTACTCGATCGTAATCTCGAGATCGAGTCATACGAGTATGCTACTTTTCGGAATCATGTGCCATCTATTATCAAAAAAAATAAACATTGAAATCTATTTACCATCGACGGAGATATCATATCATAATAGTTAATAAACACGTAAAATTTAATACATTTTTCTTTTTCACAAACCAATAAATAAAGGATAATATTTCGACCCGTATGTATCTGATATTGTTAGAATCTTCTTCTTTTTTGAAGTCGATAAAAAAGCTTCTTAACACAAACAAGTGACAATATCTTAACAAAAGTGCGTAAGCAGGAAATACAAATTGAGGAGGTCTTAAGTGAACGCGTAAGTTTTATTGTAGTGACTAGTGAGGTTACAAACAGGATGGGCTTCGTTACCCAGATGGGACTTCAGACAAATAGTTGGGATACAGATTTGTTAGGCTCGTTAGATGAATATAGAAATAAACGTCGCTTAAAGTGTTGGCTGGTCCAAGATGTCTTTCGTAACGGAAACTTATATCGCTTATTATTATTGCTATCCCAATTTTATAACAGTATTGAGTATTCAAACTTTTGCTTAAAAATCACTTGTAATTTGCATCAAAAATACAATTTACACCTAAATCTCCTACGATTTAGGTGTAAATTGTAATTTTTCGCCAAATCCACTATTTTACACCTACATCTCCTACGATGGTGATTTTTAAGCAAAAGTTTTACTCAATACTGTTATAAAATTGGGATGGGAGATCGATCTCTCACCCACATTTTATGATAAATTTTGGGACACAATTTATCGATATTTGTATAGTGGTTTAGGCATGAGTTACTTTCGCATTTATGATAATAGACTTGTAACTGCCGAGTTTTTTTTCTTAAAGTTTTTTTTTTTTTTAAAAGGTTACTAGCAATGTGGGTCACACATTACTAGTAATCTTGTTAACCCCTCGTGCTAAGCTAAATGCTTGTGTTACGAGTGGGTTCACATCGGTAGTGCAATGGGTGAGTTTCGAACCGGCAACCACATGATCACAAGTCCGACGCCCTAACACCTTTTTTTTTTTTTTTTTTTTTTGCGTGTGGAAAATCCTCATGGACATCCGCCGCCCGGGGAGGCGACGGGGCGTGTCGGACTCCACCCAGAGTGGGTGACCTACCGACTAAAACCACACGGTGTTCCCTCTCGCACCTGCGTCGGGGGCTACGGGAACTATAAATTCGTCCGCGGCCCCCGACTGGTGATGGCCCGCCTCTGCGGGCCCCGCCGTGTAGTGGGGAGTCAAAACTCCCCCTACGTCCTAGAGGGGCGCGCGTGGAACACTACGCGCCGCCACCTCGGGTCCTGTCCCGAACATGGGACGGGGGTTGGCGGACTTCCCCGCATCCGCCGCCCCGGACCTCGGCCGCAGAGGGTAGGGAGAGCGGCGCATCGTAATACCGACACTCCTCTCCCCCTGCGGCCCCACCGTGTCCGCAGTCCTGCGGCTGCGGCCCCGCCGAGGCCGCGGAAGGCAGGGAGAGCGGCGCACCGTGATACCGGCACTCCTCTCCCGCCGCGGCCCCGCAAACCTTCAGCCGCAGTGTCGCTAGTGCAACACCGCGGCCCGCCTCAGTTGCGGTGCCTCCCATACGACACCGCAACCTACAGTGGCCGCTCGACTGCGGGCTTCCTGGGCAAAGCCCGCAGGAGCAGCACCCGCCTCGGGGTTCCACTTCGCTTCGCCGTGGGCCCACTCCACGGCTACTAAGCCCCCCCGCCGCGACAAGGCGAGAACCCCAATGGGGGGGGACGCCCTAACACCTAACCTAACACGTACCGCCGCTTCAAAGATATACTTATACAACCCCCTTCTTCCCCAAGTTCAGGAAACAAGTGCCTTGTAAGACAGTTTCCAATCTATCTTGAGACCCGCGAGTACAGCGCACTCGACATGGTACACCGTGACAAAATCCGACCATTCCATCGCCCCACATTGTTTTCCGCTAAATTGGACTCCGTGATTAATTTGTTTAACTCCCCCCTACCGTGTAATTTGTCATCAACAATTATTTCCTGATCTCCCTCACCCCCTTCGACACTAACAAACTGAAGAGTATTACAGACAAGGTGTAGTGAAAGAGAGATCTTCATAAGTTGGTCGGGGTGCTCCTTAAATTCCTTGCTTATTTGGTTAGTTGACATTGGGAGCTTAATAAATAGTGAAATTCACGAGATGTTTGCAGAGAAGTAATTATACGTATTTGTTTCTTTTGCTCCAATGATCCGGTAGTATCTTAATTTATAAAAGACAGTTCAAAGGGAAATTTGAATAAATTATCTACCTTACATATTGGATCACCTAACATATTTAGACTTTGGCTGCAAATATTTACTTTTTACCAAGTTTTCTTTTAAGAAGGTTTTTTATCTTATCAGGATCTTCAACGAAGAATACACCAGAGTAATACTTAAATTAAAAAAACGTACTTAGACGGTGCACATTTTCTTTTTTTAAAGTCTCCTGTCGCAGATCTGCTGGAAGAGATTTCTTTAGAAACAAGCTGTATACCTTTGTACAAATACCTTGTATATACCTTTATATGTATGTATATACCTTTGTGCTTATTAGTCCAATGTTTTTTATTTACTTTTTTATGTCGTGTGCTTCAATATATTAGTAATAAAAAAAACCTTTGAACTAGAAAATCGATTTTTATCAAGACTACGCAAGCAATAGATTTACACTCAAAGATCATCAGATTCTACAAACACACTTATTGTAGTAGGCAACCATTTTTTAAAAACGTTGAATCCTTTGCAGGTTCCTACAAAATGTGAACTCTCTCCTAGTTACATATTCTTCTAAAACAAATCTATGACACAGACTCGGTGACTTCGTTTTATCTTCCGGTTCGTTTTTCAAGAGGCATCTGGCAAGGAAGGGTATCGTCTTGGCGGCATCTTATCTGTCCCCTGGGAGCTTGTTACACCGCCGTAATTACTGGAACACCTATCTGCTTCAATTAGAAATGAGGAGTTATTTGCTTACCCGGAGTCGGTGGTCTTCGGTGTGAATGGCGGTCTGATTTTGTGGTTTTCAGCGATTATGGTGAGACGAGAATGTAGTTTAAATTCTTAAGATTTGAACTTTGTTTACTGATGACTGCCTCATAATTCTAGTGGTCCTAAGCGCGACTGTTCGAGGACCTACCGGGTTCGAACGCCAGGTCGAGCAACTGCTACGTAGATAGAGAGTCCTGGGTTTGACTCCCAGATCGAGCCATGATATTGAGATTGTCTATGAGATTCCCAGTAGCAGCTCGCACTCTGGAGTTGTGCCCGGTTAATGGCAATAGGCTCGGCCCCTATTACATGGGACCTAAACATACCGGCGAAATATGGGTGTCGCAGTCGCGTTAAGGACCAGTAGTCTATTTAGGTAGTGTGCAGTACTAAGTATGTTCAAGTCAAAACTTTTTCAAAGCTGACCTTAATTGTTTTTTCATGTAATCGTAAGAGCTATATCCCTTTTTAAATTATGTAAAAAAAAAACATTTTTTTGCAGTTTCCATAGCGTTCGTTGTGGCTGTCGAAATATCGTTTCTTATCCTTGCCTTTTCCATTCCTTGGTACACTTCATCAGTGCGATAAGGGGTTACAAATGGGTATCAGTGTAAAATCTTGGGTTTCGGTGAACAAGGGGTGGATTGTTTAAGTTATGGCTGTAGCGGTCGCCGACAGGGGTGGCAATTGCGTTGTCAACGGGTTAATTTAAGATATTCTTCTTTTTGTGAAGCAGTGATAAGGAGGAGTTCATAAATTCATTATACTTTTTGTTAAGGTTGCGTTAAACAAATTATCTATTCTTTTTTAAGGAGATTTAAACCTATTTGATAGCATAGGCCTTGCGAAATATTCTGCACATAAGTGTGTTAAATACATTTAACATAATAGGTATGTATAATTTATTTAACATATATAACTGCCTCATTAGTCTAGTGGCCCTAAGCACGACGCGCTCTAGGTCGTGCAAAGTGTTATTGGTATTTTTTATAAAATTCTCAGTAGCAGCTTGGACGTTGATTATGTGGCCGGTTAATGGCAATAGGCCCGCCCCCTATTACATGGGCCTAAACATCGGAAAACTGTGGGTGTACATTAGTACCTCTGCCGTACCCTTCGGGGAATACAGACGTCGTGGTACCTAATGCTTTAGAAGATATAAAGCTATTTGATGATAAAGACCGCCTTGCCAAATATCTGCCCATAATTGTGATATTTTTTTCTGTTCCGGGTAAAATGGTAATGCCAATGAAATTACTGGACCAATGAGATATAACAACAGGCGTCAATACTCAACACGCGAGTAATAATGTCCCGGGTTAGTTAAATAACTGTAGAAAATTAAACCTAACTAGGAATTGAAATAAAACTACTTTTAACGCGATTTGTCGCGGTATATTGATATTATTTAATTCCCGACGTTTCGGATCCTTTACAGCATCCATGGTCACGAGTGGACTTCACGTGATTATGTGAAATCACGTAAATATACTTATATTTATATATAAATACATTCACGCCTGTCTCCCATTGGGGTTGGCAGATCCTCCTCTCTTCTAAGTTGCCGTGTCCTGCAGGGCCCATAATATACCTTTTGTGACATTATAACATCTAACAAGATTATTTATTTATTTATTTACAAGCATACACAGACAACTATACAGTGTAATAACCAATACGTTGCAGCGTTTAGAGTAGGCAAAAGAAACAAAAACAGAATACACAAAAAAAAATTAAAAGTTCAAGCAAAACAAGTTTAAAATGGAAAAAAAAATTATAGAGTACAACAAGGATATTGAGTATTGGAAAAGGCGTGAGTAGTACGTATCACAATTTAAAAATGGGTCTATTTTATTTATTTATAAATAATTTATTTATATTTCCAAAAAAAGAAAAGAAGGTTATCATATAATATTAGTCAGGATTTTCCAAAAACATGGCTGCAGTACTTTATCATTGGGATTACTGTTGGACGTTATAATCCCCTGGTCCGGGCTTTGAGGTCCAGTTATTAATCAGAACCGAACTTCGACCAGGCCTGAAGTTTATGTTTGTTTCATTGGGACGTATTAATCTGTTAGTATTAGGTGCTTGAATTTATGTCGAATTGATTTTGAGGATTTTGGTTTAACAAAAGCTAAATTTTCGTCCCCTCTGAGATATGCTTGTGTTATAATTTTTAACTTTTGTAGGTATTTATGTATTTTAGGAAAGCTTACCGACTAAAAACACGTATAAAAACACTAAAAACGCTAATATGTATATGAAACTAATACTTAAATCATTGCTGACTGCTTTAAAGCGCTGTTGAAAACTTTGGCTCTGTATTTGTATTTTACACTTCTACTTGCCTTAATGACTCAAGTTTAGTGTTTTTTTTACTTTATTGAATTTATTAATCTTCTAGATCTTTAGTTTTCAATTGCTCCCAAAGCAAAGGCATTTAAATATTTAATTATCACAATTCCTAACAAAAATATTGACTGAGTTATTGATACGAAAATTACCTTAAAGTGTACATGTGCAAGGGTGCCAACTGAAAACCAGCGCTGGGTATTAAATACACCCAGCATAATGCTGAGCTGGCAACCCATTCGAGGCAAGCATGTCGACAACACACCTAGTGACCTTACTTTTTTATTATTTTTTTTTACTGTTCATTTTATCTGTGTGTTGTCTCCTTGTCTCAATAAATGTGTTTTCTTTCTTTCTTAAAGTTTTTATATCATTTATAAAACACAGTTAAGGATGTTGGGCATATTGTAAGTATAATTATAGACACACCCAGATGTTGGCAATCGCCTTATTCCCAGTGTGACCATAAATTAAACAAGAACAAGTACAATTTGTCCGATAATCCCTGTCAATCGGGGATTATCCGTTCAATTGGTGGTAATCCCACAACACTGCACCAATTTACAGAGTCCAGTATTTATTGGGGGCTGGTCACCCTACTCCATTGGTCTTGCTTGAGGAGTGATTGCAATATTTGGTTGTAAGTACTTGTAAAGATTTAGTTGTTGTAATGTTACTATGATAAATAATTTTTCGTACTATATCACCTTGAAAGTATTTTTTTTTTGCCGAAACGTATCTCTTTCTTTAGTACGCTTAGCTTTGACAGTACTTACTTGACATAAAAATATAAAATTTTGTAAAAAATGTTTTTAGGAACGGTGTTTTTTGCGCAAGATTCAAGAAGTCTTTAAGTAGTTTCTTTTCTATAAAAAAAATCTTGTGTTCGCTGGCAACTTTACGATAAGTGAATCCAGGGAAAAGTTCGTAATGTATTCTGTTCGGTGTGAAAGTTACTTTTGAAAAAGTTAAAGTTCTTCGACGCTGCAAAAGTCTGCTATTTTTAACGTTATACGTTAACGTTTTTGCTCTTTATTTTGTGATTAAAATGAGGCATATTTATTATTTATTATTATTATTTACGTTTATATAATATTCCTGGATAAAAACACAGGGTAGAACCTTAGGCTGAAAGCTAGGATGATTGTAATGTCAAAGAAGACATTGAAATAAACCTATTTTTTTTAAGGGATTTTTTTTATGGGGTAACTCGGCAAACGAGCAGGCGAGCTATGTCCATGAGCGATTACTACTTAGTCGTCGTCGCCCAACGACATTTGCGAAACCAAAGGAGTTGCAGATGCGTTGTCGAGCCTATTTAAGGAGAAATTGGGCCTCCGGATATGATATGTCAGTTCGGTATAAGATTTTAGGATTTAAATAATATCAATATAATGTTAAATTCTGATTTTTTTTTTATCTCAAACTGCAGTTTTTCACACTGACCACAGCAATGTATGGTAGAATACCAGTTTTAGTCACTCATGAAGTACATTTTAGTACACAAATACCACAAATGACCGGTACTCAATCCACAAAGTGGCAAGTGTGTCGGGCGTAATGACAGATTAGCGTCGCGGTCGGCCACCTGAGCTGGTCGAAATATGCAATAACTCAGGATCCCCCTAATTCACCCGGATCGGGCCAATAAATTCGTCACTGTGATTAGTGTAGTACTCAGTAGGATTGCGTGGAATACACTTTCTGCCTATTTGTTTATCGAGAGAGACAGAGTGAGAGCGAGTGAGCAAAAATGCATTTTATAAAAAAAATATTAAGTTACCAGAAGTACCAATATGTCATCAAAGCTGTATTTTCATGTGCAATCTCTTCTAGGCTTTGAATCGGAATTAAAAGAGTTGAAACCGTAGAATTACTTCAATAGGAATGTGTACGGAGGAAATGACATGTATTTCTAGTCGAAATGATAGTTTTTCATCTTGAATTGAAGCGGTGGTAGCCTATGGCATCGGACTTGCGATCATGCGGTTGCTGGTTCGAAACTCACCCATTACGCTAACGACGTGAACCCACTCGTAATACAAGCATTAGCTTAGTAGGTACGAGGGGTTAACAAGACAACAACAAACTTGATGGCCTATGTATATTTACTCATTAAAGAACTTTGACTGTGACTTTGAAAAAAAATTGGGTCTAGTAATGTGCGACCCACATTGCTTGTAAGCTTAATGAAGTAAAATAAATTTAATGAATAATACCTACTAATTTCTAGGTGCTTACTTGCCGTCGTCGAAATATATCGAAAAAATATTTTCACATGAAATGGAAAGGAATACAGTGGCTTCTGGTTGCTTAGATTTAGTGTTGGTCAGCCCATCATTTGACTCATGCAATTCTCGTTCAGTGCAACTGAAAGAAGTCTTTAATACAGTCTTTATTTATGAGACAGACTGGGCAATGGAATGTTTAATGTTCATAAAAAGACAAATGACTGCCTCGTTAGTCTAGTGGTCCCAATCGCGACTGCTGCGTAGAGGTCTTGGGTTCGATCCCTAGGTCGAGCAAAGTGTTATTGGGATTTGTGCCCGGTGAATGGCAATAGGCTCGCCCCCTATTACATGGGACCTAAACATACCGGCGAACTGTGGGTGTACTTTAAGTACACCTCTGCCTAACCCTTTGGGGAATACAGGCGTGATGGTATGTTATGTAAAAAGACAAATCTATACTTTAAAATATATTATATGTATTAATATAAGTATCAAATTAATCATAACAAGTACATATTAACTAAAATTATATAATACCTAATACAATAACACTAACATCTTTCGACAATGAATAAATAAATAGCTTCTGAAATCGAAATTGAGCAAAAAGCTCTTATTGCTTTCAAAATGTTTCATTTAACTTATTTTCTGAGGATGTATCACTATGACGAGATTTAATAGCAATGTCATCTTCAGTTTTCTTCTTAGGTTGCGGTATCATGCTTTTGTGTTTTTCATTATGAGGTATTTCTTCTCTCAACTTCTGAGTTCTTTCAACTGTTGAAGCAAATGTCACTGGTGTTAGGACATTGCAGCCACCCGCAGGCTTTGGGATCTTGCTCGGCTTAGGTGTATGTTCTCTATATTGAGCGACATCTACACAAATCTCTGTTGCAGGCCTATCAATAGTTATTTCCAAGTAAGGCTGCCCAGAAGTCAGCTTGATACCTCCTTTTGTATAAGGTGTTTTTAATTCTTTTGTTACTTGAAAACGAGTAGTCTTAGTTTCCACCTGTTTGTCCACCACGCCTCTTGAACTGGAACAACAACTTGTATTTCCATAAGCATTTGAATTCGACATTGAATTCTTGCAGCCCTTTTGCATACAGCTGATACAGGCACAAGTGGCTCCACAAGGAGAATCATTTTCTGTATCTTGAGACTCTTCCATTTCGTTCTCATCATCACAATTTTCCGAATCATCATCATCAAGTTGTTTTATTACACTTTCTTTTATTTCTATCACTTCATATTTATGCACTATGCATCCCGTCATTTCGGAAGATTCGGGCTCTGCACTACATTCTTCATGTCCCTGTTCCTCAAACATTTTGCAATCATCATCTTTATTACGTTCGTAATTTTTTCTACATTCGTCATCCTTTCTAAGTTCGTCATTTTTTCTACATTCTTCGGCTTTTCTGCATTCTGGTAGTTTTCTACTTTCGTCGGATTTTCTGCGGTCCTCGGGTGTTCTGCATTCTTCAGCTTTTCTGCATTCTGGTAGTTTTCGACTTTCGTCGGATTTTCTGCGGTCCTCGGGTTTTCTGCATTCTTCAGCCTTTCTACGTTCCTCGGGTTTTCTGCATTCTTCAGCCTTTCTATGTTCCTCGGGTTTTCTGCATTCTTCAGCCTTTCTATGATCCTCGGGTTTTCTGCATTCTTCAGCCTTTCTACGTTCCTCGGGTTTTCTGCATTCTTCAGCCTTTCTGCGTTCCTCGGGTTTTCTGCATTCTTCAGCCTTTCTACGTTCCTCGGGTTTTCTGCATTCTTCAGCCTTTCTACGTTCCTCGGGTTTTCTGCATTCTTCAGCCTTTCTACGTTCCTCGGGTTTTCTGCATTCTTCAGCCTTTCTGCGTTCCTCAGGTTTTCTGCATTCTTCAGCCTTTCTGCGTTCTTCGGGTTTTCTGCATTCTTCAGCCTTTCTACGGTCATCCACTTTTCTACATTCTTCAGCTTTTCTTCGATCATCAAGTTTTCTACATTCCTCACTATTTCTACGTTTTTCAAACTTTCTGTATTCTTCCGCTCTTTCGCGTTCTTCTCGTTTTCTACACTCTTCTGCTTTTCGACGTTCTTCATACTTTTTACATTCTTCAATTTGTTTACGTTCCTCTTCTGCCTTATATTCTTCAACCTTCTGCTTCGATGATCTTCTACTTTTCTGACAATTCATGTCAACAGACATCGGAGAAGCATTCCTTGAATAGCGTTGGATAGTTGTATAGCTACTAGGTACACTCTGATCGGTAGTACTAATAATAGGTTCTTGACTTGACATAGCTAGCACTTGCGTAGAATTTGTGTGATTAGAAGAAAATTTTTGCGAAGATGATTTTTTTAACGAAGATTTTTTAGGCATGCTATTTTCGGAATTTTTAGGAGCTTGACATGTAATTCTCATAGCACTTGCTGACTGATCTTTGGAGCTGAAGTAAGATCGGGTATCAGTTCCAGCGGTATTTGTCATCATAGAAGAGGGATATTGAGCTTCAAATTCCATGTTACTCTGTTGAGGTTTACAGAATAGATTCATTCCAGTTTTTGAACCACGATGTTCTCCACATGTAACAGGCTTAAGAGCAGTCGAGCATGTACCCTGCTGAATTCGACTTGTTTTAGTTTTGAAGAAATTGCCTTTACCTTTTTTATCCGGCTTATTATTGTCTATATAAAGATAAACATTACTACAGCAGTCTTTCTTGTGGCCTCTCTTCGAGCATAGTATATAGATTAAAGCCGGTATACACCAGGCTACTTCAATAAGTAAAATGATAGATATAATCCACATCTTTTTAGATGTTAAGTCCATAGGCATATGGGGTGGTTTGTTTATTATATTAAATCTGTTACTGTATAAATCTATGACACTATTGCAAAGGTCTCGTGTTCTGTTTACCAGTGTTAATACACTTCCCAAAGCGAGGTATAAATTATCATCTTTCAAATGCGGTACAACTTCATTGGCCAGCCAACTCTGAAATTTTTCGTCAAAGTTATCTTGTTCCCTAGGATTACTGGTTTGACTACAACTTCTAGCTGCGTCGTAGTACTTAATTAGATTATGAGATGTATCGGGAGTATTCATCATGATTAAGGATACATTTTTAAGTGGTATAAACATTGTACTTGATTTATCATTCCAATTTACGTTTGGCATTGGTATACTTAAGCCTGTGGTGGTCTTTTCAAAATAAGCCAAATGATCGCAAGGGTTTTTCATGCTTCTTGTATTAGATACAAATTTCAGAGGAGCAACGTTGATTGTTATTGAATTAAGTACGTTCTCATCAGGTTTACGCCATCCATCACCATCAGTATCTAGGTATCTTTTGATTTCATTATAAAACTGGAATAGTTTGATAACATTATCCTGAGACACTGTGCCTCCATAGTAATCCAGTTTTGCAACTGGTAGCACCCATACTTTAAGATATCCTCCTATGGCATCTGAAAGTGCTGAAGTCATGATAGTGTCTGTTTCAGCGTCAGTTGCTTCTCTTTTAATGGTAGAATATGCGTCTCTGAAATATCCAAGCAGGATGTTGACATAGTCTTCATTGAAAGTATTGATGAAGATTGGTGGAGGCAGCAGGCTTTGGAAATATCTTCGAGCTCGCAGTAATCCTATGTCGGTTTTAGCCCACTGCTTTTTTTGAATATCATCCATGTTGAATAATACCGTTCCAACATTAGGTGTGTAATCCTTTTCGTAGGCTGCAAACCTCTCGCATATAATTAAAAGTATTACAGTGCACGCGCTAATTATCATGGTATTTGTAAATTGATTACAAAATAAATTATTATAAAATAGACGCGACACAAAATGACAACCATACTAAGACTGACGTTAGCGTTTATTTTTATTGTTGTAAATAGTATTTGATTTTAGACAAAAATAAAAAGAAGGATGAATAAGTCACAGAGTTCATTTTTAATAGCAAGATAAGTTATTTATTCGTAGAAGATAAGCCAAAAAACGATAAAACGCATCTTTTGCACGATTCAGATATTTAAAATGATTTAGGGTGAGTACTTTGATTTTAGTTTAAAAAAACATACTTTAGTGGCTAGTGGAGATGAGTGTACCATCATCTTGAGATTGAGAAACTCTCTAACTTAATTTATTGGCAACACAGATACTTGAAGGATAGGCTCAACTTTATCTTACAGATTTGTTGATCAGCGCAGATAAAACTTAGGCATGAGACCCCAACTAATGATATTTTAACCCCCGACGCAAAAACGTGTGTGTGTGTGTGTGTGTGTCTGCCTGTCCGTGGCATCGTAGCTCCCGAACGAATGGACCGATTTGGATTTAGTTTTTTTTGTTTGAAAGGTGAATTAGTCGGGAGTGTTCTTAGCTATGTTTGATAAAAATCGGTCGAGATATATAGCAATTGTCGGGGGTCTTTTAAATTTATAATTTAGTAGTAATGACTGCTGACAACAATTTAAAACATTTATAAGCCACATTTTATAACGGCACCGCTATCCCGAAAAACGTTTGTTTTCTACTAGTATCAATATCCATCACAAATACCGCTAACTTCTCCAGTAAAACTCATATATGTGTAACTTGTTCTATAAGTCACAGCTTCCAGGTATCTGGTTCATAAATCACAGGCGTGATACAGGGGGACGTAGGAGGTGGTGCTACGAGACCGCACCGTTAAATTGTTTAATTAAAACCAGTATCAAATTAGGGGATTACACATATGTGGGGTACGGTCTACACTGTCTTTGAGGGTAATGACATTAGTGTAAAATTGATTTCAGGGGTCTCTTATATAATATTGGGAAAAAAGTAAAACTGGCAAAAGTATTTGAGAGTCAGGCTTTTTAGGTTCGTGGGCGTGGAAAGTTTTTAGTGAAGTATGCATTTAGAACGTGTAACGTTCTGAGTGGAATAGATTTATTATGCTTTCATTTTGGATAGCAACATTGCTCTTTTTTCGGTATATTTGATATGGTAATTGTTTTGGGTCTGATTGTCGATTTTTATATCGTTATAAACCACACATAATATAACATCAGCTTTTCCTAGCTTATGACCTCTGAGAAGAAAAACTAACAACATAAGCTCAGAGAATTACTGTTTTTTTTTAAAGAGAAAGGTTAAGGCAATGTTATAAAAGTTAGGTATTCTTTTATCAAATATATACTTATGATACTTAAGTGTCATAATGTGTGCAAACGGCCTTTTGAGGATAGCGCCATGGCAGCTTTGAGTTGATCCATCCCTACGGACTACAAGCATAACCCAGTCATCATGAAACTAAACCATAAGCTCAACCATATTATAGGGAGCTCAATGACAGAAAACGACATTACCAATAAGTAGGTACCTACCTAGGCACTAAGTTGATCTCGTTTTAGTACGCTAAAGAAGAATACTCACTTAAAAACATACCATCACGCCTATATTCCCCGAAAGGTTAGGTCGAGATGTACTTAATGTACACCCACCATTCGCCGGTATAGTTTAGGTCCCATGTAATAGGGGGCGAGCCTATTGCCATTCACTGGGCACATATCAAAACTGCGAGCTGCAACTGAGAATCTCGCTCGCAAGCTCGAATCCAAGACCTCTAACATAGCAGTCGCGCTTAATCATCATCAACCCATTACAGTGTCCCACTGCTGGGCACGGGTCTCCTTTCAGTACGAGAGGGATTAGGCTATAGTCCGCCACGCTAGCCTACTGCGGGTTGGCAGACTTCACACGCCGTCAAGAAAATCTCTCAGGCATGCAGGTTTCCTCACGATGTTTTCCTTCACCGTTTAAGCGCATGATATTTTTTTTTAATACACACATGACTTCGAAAAGTCAGAGGTGCGTGCCTTGGATTCGAACTCGAGACTTTTGACTTGGCAGTCCAATCGTCATATCACTAGGCTATCACTGCTCCTCCGCGCTTAATACCACTGAACTAATGATAATTAATACCCACATATAACCACAATTAAAAATTCTATTAATTACAAATTCGCGTGGGCCTATTATATATTTTAATGAATAGACAAATTAACATAAGTCGGGATGACATCCGAGGATGGCGTGACCATAGCCCTTCATGTTCATGTCAGTTTAATTGGTGTTATTGTGACAAACGACGCGCTTGTTCAATGTTAACAGCGGTTTAGGTGTTGGTCGTTGTTGTTCGAAGGTTATATAAACACTAGTTTAACAGCTCTGCCTGATTAGTCTAGTGATCCCAAGCGCGACTGCTACAGTCAGGTCGAACAAAGTGTTATTGAGTTTTTCTATAAAATTCTCAATAGGTCTTTTTTTAATCTTACTACCAATGCGGGTCACACATTAATAGTATTCTTGTTAACCCCTCGTACTAAGCTAAATGCTTGTGTTACGAGTGGGTTCACGACGGTAGTGTAATGGGTGGGTTTCGAACCGGCAATCATATGGTCGCAAGTCCGACGCCCTAGCCATTGGGCTACCGCCGCTTAAAAGATACTTTTACAAATCAATGTTTTTTAAACTAGATGGCGAAGGTACTTCCCATCTGACGGTCTCTGAGAAGAAATGCCGAAGTAAACTCAGAGAATCAGTCTCTTTTAAAATCCAGACAGTAGTAGTAGGCCTTTTGAAGAAAGAGCCATGGAATCTTTAGGTAGACCTGTTCTAACTCCTATTGCGCAAAAATATAGCAAATTATATCTCTTCTTCTCTCTCATCTTATAGCAGCTACTAGAGGTTGTTATCAATTGATTCTTGGATGCGTCGATGGTGGGAAGACACGCTTATAGTACGCAAACAAACAGATAAGCGTTCTATTATAAGAAAAGCCTTCATTTTTATAAATAACTAGCTTTCCGCCCACGGCTTCGCCCGCGAGTTTTCTTGACTTTCCTGTACAATAATATGTATGTAAATAAATGTGATAAATGAAGAACCGCTCGACCGATTTTGTGCAAACTTCACATAAACCATCTACTAAATAGTCCGAACAAAGAATAAACATTTGGTTTGGATAGGTGAGCCCGTTCTTGAGTTATAAAATTACAACAAAAAGTGGCATTGATATATAAAGATTTTATATAGTCATTGATGCAGCTTTTGCTAACTACATATACATAATTATAATATTGAAACAGTCTGTACATTATAGAATTTAACGGAAAACTAATATGGGGGTCTTTATAAGAGCAACAAAAACAAAAACTTTTTTTTTAAAGTATCTTTGTTTGTTAGTCTGTACGTGTTTACACGCATCACGCATAAACTACTGCATGAAATTGGGTCCCGTATTTATAATTGTATTGCTGAGGGTCTAACTTAAAATTTGGAAGATGTAAATCCTTTTGGAACGCGAATGGAACCCGAGCAACATTTAGTACGTACCTAATAATTTTAAGACATTTTGAAACTAAGCAACAATGATTATCAAATAAAGCTACACTATAATTTCAACATAATAGTTGATTACGTATCGGTAATCAAAGAGTCTGTCGAGGATAACCCTCCAATGTTCTCTGTAACGTGCCAGTCCTTAATGACGCGTGTAACGGAATATCCTTGTGGATATATAAACTTAGGGTTCGTATACACTGGACGGTTGGTTTGATCCGTCAAGTTACAAAATTACAGAAACGATAGAATAACTATTATTCTATTTTTAAATGAATTGAGAATTTAGATAATTTAATTTAAAAAAAAAGCTTGCTAGAAATGTGGGTCACACATTACTAGTATTCTTGTTAACCCCTCGTGCTAAGCTAAATGCTTGTGTTACGAGTGGGTTCACGTCGGTAGTGCAATGGGTGGGGTTCGAACCGACAAGCACATGATCGCAAGTCCGATGCCCTAGCCATTAGGCTACCGCCGCTTTATTATTTATTAGTTTAAAAATTATTAGTTTAGAAGCAACGGTAACCTAATGGCTAGTGCGATGGACTTGCGATCATGTGGTTGCCGGTTCAAAACTCACCCATTGCACTACCTACGTGAACCCACTCGTAATACAAGCACTTAGCTTAGCACGAGGGTGTTAACCAGGATACTAGTAATATGCGACCTACATTGCTAATAAGCATTTAAAATAAAAAAAAACTTTGGTTAACTATAGCCTAATCCGTCACATTCTGATATAAAACCCCTGCCTGAGATAATAATTGACGATGATGATGGTTTTAGTATGTAGTATCAAGCTTTCAACAGAGATTTTAATGATGTAAGTAACTTATTTTCCATACATTTATGAACGTACCTTTACGGCCGGTATCGGTTGTATCAATCATACATTATCGCGCTGTTGTTTGGAGAGCCACCAATTAATATAGGGCGGGGGAGGGTTGAATAGTCGCTACAAATGACTGATGTTATGAGGCGATGTTACCATCAAGTTGATTTTAATTGTCACGTGTGTGTTAATTGTTGACTTACAAGACATGTCGTCTATGACCGAAACATGTCTAAAACTGTCATTTATTTAAACATCTTTTAATCAGTAGGGTTGATACATAATCGGCATATAATGTTCCCACTGCTGGCACACAGACCTCCTCACAGTAAGAGGGCGTGGGCCATAATTCACGCGGGCCGAGTGTAGGTTGGTAGATGTCACATGTCTTTGATTTTTTGGTTCTAGGATATGCCAGTTTCCTCACGATGATTTCCTCCACCGTTTTTGGAGCAGTGGTGATGAAATAATTTACACAAAATAAAGTGCCTTTAGAAATTCAAAATGATTTTTATTTTCTTGTCTATTTAATTTTAGAACTGCATAAAACCAATAATGAATGTACTGCATACCTTTAAACTTATTTTGGGAATTTTAATGTTTGTAACATGTCATAAAGTGGTACTTTATTGGGTTAGTAATTGCCACGGCAGTGAAGGGTTGAATGGTGACAACAAATGACTGGTGTTATGGCATGATGTTTAGTGTGTGTTAAGTAGTTGATGTCATCGTGCTAATAACCCATACAATACATATAATTATTTTAAAGGAGTGTTAACGTGCTTGGTTTAATGGAACCATTAATTTAATAGCGTAGAAATTGCTTGTAATTGTTCTAAAGGATACCAGCTATAAAATGTTGTACAAATAATGTTCCTAACCTCGACTGCTACGCTAAAGGTCCTGGATTCGATTTCCAGGTCAAGCAAACTGACTGGGTTTTTCCATCAAATTCTCAGTAGCAACTCGTAGTCTGGATTTGTGCCCGGTTAATGGCAATAGGCTCGCCTTTCATTACATGGGACCTTAACATACCGGCGAAGGGTGGGTGAACTTAAATAATTATAATTCTCTAAAAACCCCGCTCTTCCCTAGATATTTATGGAATTCTTGAACATTCACCAGGATCCCGACAACCATACACAACTTACTAGTGGTTTTGTGAGAATGAAATTCACTCTTTTCATTCATCATCAACATCACTGCTGGGCACGGGTCTCCTCTCAGAACGAGAGAGATAAGGCTATAGTCCACCACACTAGCCTACTGCGGGTTGGCAGACTTCACATGCCGTCAAGAAAATCCCTCAGGCATGCAGGTTTCCTCACGATTTTTTCCGCGTGATAATGAATTATTAATATGCAAGTGACTTCGAAAATGCAGAGGCCTTGGATTCGAACTCGAGACCTTTGCCTTGTCAGTCCCATGGTGATATCACAAGGCTATCACTGCACTTTTTTTCATTCTTAAACAAAAAGAGTCATTATGAAAAGTAGCAGTAAGTAACAAACCACTACTACAGAACTCCATGACAGGTAATTATTTTTACCGCTACCCCTAATTAGGGGCTCGCGGGGTGAGTTATGGCGAAGGCACTTGAATTTATCGCCTTTGCCCAATGGCTGCCTTATGATTAGTAGAAAAGTTTATGGATGTAGGGTTTATGGATGTGGCTATTGTTTCTTGAGCGTAGTTTATGAATCCTTGAAATTTTCTAAATCGGTAAGATTTGTCTATGTATAATTATTTTAGTGGACAGGATAGAACAGTCAGCTTTCATTGCGAGGGGTAGCAAGGAAAGGTACGTTACATCATTTTTAAATATTTGCACGGAATCGCTAAGAGCCCAAGTCAAAAGATCTTCATGCATGATATTCCTGAAAGGTTTCCGAGTGGGCTTAAGGCAGCATAGTGTGAGTAGGCTCTTTGGGAGAGGCCTACGTTCAGCAGTGGACGGCAATAGGCTGATATGATGATGATGATGTGCTAAAGGCAGTTATCGGGGAGAATCTGGGCACTGGCCATGAGTCTATAGGGCAAGGGAATGCAAGTGAGTTTTTGTCGGCACGAGTTCGACATAGAGTATTTTGGATTGATGCCTCGTACCCGCCTCCCCAGCTGGCAGACGATCTTGAATGATCTGGGCTATATAAATAGGTACGCACGGCTACAGATCAAGCTATACAAATTCAGTATCGGCCGGTCTTCCATTTTACGGAATGCCTTTACAATGGGAGATCAGTCTAGCTGGATTTGTGTAGCCATGTGTAATCTATACCTTTTGAAAACATTCTTATTTTTTTCTTTCCTAGCTGACGTCGCCTGAAGACGTAAAATGTGGAAGAGAAATTCGACATCACAGGCCAGGCAGTGGTCTTGGTAGCTTAGTTGGCAAAGTGTCTGGTGTACTTAACCAGAAAGACGCAGGTTCAAACCCTGCCTGAGATCGAATTTTTCTTTTACTAGATATTTTCTTTAATTAGAAAATTCATACCTGTGTGTCATGGGCTAGTTAGAATTCCTGTCAAATGATATGTTCATTTATCGTCCGTATCGCTTCCAGCTTACTCTAGATTGCGTTATCTGACGGATTATCAGTCGGGCTTTGCTCGCGTCAAAAGCTTCCGCGTAATGGCGTTATGTTAATATTGTATGCCGAAGATGAACTTAACATCTATTTATATACTTAACTAAGGATATAAACTTGAGAGCCGGTAGATTAGTAGATAATCTTTATGGGTAAAAACCGTGGAATTATTACTTAAGTAAAAAAGGTTTCTTTTTTACTTAAGTAATAATTATATTGTTTAAAAGAATATTATTGTTAAGGATGATGAGTGATAATTATTTATTATTTAGGTACTTTGTGTAATAACTAATTTAAAAAAAATCGGAGTTCTCAATTTGGTGTCAATATATAATATGAGCTTAGAAAACAACAATTGCGTGTTCCGTTATAGATATAACCTTGTATTTGGAACTACTCGCCAATATCTACCTATAATAAAATATAGAAATAAATTATCTTGCAACAAAAAAGGTAAACCACCTTCAAACCATAATAAAATAATGTTATATATCAAAAAAATTGGGGAGTAATCATCCTCATACTAATCCTTTTATTATTTCAATATAAATATAAATAATTGGACGTAGTTAAGCAGAAAGGACTCAATCCACACAATGGCCGAGTTAAATATGCCACCGTACTACTGTTAATATCTCGTGTTGTATTGCAAAATATATAATTATTTTGATAGACAAATAAAATATAAACTCTTCTGTCAATAACAAGGGTCAAAAATTTGAAAAAATGTAACTTTGAGTTAGAGAAATCAATCACTCAAAAGTAACATTGTATGGATTGAGACTAGCTTTGATGAGAATAGCTTTAATTTTAAAGAACCTATTTTGCTTTGTTCACTAGCGAAACAAAATTGATGAATTAAATATTGCTATTAATTTATCTGAAGGCGCTTAATAGTATATGAGGATTATCATCAGCATAAAAGTATAGGATGTCCACTGCAGCTGAACAAATCATTGTCCATAGATTTCCTTGGGGTAATTTTTTTCGCGCTTCAGCTTTTTAGCGCTTGTATCCACCGATTCCCAGCAATCTTTAATAGGAAATTAACAAACATACAATCACGCCTGTATTCCTCGAAGGGTTAGGCAGACGTGTACTAATGTACACCCACATTTCGTCGGTATGTTTAGGTCCCATGTAATAGGGGACGAGCGTATTGCCATTAACCGAACCGATCTATTTACCGAAATAAAAAGTGTATGAAATCTTTCTGCAGTCATTGTGCTTGTCGTATGCTAAACCATGAAGTTGTGGTCTGCGTATTATCTACACCGTCATTCAAAGCCATCGACGTTTCTATGACTCCATGGAAAACCCATGGGGCTTAGGGGACAAATTGTGTCCCCCCATGGGAAATCTGCGGTTATTAGCTGTCAATCATAGCGAAGAACGACGACGGCGCCCCCTATCGGTAATGTTCAAACGTCACGCTGAGATTTTTGTTGTAGACATTTTTATTTGTGCGTGATTTGAAGTTGATGATTTTTTGGTGCATCTCGAAAAAAAGCATCGCTATAGAGAATGATTTTGATTTCATAATGTTATACTTGGATATATAAGAGTAGTATAACCTGTATAACTGTTATAAATAACTTCTTGTTGCCTGCAGTTTCACTCCCAAAGTCCAAAGGACTTTTTGTCAAAAGGTAGCTCATTTCTGCTCCAAAATCCAATCTTTCTATACACCAAAATTTTTCAAAATTGGTTCGGAGATTTAGCGCGAAAACGATACAAACAGAGTTACTTCACCGATTATACCGCAGTATCCTAAAAAAGTTCATGCTGCTGTAACAATTTTGGCTAGTCAGAAGCTCAAAAGATCTATCGTGATAAACTATCCGTTAGCTATCAGTACTGCCTTCTGTATCATACTGCCTAGTGCCCTTAGTATCCTATCTGTTCTACCTACTGTACTATAGGCCGACCGATTATGTCGCGTATTGCCTGCGCGGTAAGAAGGGAGCGGGGGGAGATGTTAGCGATACTTAAAAAAGATACTTATTATTTTATTCTTTACCAACAATGTCTATCTCGAGATAAATCTTTGGATTATTGACTCCGTGTGTAGCGTTACCCGCCCCCGCTCCCTTCTTACCGCGCAGGCGATACGCGAGTTAAACGGTCGGCCTATATACTGCATAGAACTTGGCCTTCACTTCATAACATAACATACCATCACGCCTGTATTCCCCGAAGAGTTAGGCAGAGGAGTACTAATGTACACCCACATTTCGCCGGTATGTTTAGGTCCCATGTAATAGAGGGCGAGCCTATTGCCATTAATCGGGCACAAATCCTGACTCCGAGCTGCTACTGAGAATTTCATAGAAAAACCCAATAACACATCGCTCGACCTGGGGATCGAACCCAGGACCTCTAGCGTAGCAGTAGACCAATGAGGCAGTCTTCACTTCGCTTCGTGTAATACTGATATTTATGCGCATTCGATTGGACTGGAAGACAAAAAACATAGTTGGGAAAAGAAGAATCATTAAAGGAATGCCACGCTTTAGGTCCCGTCGATTCCCAGGTCGAGCAATTCTCAGTAGCAGCTCGAAGTTTGGATTTGTACCTACCCAGATAATGGTATTCAGTTCACCCCTTATTATTTAAATGGGATCCAAACATATTCGCGAAGTGTGGACATTAGTAGTAATAGGTACATCTCTGCTGTACCCTTCGGGGAATACAGGCGTGATGGTATGTTATGTTACAAAATAAACATTTTTACATGGCAGACAACTATAGGAAATACAGATTCAACTGACGTAAAAACCCCATGGATATAAAATGACAAAAAGGCAAAAGGTGTGATATTGTCGCGTTAGATTTCCGAGCGGATTACCGCGCTGTGGAAATTGAGTCGCAGCTTCATTTCCTGAGCCGAGTAAAGTTTTCACTTGCCACGTTCACGTTCCAATATTTTTATGTCGTTGCTAATCTTGTTTCAATAAATGGGCGGGGTGTTTTTATAATCAATATGTAAGTCGGTAGAAATATTTTTATCTAAGAAAAACACATTGCGCGTACGAAGGAGTGTGAGATTTGGGATAATTAAAATTCATACAGAGAAAGAGTGCATAAGTATGGTGTACATTTGAACATAATCTCTACTTCTATACTAATATTATAAAGCTTAAGAGTTTGTTCGTTTGCTTGAACGCGCTTATCTCAGGAACTACGGGTCCGATTTGAAATTCTTTCAGTGTTAGATAGCCTATTTATCGAGGAAGGCTATAGGTTATATATCATCACGCTAAGACCAATAGGAGCGGAGCATAAATGAAAAATGTTGCAAAAACGGGGAAAATTTAAATGCAGAAAAGCCGAGAAACCACGCGCGCGAAGCCGTGGGCGGAAAGCTAGTAATGTATATATTGGTCTGTACTCTGTTACTGTAACGTTTGAACAAAATAAAACAAAATGCATGGTCGAATTTTGACCACCAGATGGGTACAAACACGGAAGAGATAATAAGATCTCTTCCGTGGGTACAAACTTATTTAAATTTATCATTCAAAGCCGGTGTTGGAAATCTTCCTCTGTCCTATATTTTCCGTAAGATAACATTTCCCAATATAACGGTTTTTTTAACTTAAGAATACAAGTTGGAAAAACCGTTATTGGACCAAGAACGTTACCAGTCCTAAAAATAATGCACCATTTCTGTAGGTAGCGATACGAACAGGAAATCCATAATCACTACTAAAATATTAATCATTATTTCGGCAACAGTCTGATGAAGTCGTTGCTCATCTGTTATTCTATTTGCTCTGACATTTTGGTGGGCATCAAGTATTCATTTAGATCGACTGTAGTTAATGGGGTTTACCTTTAAAAATAGAGGTTGTCGGTGTTGCCAGGTAACATAACGATGGGTTGACCTTTTGACAATGTTTCGAAGGTTGATTTTTAGTTGTGTTATTAGGGTCAACATTTTGTATAAAGCTTTGAAGTTTGTTGAGTTTTTTCAAATAGACAATAGTACTGCTTATTTTATATTATATTTTAGCATTAAATAATGCGAAATATTCACAAAGAAATAATCGGCCTCAGGCAGGGTTTGAACCTTGGACGTAAGTTGAAACCCTGCCTGAGGCCGAATTTTTCTTACACCAGAAAATTTTCTTTCAATCGAAAATTCGACTCTTTGAGACAACTACTTCGGTACTACCTAAGGAGTTATCTACTTTGAAATAATTATTATCTACGTGCAGTGATAGCCTGCTGATATTATAAACATTGGACTAGGAAGTCAAAGGTCACGATTCGAATCCAAGACACGCACATTTGATTTTTCGAAGTAATATGCGTAGATTTTCTCGAGCACATGTAAAGTTTGCCGACCAGTCCACTTACTTATAGCCTAATCCATCTCCAAGCGACCCATGCCCAGCAGTGGGGTAATTATAGATAATGGCTTGATGATGATGATCAACGATGATGATCAATGATACGGTCTAGACTTCTCTCTGAATTGTAGCCTAAGGTCAAATAGAAAAATACAATTGGATTTTTAAGGCGGGATCGTTTCGCTTTGAGTGTTTTTTTTTTTTTGGTTTTTCTTAAATTGTTCGTCTATAAAGCATTCTATGATCATGGTGGTAAGAATTGCGACATCAATATAACTTATTCATAACAGTGCTAAAACTTTTGCTTAAAAATCGTTAGCGTAGCAGATATACAAAAGATATAAAATACCAGTATACGGAAGCCTACCATTGTACTGTAAGCCTTTACAAAGCGAGGTCAGCCTTTACTGGCTTTGTATAGCTTGATGTGTGGCCGTGTGTACTGTAAAATAGAGGATTCGGCCAAAACTGTCAATTTACACTAAGTACCTACTTCTTGTAACGTAGCATAATCATAATCAGCCTATAATGTTCCCATTTCTAGGACACTCCCGCTCGGTGAGAGGGAGCGGGCCGTAATCCACCACGCGGGCCCAGTGCGGGTTGGTAGATGTCACATGTCTTCGAATTTTTGGTTCTAGGACATGCCGGTTCCTCACGATGTTTTCCTTCACCGTTTCGAGAGCAGTGGTGATGAAATAATTTACACAAAGTGAAACACCCGTCTGGGTTCCAACCTACAACCTACAAGTCGTTGAGCGCGGTCATTACCACTGGGCCACCACCGCTCTCAACGCTTTTGCAACGTGTATGTCCAAAAAATAAATTGTTCGGTCATTTGATTTGATTGTCCAGGTGTATGCCAATCACTTATTCTCTAATAAGTGCGGTCTGAGGCCACGTGCCGCGGTTGTTCGCTCTATTGGCGCGTGACGTCACCGGACAGACGGACAAACTGACGGCACTGATTGTTTTTGACATACTAGCTTTCCGGCCGCAGCTTCGCCCGCGTGGGCAACACGATTTTGGCTGTTTAGGTTTTTCTAATCTCAGATCAAATAAAAAGTTAAGATGGAACTTTGCGAACAAAGAAGTGAGGCCGGCTAAAGCTACGCCATGCCGTGTACAACACACAATTGCACGCACACATGTATTAGTTAGATACCCCTTATCTTGTCAGTCGAGCTTTCGATGGCTCGACTGACATGGAAAGGCGTGGTTTTGGTATACGTGTGTACGTGTAATGCACGTATAACGGCATAACGGCATGGCGTAGTTTTAGCCGGCCTCACTTCTTTGTTCGCAAAGTTCTTAACTTTTTATTTGATTAAATGGTATTGTAGTTAAAAATATTAATATAGACAGTAGACAATATTGTGGTCGTAAAAGTTTAATTTTCGTGATTAGACCAGTGCCGAAGCCTTAGAAAATGGGAAAAAGTAAAAAAAATATAGTAGAGTAGTAGTAGAAAGCGGAAAGCCGAAAGCCGATAGCCAAAATTCGAAAGTCGAAAGTAGAGTTGAAAGTCGACAGTCGAAAGTCCGAAAGCCGAAAGCCGAAAGCGGAAAGCCGAAAGCCAGAAGCCGAAAGCCGAAAGCCGAAAGCCGGAAGCCGAAAGTCGAAAGTCGGAAAGTCGAAAGTCGAAAGTCGAAAGTCGAAAGTCGAAAGTCGAATGTCGAAAGTCGAAAGTCGAAAGTCGAAAGTCGAAAGTCGAAAGTCGAAAGTCGAAAGTCGAAAGTCGAAAGTCGAAAGTCGAAAGTCGAAAGTCGAAAGTCGAAAGTCGAAAGTCGAAAGTCGAAAGTTGAAAGTCGAAAGTCGAAAGTCGGAAGCCGAAAGCCGAAAGCCGAAATTCGAAAGTCAAAAGTAGCCGAAAGCCGAAAGCCGAAAGCCGAAAGCCGGAAGCCGAAAGTCGTAAGTCGAAAGTCGAAAGTAGAGTTGAAAGTCGACAGTCGAAAGTCCGAAAGCCGAAAGCCGAAAGCGGAAAGCCGAAAGCCAGAAGCCGAAAGCCGAAAGCCGAAAGTCGAAAGTCGAAAGTCGAAAGTCGAAAGTCGAAAGTCGAAAGTCGAAAGTCGAAAGTCGAAAGTCGAAAGTTGAAAGTCGAAAGTCGAAAGTCGAAAGTCGAAAGTCGAAAGTCGAAAGTTGGAAGTCGAAAGTCGAAAGTCAGAAGCCGAAAGCCGAAATTCGAAAGTCAAAAGTAGCCGAAAGCCGAAAGCCGAAAGCCGAAAGCCGAAAGCCGAAAGCCGGAACCCGAAAGTCGTAAGTCGAAAGTCGAAAGTCAAAAGTCGGAAGCCGAAAGCCGAAAGCCGAAAGCGGAAACCCGAAAGTAGCCGAAAGCCGAAAGCCGAAAGCCAAAAGCCGAAAGCCGGAAGCCGAAAGTCAAAAGTCGAAAGTCAAAAGTCGGAAGCCGAAAGCCGAAAGCCGAAAGCCGAAAGCGGAAAGCTGAAAGCCGACAGCCGAAAGCCGAAAGCCGAAAGCCGAAAGCCGAAAGCCGGAAGCCGAAAGTCGTAAGTCGAAAGTCGAAAGTCAAAAGTCGTAATCCGAAAGCCGAAAGCGGAAAGCCGAAAGCCGAAAGCCGATAGCCGATAGCCGAAAGCCGAAATTCGAAAGTCGAAAGTCGAAAGTAGAGTTGAAAGCCGAAAGCTGAAAGCCGAAGCCGAAAGGCGCAATTCGAAAGTCGAAAGTCGAAATTCGAAAGTCGGAAGCTGAAAGCCGAAAGCTGAAAGCCGAAAGCCGATAGCCGAAAGCCGAAAGCCGAAAGCCGAAATCCCAAAGTCGAAAGTCGAAAGTCAAAAGTCGGAATCCGAAACCCGAAAGCGGAAAGCCGAAAGCCGAAAGCCGATAGCCGAAAGCCAAAATTCGAAAGTCGAAAGTCGGAAGCCGAAAGCCGAAAGCCGAAAGCCGGAAGTCGAAAGTCGTAAGTCGAAAGTCGTAAGTTGAAAGTCAAAAGTCGGAAGCCGAAAGCCGAAAGCGGAAAGCCGAAAGCGGAAAGCCGAAAGCCGATAGCCGAAAGCCAAAATTCGAAAGTCGAAAGTAGAGTTGAAAGTCGAAATTCGGAAGCCGAAAGCCGGAAGCCGAAAGTCGTAAATCGAAAGTTGACAGTCGAAAGTCCGAAAGCCGAAAGCCGAAAGCGGAAAGCCGAAAGCCAGAAGCCGAAAGCCGAAAGCCGAAAGTCGAAAGTCGAAAGTCGAAAGTCGAAAGTCGAAAGTCGAAAGTCGAAAGTCGAAAGTCGAAAGTCGAAAGTTGGAAGTCGAAAGTCGAAAGTCGAAAGTCGAAAGTCGAAAGTCGAAAGTCGAAAGTCGAAAGTTGGAAGTCGAAAGTCGAAAGTCAGAAGCCGAAAGCCGAAAGCCGAAATTCAAAAGTCAAAAGTAGCCGAAAGCTGAAAGCCGAAAGCCGAAAGCCGAAAGCCGGAACCCGAAAGTCGTAAGTCGAAAGTCGAAAGTCAAAAGTCGGAAGCCGAAAGCCGAAAGCCGAAAGCGGAAACCCGAAAGTAGCCGAAAGCCGAAAGCCGAAAGCCAAAAGCCGAAAGCCAAAAGTCGAAAGTCGAAAGTCGAAAGTCGAAAGTCGAAAGTCAAAAGTCGGAAGCCGAAAGCCGAAAGCTGAAAGCCGAAAGCGGAAAGCTGAAAGCCGATAGCCGAAAGCCGAAAGCCGAAAGCCGAAAGCCGAAAGTCGTCAGTCGAAAGTCGAAAGTCAAAAGTCGTAATCCGAAAGCCGAAAGCGGAAAGCCGAAAGCCCATAGCCGAAAGCCGAAATTCGAAAGTCGAAAGTAGAGTTGAAAGCCGAAAGCTGAAAGCCGAAGCCGAAAGGCGCAATTCGAAAGTCGAAAGTCGAAATTCTAAAGTCGGAAGCTGAAAGCCGAAAGCTGAAAGCCGAAAGCCGATAGCCGAAAGCCAAAAGCCGAAATCCCAAAGTCGAAAGTCGAAAGTCAAAAGTCGGAATCCGAAACCCGAAAGCGGAAAGCCGAAAGCCGAAAGCCGATAGCCGAAAGCCAAAATTCGAAAGTCGAAAGTCGGAAGCCGAAAGCCGAAAGCCGGAAGTCGAAAGTCGTAAGTTGAAAGTCAAAAGTCGGAAGCCGAAAGCCGAAAGCGGAAAGCCGAAAGCGGAAAGCCGAAAGCCGATAGCCGAAAGCCAAAATTCGAAAGTCGAAAGTAGAGTTGAAAGTCGAAATTCGGAAGCCGAAAGCCGGAAGCCGAAAGTCGTAAATCGAAAGTCGACAGTCGAAAGTCCGAAAGCCGCAAGCCGAAAGCGGAAAGCCGAAAGCCAGAAGCCGAAAGCCGAAAGCCGAAAGTCGAAAGTCGAAAGTCGAAAGTCGAAAGTCGAAAGTCGAAAGTCGAAAGTCGAAAGTCGAAAGTCGAAAGTCGAAAGTCGAAAGTCGAAAGTTGGAAGTCAAAAGTCGAAAGTCGAAAGTCGAAAGTCGAAAGTCGAAAGTCGCAAGTCGAAAGTCGAAAGTCGAAAGTTGGAAGTCGAAAGTCAGAAGCCGAAAGCCGAAAGCCGAAATTCAAAAGTCAAAAGTAGCCGAAAGCCGAAAGCCGAAAGCCGAAAGCCGAAAGCCGAAAGCCGAAAGCCGGAACCCGAAAGTCGTAAGTCGAAAGTCGAAAGTCGAAAGTCGAAAGTCGAAAGTCGAAAGTCGAAAGTCGAAAGTCGAAAGTCGAAAGTCGAAAGTCGAAAGTCGAAAGTCGAAAGTCGAAAGTCGAAAGTCGAAAGTCGAAAGTCGAAAGTCGAAAGTCGAGTCGAAAGTCGAAAGTCGAAAGTTGAAAGTCGAAAGTCGAAAGTCGGAAGCCGAAAGCCGAAAGCCGAAATTCGAAAGTCAAAAGTAGCCGAAAGCCGAAAGCCGAAAGCCGGAAGCCGAAAGTCGTAAGTCGAAAGTCGAAAGTAGAGTTGAAAGTCGACAGTCGAAAGTCCGAAAGCCGAAAGCCGAAAGCGGAAAGCCGAAAGCCAGAAGCCGAAAGCCGAAAGCCGAAAGTCGAAAGTCGAAAGTCGAAAGTCGAAAGTCGAAAGTCGAAAGTCGAAAGTCGAAAGTCGAAAGTCGAAAGTCGAAAGTCGAAAGTCGAAAGTCGAAAGTCGAAAGTCGAAAGTCGAAAGTCGAAAGTCGAAAGTTGAAAGTCGAAAGTCGAAAGTCGGAAGCCGAAAGCCGAAAGCCGAAATTCGAAAGTCAAAAGTAGCCGAAAGCCGAAAGCCGAAAGTCGAAAGTAGAGTTGAAAGTCGACAGTCGAAAGTCCGAAAGCCGAAAGCCGAAAGCGGAAAGCCGAAAGCCAGAAGCCGAAAGCGGAAAGCCGAAAGCCAGAAGCCGAAAGCCGAAAGCCGAAAGTCGAAAGTCGAAAGTCGAAAGTCGAAAGTCGAAAGTCGAAAGTCGAAAGTCGAAAGTTGAAAGTCGAAAGTCGAAAGTCGAAAGTCGAAAGTCGAAAGTCGAAAGTCGAAAGTCGAAAGTCGAAAGTCGAAAGTCGAAAGTCGAAAGTTGGAAGTCGAAAGTCGAAAGTCAGAAGCCGAAAGCCGAAATTCGAAAGTCAAAAGTAGCCGAAAGCCGAAAGCCGAAAGCCGAAAGCCGAAAGCCGAAAGCCGATAGCCGAAAGCCAAAATTCGAAAGTCGAAAGTCGGAAGCCGAAAGCTGAAAGCCGAAAGCCGGAAGTCGAAAGTCGTAAGTTGAAAGTCAAAAGCCGAAAGCCGAAAGCCGAAAGCGGAAAGCCGAAAGCGGAAAGCCGAAAGCCGATAGCCGAAAGCCAAAATTCGAAAGTCGAAAGTAGAGTTGAAAGTCGAAATTCGGAAGCCGAAAGCCGGAAGCCGAAAGTCGTAAATCGAAAGTCGAAAGTCAAAAGTCGGAAGCCGAAAGCCGAAAGCCGAAAGCCGAAAGCCGGAAGTCGAAAGTCGTAAGTTGAAAGTCAAAAGTCGGAAGCCGAAAGCCGAAAGCGGAAAGCCGAAAGCCGATAGCCGAAAGCCGAAAGCCGAAAGCCGAAAGCCGAAAGCCGAAAGCCGAAAGCCGAAAGTAGAAAGTCGAAAGTCGTACGTTGAAAGCCGAAAGCCGAAAGCCGGAAGCCGAAAGCGGAAACCCGAAAGTAGCCGAAAGCCGAAAGCCGAAAGCCGAAAGCCGAAAGTCAAAAGTAGCCGAAAGCCGAAAGCCGAAAGTCGAAAGTAGAGTTGAAAGTCGACAGTCGAAAGTCCGAAAGCCGAAAGCCGAAAGCGGAAAGCCGAAAGCCAGAAGCCGAAAGCGGAAAGCCGAAAGCCAGAAGCCGAAAGCCGAAAGCCGAAAGTCGAAAGTTGAAAGTCGAAAGTCGAAAGTCGAAAGTCGAAAGTCGAAAGTTGAAAGTCGAAAGTCGAAAGTCGAAAGTCGAAAGTCGAAAGTCGAAAGTCGAAAGTCGAAAGTCGAAAGTCGAAAGTCGAAAGTTGGAAGTCGAAAGTCGAAAGTCAGAAGCCGAAAGCCGAAATTCGAAAGTCAAAAGTAGCCGAAAGCCGAAAGCCGAAAGCCGAAAGCCGAAAGCCGAAAGCCGATAGCCGAAAGCCAAAATTCGAAAGTCGAAAGTCGGAAGCCGAAAGCTGAAAGCCGAAAGCCGGAAGTCGAAAGTCGTAAGTTGAAAGTCAAAAGCCGAAAGCCGAAAGCCGAAAGCGGAAAGCCGAAAGCGGAAAGCCGAAAGCCGATAGCCGAAAGCCAAAATTCGAAAGTCGAAAGTAGAGTTGAAAGTCGAAATTCGGAAGCCGAAAGCCGGAAGCCGAAAGTCGTAAATCGAAAGTCGAAAGTCAAAAGTCGGAAGCCGAAAGCCGAAAGCCGAAAGCCGGAAGTCGAAAGTCGTAAGTTGAAAGTCAAAAGTCGGAAGCCGAAAGCCGAAAGTGGAAAGCCGAAAGCCGATAGCCGAAAGCCGAAAGCCGAAAGCCGAAAGCCGAAAGCCGAAAGCCGAAAGTAGAAAGTCGAAAGTCGTACGTTGAAAGCCGAAAGCCGAAAGCCGGAAGCCGAAAGCGGAAACCCGAAAGTAGCCGAAAGCCGAAAGCCGAAAGCCGAAAGCCGAAAGCCGAAAGTCGTAAGTCGAAAGTCGAAAGTCATAAGTCGGAAGCCGAAAGCCGAAAGCCGAAAGCGGAAAGCTGAAAGCCGATAGCCGAAAGCCGAAAGCCGAAAGCCGAAAGCCGAAAGCCGAAAGCCGAAAGCCGAAAGCCGAAAGCCGAAAGCCGAAAGCCGAAAGCCGGAAGCCGAAAGTCGTAAGTCGAAAGTCAAAAGTCGGAATCCGAAAGCCGAAAGCGGAAAGCCGAAAGCCGATAGCCGAAAGCCGAAATTCGAAAGTCGAAAGTAGAGTTGAAAGCCGAAAGCTGAAAGCCGAAGCCGAAAGGCGCAATTCGAAAGTCGAAAGTAGTCAAAAGTCGGAATCCGAAAGCCGAAAGCGGAAAGCTGAAAGCCGATAGCCGAAAGCCGAAATTCGAAAGTCGAAAGTAGAGTTGAAAGCCGAAAGCTGAAAGCCGAAAGCTGAAAGCCGAAGCCGAAAGGCGCAATTCAAAAGTCGAAAGTAGTCGAAAGTCGAAATTCGAAAGTCGGAAGCCGAAAGCCGAAAGCCGAAAGCTGAAAGCCGAAAGCCGATAGCCGATAGCCGAAAGCCGAAAGCCGAAATCCGAAAGTCGAAAGTCAAAAGTCGGAATCCGAAAGCCGAAAGCCGATAGCCGAAAGCCAAAATTCGAAAGTCGAAAGTCGAGTCGAAAGTCGAAAGCAAAGTCGAAAGTCCGAAAGCCGAAAGCCGAAGCCGAAAGCCGAAAGTCGGAAGGCGAAAGTTGAAAGTCGAAAGTCGAAAGTCGAAAGTCGGAAGCCGAAAGCTGAAAGCCGAGGCCGAAAGCCGAAAGCCGAAAGTCAGAAGTCGGAAGGTGAAAGTCGAAAGTCGAAATTCGAGTCGAAAGTCGAAAGCCGAAAGTCGAAAGTCGACAGTTGAAAGTCGAAAGTCGAAAGTCCGAAAGCCAAAAGCCGAAGCCGAAGCCGAAAGCCGAAAGTCAGAAGTCGGAAGGCGAAAGTCAAAAGTCGAAAATCGAAAGTCGAAAGCCGAAAGCCGAATGCCGAAAGCCGAAAGTCGAAATTCGAGAGTCGGAAAACGAAAGCCGAAAGCCGAAAGTCGAAAGCTGAAAGCAGAAGCCGAAAGCCGATAGCCTAAAGAAACTTTCGACGACTTTCGACTTAGACTTTCTACCTTCGACTTTCGACTCGATTTTCGATTTCTGACTTCGAATTTTGATCAAAAATAATTTATTTCCCATACAAACGTGTGTGTGTGTGTTAACGTTTGAAGTACGTACACCTTTTTACCCCTTTAAGGGGTGAAATTTTAAAAATCTCTAAGTACGTGTTTTTTTAATTATATTGAAGAGCATAAATATTAAATTTCAAGTAATTTTGATAATAAAAAAATATTTTCCATAAAACTTTTACACCCGGTTTTGTACCCTTAAGGGATAAAATTAAAAAAATCCAAAAAAAACGTATTTCTTTAATTATGTAGAAGTAAATATTGAATTTTAAGTAATTTTGATAATAAACAAAAAAAAACCCACAAACTTTAACACCCCTTTTTACCTATGAAATTTAAAAAATCTTTAATGACGTCGTGTTTTATTATTCTATACTAAATTATATTCATTTCAAATTAGAAATGACAGTTTCATATAAACTTTAAACCCCCATTTCACCCCTTTAGGGGATGAATTTCGAAAAATCCTATCTTAAATGACGCCTAAAGGATAAAATCAACATCCCCTCAAAATTTCAAACTTCTATCATTTGTGGTTTCGGCTGGGCGATGATGTCAGTCGGGACATTGCCTTTTATTTAGATATAGATTTCGTGCGTTTTAAGGCGTGACGCAAAATAGAAAACAGGATTTATCGCAAGATAATTTTATTATACAATAGTGAATGTTAGTATTATAATTTAAATCGGAGTTTTATTATATCAGAGCTATCAGAGTAATTTTTTTCTCTTCTTACTTTAGTCGTTATTTTAAGTTTTATCTGCACCGGCTTATATCAGGTGTAGGAGAGTATGTAATAAGTATTACGAAAAATATTAACTCTGCTTATGCAATGGCTTAGCGAGAACTACCAACCATAATTATTATTATTCTATAGAGGGTGAAAAATAAATAAAACACAAAAAGAAGAATTTGGAGATGCTGGGATTTGAACCCAGGACTTTCAGCATGCGAAGCAGACACTCTACCACTGAGTTACATCCCCCGATGTTGAATGTATCGAAATTAGCAACTCGTAATCTCACAAATGATTTCAAGTAATTAAAAAAAGGAGGTCTGCTTGATCAGTATTTTTTAAGAATAAATCAAAAAATTAATATACTTTTTAATATTTTCTTTGTTTAGGCTTATCATATCATTTGATAAAATATATTTAAAGCTTTCTTAAAGTCCCTAATAAAACATTTGTCATGTCAAATTTAATTTTAATACCACACGACCCGATAGATGGCGCTGTTCTCAATTTAATGAATCCGCTATAAACTAGTGCGTTGTTTTTCGCGCTCAATATTATCATGCATGCGAAATGTTTTTACAGAGCTTCCCTTTTAATTAACTAGTGAAAATATTTAAGATATGGGGTGGAACCATTTATTATGACAATATAAACTGTTCATTGTACAATAGCTATTATAAGTGCGATAGAAACCCGGTCTTTCGTGAATGGTTATATGGTACGGAAATTCTTGGTACGAAAGTCTGGAGGCGACAGGGTACCTAAGTAAGTATGTCAGACTCGTATCGACTAAAAACAGCACTTCGTTGCCTTGTCCTATATTAACAACCATGGCTTACTCATATTCGCCACGATGATAGTGGTCTAACATTTGTTGGACCCCCTCTCAGTTTCAAGACGCGCGTGGAGCAAACACACCAACCTTTTCATACTTAAACTCAGTGGTGGATCCTGGTTTTTCAATTTGGAAGGGGCTAATACTAAGTAGAATGAAGTTAAATAGAATCTAGATTAATTTAAGATTTGTCAGGGATGGACTTAGATACTTTTGGGGGGGTTTGTGCCCCTTAGCCCCCTAGCCCCGTCCCTGGATCCGCTCCTGCTTAAATCACTTAACAGACTTTTATACAATTCGAAAAGGAGACAGAACAACCTGAAGAAGGATTTAATACCTATTAAAACAGGTCTTTGATCCTTTTTTTCAATCATCCCGCCTCAAAAGCGTTTGTTACCGAGTACATGTTAAAGTTTATACCTTCACGCCTTTTATTTTTGCAAGGTGAGCTGAGGTTAGGCTTTATTCGTCGTTACGTGTGTCGTAACAAATTCATGGACAAGATTAAGTACTTAACTAACGTCGTCTTCAGTTTCTAGGAGTAAAGGTCACCACGGGATCATTTAGTTTTTTTTTTACAAAAAAAAACACTTTCTTGGCATTTATGGCAGTTGAAAGAGGTTGCTAGAGTCGGAAAAGGTCAGTATAAAAATCCGATAACGTATTATAGTACCTAGGTAATCCCGATAGGTTAGGCAGAGGTGTACTGTCAGTCCGATAGCCCATGTACTTACCTAATAGACGGGGTTAACAAGAATACTAGTAATGTGTGACCCACATTGCTAGTAAGCTTTTTTTTTTACGTTTCTATATAAAACTTTCACTAGGGTGAAAGTTTTATATAGAAATTAAATTAATAGATTTTTTTATATAGAAACTCAATACTACTACTACTAATACTACAGAAAACTTCAGAGACAAACCCAATTACACTGCTCGTCCTGGGAACCAAACGCAGAACCTAAAGCTCTGATCACGCTTACGATCACCTAATACTTAGCAGTTATTTAATAGAATCCAAAAATAAAAACAAACCACAAACAAATGTAAAAACATTGGCTTTAAATAACGTTTCCTGTGCCTGTTCAGTGTTGCGTAAAAATCACATAAAAATCATTGCGCGCCTCTTTTGTTAGCAGTGGCACTGGCATAGCATCCCTTCAACCCCTTACGTCAATTGTTGTGACGTAATTACACTGTTGTGCACCGGGGCTGTCTCATTATTACAGCCACAAATTGCAACGGTAGTGTTATTTAATTTGGCTTTTGATGTATTGGTTTGATTTTCGTAGTAATAACTTCAGCAAGTCAAAGTTAAATGTTTTATTCCAATGGACCCATAAAACAAGACAGTACTTTTGAATAGTCAAAAACTTCTTACTTACTGATTGTATACCAACAAATCGCCTGTGCCAGTCCTTTTTTATAAGAATACTAGTTGTTGTCTATGGTTTCGCTTGCATCCTAAGGGACGTCGACGACAGCGTCACATCCCGGGTTAAAACATTCAGGGACCCAATCAAATACCTACCCAAAAATAAAACAACGAAATCGAAGTTCAGTGACAAACACGCAAGCAATGTTCTAATAATATGAATTATTTATTTATTGAATACTTAAGTACATACACAAAATGTACATAGGCGGACTTATTGCCAGTAGGCATTCTGTACCAGTCTACCTTTGGGTGATGCAGAAACAACATGGTAGCAGGTGCACTGATAATTAAGAATAACATAATTAAATGTATCTATACAAGAAAATCTTTAAATGTTAGTGAATACCGCATAAAATTCCGTTGCGTCGTTTAGAACAAAGTCCAATCTTACTGAAACAAGAATTTCAGCTACTACCAAGAAGTAGCAGCTTGGACTTCGAAAATCCTAAATCCAAGCTGCTATAAAGAATTTCATAGATAAACCCAATAAAACCTGGGGCTCGCAATTCATGATTCATAGCCGCATTTGCAGCTTTAGACCGAATAAATGGCAAATCTTGTTTAAATAAAAAATATTCATCATCGACTCGTTAGTCTAGTTGTCCCAATCGCGACTGTTACGCTACCGGTTACCTTTGGTTCGATCCCCAGGTCGAGCAAAGTGTTATTTGGGTTTTTCTATGAAATTCTCAGTAGCAGCTCGGAGTCTGGATTTGTGCCCGGTTAATGGCAATAGTCTCGCCGCCTATTATCATACCGGCGAACTGTGGATGTACATTAAGTACCTCTGCCTAACACTTCGGGAAATACAGGCGTGATGGTATGTGTGTGATTCATCATCATCACCCCCATCACATTTTCGTACTGCTGGGCACAGGTCTTCTCTCAGAATGAGAGGGATTAGGCTATAGTCCACCACGCTAGCTTACTGCAGCTAGGCAGACTTCACACGCCTCCAAGAAAATCTAACAGGCATGCAGGTTTCTTCACGATGTTTTGATAATTAATTATGACTTCAGTGCAAAAGTCAAAGTTACGTGCCTTGGATTCAAACACGACAACTTTTGATTTGGCAGATCAATGTGCATATCATTACTTAGGCTATCACTGCACTCAACTTTTCACAATTCAAGGACTTCAACCCATTCCAGGTCCGTGGCAGCAGCAATCGCGCCAAATACTTACATAATATTCACAAGTAAGCAATAAAACCGTTGCTCAAAAATCGTTATCGAAGCAGTATAAATTATTTTTTCCATTTTCTATTCTGTTTGCCAATCGATTTATTAAAATTTTGGTTTATTAGCTATTGGCGAACCTTAGATTTATTTTACCACGGCGAGGCGTTGCTGGGCTAACACTTGTATTTATCAATAATTAGTTAATATTTCTATTTCTAAAATATATATAATACCTTACAGTCTTGTGTAATAACTGTATATCTATATGTTTAAACCAAGTGTACAGTTAATGTATATAGGTATGTGTGAGCAGCACGCGGTAAGCTGAGCGTCTTCAGTTTTGATAGAAACGCGGTACACGAATTGATTTTATTACATGAAAAGCGCAGTGGCTGCGTGATCGGGTTTTTGACTAGATATTTACAAAGCCTATTGGTAAATATACAGAATGGGGTATTATATGGGAATTTTAAACGCACCAATGACGAAGAAACTCTTTAGGGCATCGTTTTTATAATAATATTTTTTTTAGATTTATCATTCTCTTATTTTAGAAGTTACAGGGGGGGGGGGGGCGACACTCATTTTACCACTTTGGAAGTGTCCCTCGCGCAAACTATTCAGTTAAGAAAAAAATGATATTAGAAACCTCAATATTATTTTTAAAGATCCATCCATAGATACCTCACACGTATCGGTTTGACGAAAATTCAGTTTCAGTTTTAAGTATGGGGAACCCCCAGAATTTTTGATTTTTTCTATTTTTGTGTAAAAATCTTAATGCGGTTCACAGAATACATCTACTTATCAAGTTTCAACAGCATGGCTCAGTTGTTATATCGCAGTTATAGCTTCAGAGAAAAAGTTCTGTGACATACGGACGGACAGACAGACAGACAGACCGACAGACAGACAGACATGACGAATCTATAAGGGTTCCGTTTTTTGCAATTTGGCTACGAAACCCTAAAAAAATGAATTGCGAGTTGTGGGATTAAGTTGACAGGTGTCGTTTCACGTTTGTGTTGTCTTTTAGATGTATTCTAATTATTAGATTGACTGATATGAGATGATGATGATGATGAGACTGATTTAACATTTTTCCACTCTGAGCGGCTATATTCATTATGACAGAAAAACGGTAAGATAATAAAATTGGTGATTGGTGTACATTGATGATTTTCTAACGTCAATATTAAAATTTTATACAGCTCTTCCAGAAACTCATAACTTCAACCATTAGTATAGCATCGTGTTTTTCTTAGAGTTCCAAGATGAAAGGCGTCGTAACAAATTCCATGAAAAATGAAACATGCCTCTTATAAATGCGAGTGCGGCGAATGCGGCGGTTGAGCACTTGATAAAGTTCTATCACAAGATAGAAGGTTAGAGGGTTTCTTTTATGAAATTCTTAATAGAAATCTGGTAAAAAAAAGTTTCAATCTATCTTAGTTCTGTTGTGATGTTTTTTTATTTACGTATTATCTCTTGCTAACTGTCCAATAAATATTCACTTGACACTTGACCTCTAGTAACCCTGCTAGAAAAACAAGCGTAATGATGTAACATATAAATAAAAATTCATATCTATAAATCCACTATTCTTGAACCGAGTAACCAACTGCAATTCTGAGGATACCCGGATCCACTCGGATCGGATCGTGCACGGCGGGACAGGGATAGCTATACACGTAGCTGCACAAGTGCGAGGGAGATGGCGCACGTCTCTAGATGACCAGAGGCAGTTAGGGGTCAGGGGTGAACGCTCTCGGGTGAGATGTTATGGGTTCACAGCGACTTTGCCATCGGCTCTGGGCTTTGGGCTATGGGTAATAGGTCGTATGGTGGTTTCGGGTATTATGCCTATACGGTAGCCTATTCCTGTTTGAATACCGAGATCCGAGAAATAAGGAAAGAAAAGGCTTTCGAAATTGATTACACGTGAGGCTCGTATCTAAGGACCTAGTTTTTGGTGACTGGATTTCTTTTTGATCTTGGGTATGCCTCTTTCCGATAAGAATAAAATCCAATATGAAAACCAGATAAGACTTACGAAGGATTTTGAACATGCTACAGATATTTATAGGATCTTTCTGTATTCCCAAAGGTAAGCAGAGATGTCACGTAGATACACCCTTAGGTCGCCGGTGTTCAGGTCCCACATATGAAATTAAATGATATTTATTTTTGTAAATAAATCTTTTAAAGACACTTTTACAAGTCAATTTTTATAATTTTTTTAAACTAGATGGCGCCAACGTTTCCTATCTGATGACCTCTGAAAATGAAATGAAGAAATGTCGAAACAAATTCAGAGAATCATGGTCTCTTTTAGTCCAGACATTAGTTATATTATTAGATATGCAAGTTTAACAATGTAGGGCAAAATCTGGACAGTTCTTTTGAAGAAAGAACCATAGCAGCTTTGAGTTGATCTGTCCTAACTGACGGCACGCATAACTCGCCTAATGCCATTGACCGAGCGCAAGTCCAAACTCTGAGCTGATACTGAGAATTTAAAGAGAATAGAAATACCCATCCATGACACACCTGTGAATGTACCAAGCCCAGCTTTCTTCCAGTGAGGCAATATTCACTAACAAAATGCTACATTCACAAAGATATGAATTTTCTAATGAAATAAAAATTCGATCGCAGGCAGGGTTTGAACCTGCGCCTCTCTGGTTTAGTACACCAGACGCTTTGCCAACTAAGCTACCGAGACCACTGCCTGTGATGTCGAATTTCTCTTCCACATTTTACGTTTTCAGGCGACGTCAGCAGAGAGACGCAGGTTCAAACCCTGCCTGAGATTGAATTAATATTTCACTAGAAATTTTCTTTCATTAGAAAATTCATATCTTTGTGAACATTTCGCATTATTTAATGCTTAAAAATATAATAAAAAATAAGCAGTAAAATGCTACATTTTATTACCATGGGAAAACATTCTTCATAATCCTTCAAGCCAAAGGTTTCCTTGTCAATTTGCCATTAAAATTGTTTTTGAAAATAAATAATTTGATTTGAGAAATTCCTTATTGCTTTCCATTGGAGACCAAAACATTATTTGGGCCACATTAACGAGTGTGACGGTGCGTGAAATTCAGTGTTAGTTCCACGACATTAGTGCTTATACCGCTGGTGATTTACGAGCGCAGTCGCGGCTTCGATTCCTGGCTGATGTAAAAATAGCTTGGCCGGAGGAAATGTATGTTGGAGATACATTCGAGTAGGTAGGTAGGTATGTGTTTTTACACACGAACTAATCAGAACTGGATTGTTAAACACAAATCAGTTAGTTTTTTATCTATATGTAAGTCAATGTGCTCATAAAGGGAGATATTTTGATTTTGATAAATTAAAGACTTACAGAGTTGTGACAGTTTTCATTCTACTCCCATATTTTGATCTTCACCGGAATCTTTCAGAAAGTCATCATAATCGTGTGAATGCCTTTCTACTAGTTTAGATACTTCCAGCTGGCGTTTTTCCTTACATCTACAAACTGTACTTATAAAAACAGTGTTATGGCAATTGCACAAAAGAAGTAGTCAAATGTAAATCTTACTCCATTTCCTCAGAAAAAAACAGTAGACAAAGAATGCCATTGTTTATATTCTACTAGATTAACGTGCCTTACAGAATTCCTTCAACCATTTGTACAAAGAAAATGATATACTACCCATCCGTGCGTATGACGACACGCTCGCAATCCACAAACTATCCACGACCTCGGGAACTCCAGAACACGACTTTTAAAGTCCCTATTCCGAAGTCGTAGGGGCTTTGGGGTTGAAAAAATGGAAGTCCGTGATGGCAAATGTTATAGAGTTTGCAAATCTACGAAATTCCGAGTGGAGAATAAAATATGACATGTGTGGCCCCGGATGCAATAAAATAACAATTTTTGTGGCCGCCCCTCAGGCATAGTTTTAGTTATTCGCATAGTTCTACTTTGAGTAAGTAATTTTAGATGGTGATAAGTTTTTGAGGCTTGCTTTCGTACTGATATGAACGTTTGTTTTATTTTATAGTCCACTTATTAGCAACGGTCGACGGTCTTGTATCTTTTCTTTGGGTTTGTGTTAAACGCCTGCCAAAAATGTATTTAATTTGTTACCAATAAAATTCGAAACACGAAATAATGGTACGAATAAATGGTCACCAAATTGTGTTCGAGAGACTCTACTGTATACTTATTGGGGATCAATTGGCAGTTGGTGTCTTTGTATATCCTATTTTAGTTGGACAAGCAATCTACTCTTACATGAACGTTAGATAAAGGCAGAGGTCTTATACTTATCAGAATCTAACTAGAACAATGTCTAACAGGTTCATTGTTGTCGATCCCATGGGTATAGGCAGACACTTGCTACGATCCTGGCACACCACTTTCGCTTCATGTACGTTAATTAACCTCCTCATAAATGCTCGTCATGTCAGGGTGTTCCTACTAGGCTTTTTTGAGACCGTCCATAATTTGGTTGCGGTACGTTCGCCGAGGTCGGCTCTTTCCAACTCTTCCATCCGTACTCGCCACGTATAGGTACTTTTTTCTAAGCTGATACTAATAAGGTTTTATTAGTGCTTGCTGGCATATTGTTGCCATAATGTTTTCCTTCACCGTTTTGGGAGCGATGGTAATGTAATAATTTACACAGAGCAAAGCGCCGGTTTGGGTTCGAACCTACGCCCTACAACTCGCAAGTTGCACCGTTACCACTGGGCCACCACCGCTCGTAACGCACCGGAAAGCCTATAAATAAATATCTTTCAGTTTCAATACTCAGATCACTAGGTATTTTAACAATAATTTTGATTATTTTTTCTAATCAATAGTACCTTATCAATAGTCCAATAATGTAATAGTTACTACATGCACTGCTCATTCACTTGTGTGCATAACAGTGCATATAAATGAATAATTCAGGGCGCAGCGAATCACACGCCACAACTAAAGAGGGGCAAACAGAAATCAATTAGAACAGACGCGGGCTATTGACGAATTATAACCATTTGCATATTCAGAGAGTGTGCGATAGATATGGTGTTTAATTGGTTTATATGGTATCTGAATTGGGGCGACGATGTCTCTGATAATGTACCTATCGTAAAAACTTTCTCAACGAAATTAGTATGGACTAAGGAAAATGTAAATAAGGAACCATACACATTATGGAAATGAGGTTGATTTTTCTTTTCTATGCCCAGCAGTGGATCAGCAAATGTAGATAGATATAAGGCAGACGATGCACAGTAGCTTGCGCAAGTACTATGTACTAAAACAATGGCGCATCGCGGTGCAAGAAATAAACTTCATTTGAACGCTGGTGCAATTTCATATTAAGATTAATACTTGTGCAAGCGTCTACAAAGTTAGATTTTTGGAAACGAACAACTTGCTATTGGAAGGTTGCTTTTTGCTCCTTAGAACCGCATCTAAACGGGGATAGAATTTTTAAATAGTAACGATATCTTAGAACTTATCTAATATGCCAATTAATGATTTGATCTGGTTACTGGTAGAAAGGTAAAAGCCAGGGTGGAGTTTGAAGGAAAATCCAAGTGATCTCCTACAATCTTCTATGACTCAGTTTTGTATATCTTATACTGCTTCAGTTTTGACATTAAAATTAACTATTGATATGCAAAAAGCTCCAAGTAATAAAAAAATTACGGCAATTAGTAATTGAAATGGCCAGATGTTAATAATAGCGCGCCATGTCGATCGCAGCCCAGCAAGAGATCCTGAATAATTAAGAGTACACCATTGTGTGAGGGGCGCAGTGCCATTTATTAGGCATGCATATGACTAATGTTATAAATCTAGGAACAGAATTTGTTGGCCTTGTCATTTTGATTCTTGATGTATGAATCAAATGAACGCTGACCTCTTTTCTGACTCCTTCCCGCGTCTTTTGTTCACATAAAATCACGTGCCTATTCTCCGAAGTGTCCGGCAGAGGTGTACTGACAGCAGTTATAGATATTTAGCTTTCCAGTGTATATATATATTTTTTTATTCTTGATAGGGCTACGCTTGACCGCCAGTTCGCCTGATGCTAATGTATCTCCAGTTTATTTCTTAAGAATGGAGACACTTTGCGTTTGACTGGCTGGGCAACTCTTACTCAAGAGTTTATCATAAAGCAAATTAGTGTGTGGTTCGACAGTTCAACCTTAGTTACTGTGGCTTACAGCACCGATTGTAGTTCTAAGGGGCTGTTTACCACCTCCTTTGGTTAGTTGCAGGTGTCCATGGCTACCTACCATCAGGTCGTCTGCTCATTTGCCAAGAAATTAATAGATACATATGGAGTGAGCCTATTGCCCTTTTCTTTCCTTATCCATGTGAGCACTTTGTATCCTTCTCAATTTGCTTCTGCTCTGCGTGGTTGCGGCGTCCATTTTGCTCTGCTTCCAGTCCTTTTGGACTGTCGTCGGCCATGTGACGACTAGTCTTCATTGGAATTTTATTGTCAATGGCAGGTCAAGGCCTGCTGTAACCATGTAGGTTGTCCTCTGAATATTGGAGCAAGTGTCCATACAAACGAAGGCGTTTTTCTTTGACCTTCTAAACAATGGGAGCAATATAGAATATAGAAGCTTCCTTGGATGCAGTCATTTAACCTAAAAAGAATTCAAAATAAAAACTTTCCTAGAAATTTTAATAATGCGCGAGCTAATCTGTATCTTGATACAGAGTAGTAAACCTACTTGTAGGTTTTTGATCAAAACTAGAGCATCTGGTTGCCTGTGAATAAGCTGAGTAAATTCCTACCTAAACTCTAATATTTCAGCCTAAGTTAGCCAGCCTAACTGGTTCTTTGGGCTTTATGATATTGCCATTAATGCAATGTAATATTTCTTGAATATTCCTTATGTTACAAATGCAATCTTTTGTAATATAAATATCTGGACGAGCGGAAATCACAGAAATAATACCGCTCTATCAATTTGCGACAACAATTTCAAAACCTTTAATATCAACATGAACATCTGTATCAGATCTGACAAAGGAAATTCCGGCCCATTTAGTATCTTAAATGTCAAAAGATTGCCGATTCCGTGTTCCCACGATACTTAAATAATATTTAGGAGTAATCTCTGCGCCTACGACAACTAATAAATCACGGCTAACCAAAGACTGACCCTTGGAGAACAAAAACCTCCTTACTGTGTGTTTGGACTACTACAAAACAGGGACAAAAGACCTTTTGTTGCTTACAAAGTTATCCCTACACCTATATAAACTAAAATCAACCAATTTTGAAACTTACTGCTTTGTAATAAAGATTGTACGAACTTCTTTGCGTGTAGCGTGACCAAGTGATCTTGGTGGTATATTTTTGAGACAGTTCCAATTGTTTTCAGGTACAATGTCGGGGTCATGGGAAGTGAGGGTGTTTTCAGTATTTAAGTTTGAATGTATTATTGACCGCCGGACATTGGCGGTTAGTTTATAACACGGTATTTAGTGGTGGTTGTAGAAGGAAAGGTTTTGATACTTTAATTCCTTCAGAAATTAAAGTTTTACCTTTTCCTTTCTTGTCTGTAATAACATTACTTATATATGTAGTCAAATATATTGTTGGGTGTCTGTAATTAGGCGTTACTAGAAGGATTTAGTACGTAACTAATAAATACTTGAGTTAGTTTTATTTATTAAATTCTCATTAGTGCTTTTTGTATTTAAGAGTTCCCTCCAGGCTTGTTATGATTTCCTCTAGTATTTGAAAAAAAGGTCTAATATGAACATGACCATAAATACCTCATTTGACACATAAGCCCTTAAAGTATCAACACTGCGCGGTCTTCAGGCATGCGCAAGCGCCGGCTGCGCGGGCGCCATTGTTCGGGCGAGCCGCGATGATATACGGCCACAAACATTCATTGTCCGAGTATTGTTCCATGCTCGATACACTCGATACTCAAGTCCGAGTGATGTTGTCATGTAAGAAACCCTTGTTTTGTGGAAGTGAAATTTATTTTTGTTGGTCCTTGTGTTATTATTTTAACAGTAAGCATCCTTTTTTAAAAGAGACACCTCCCATACCATGGAGGAGATACCTCCCCTTTATCGTGGGCGACTTCAGAAGCAAGCAATTAACATACAGAAAGTACTCCCACAATTGAAACACCTGTAAAACCTGTGGATAACACAAATATTTGCATCGGATGGGAATCGAACTCACGACACGCAGTTCAACGGAGAGTGGCGAGGAGACCACCTTAATAGCTGTCAAAAGCTAGTTCGTTCTACGTTAGGCACTACGCCACTTTACGCAATTTCGCAATTTTTCTAAGAATATAGGAGCTCGAGGTACACCGTGAAAATCTGCCCAGTTAAAGGCTAACACACTGGCGAACTCTGGGTAGTACATTAGAACACCTTTTCCTAACCCGTCAGGGAATACAGGCGTGATGGTATCCGAAAATGAAAACTTTCTATTAAGCTCCAGTTTGACAATACAAGAGTAACAATTACACCCCATACGATTTAAAATTGTAATTAAAATCACCCAATCAATGCAAGCAAAGCAAGTCAATCGGGACATGAGGCGCGGGAGTCGCTTCCATGTTTTTCATTACCGTTCGCCCCTCGCCGATGTCGAACAAACCCATGCTGCCATTGTCTTCAAACCATCGCGGTTGCGGTGTACTCCCGTAAATGTCACTGTAATTACCGTAAAAAAAAACACGTAAAAATTCAATGAATTATTACAAGCTTTTATTTAACTTGGAATGTTTGTTCAGGTCAAATCTCGCAACTGCCTTTTAAGCAGTTATCCTTGAATGGTTGAGCTGAAATTTTGCATGCATATTTAGTTTAGATGACAATTGTCTGCAACAAGTGTTTTTTTTTTTTTTTGTAGTTTATGCGTTATAAACATACAAAATTGTAGTTTTGGCTTCTGTTGCTCTAATAAAAACCCTTCACAGTAGCTTTTCTTCTACGTATAATGAACAGACATCTGACTGCCTCTCACAATTAGATATATGTATAGGATAAATTATTACAGTCTCGAACTTATCTACATACTAAGTTAACATAAGATAATATACCATACCATCACGCCTGTATTCCCCAAAGGGTTAGGCAGAGGTGTACTTAATGTACACCCGCAGTTCGCCGGTATGTTTAGGTCCCATGTAATAGGGGGCGAGCCTATTGCCGTTCACTGGGCACTAACCCAAACTCCCGCTGCTACTGAGAAATTCATAGAAAAACCCAATAACACTTTACTCGACCTGGGAATCGAACACAAGAACTCGAGCGTAGCAGTCGCGCTTGAGATAACTAGACTAATGACGCAGTCTTTAAAAATCTGTGCATTTCTTATAAACGATGGCAATGATTGTAATACATAATATCGTTTGCGCCTCCAAACTGAAAGAAGAGCAAAAACAATATTGCATCAATAATTTTACGATGTGACACCAATAAAGTGATGTGACCACATCAATGTCTCCGTCGGATATTATACGCTGTCGGTCGTCCGTTTATAGCACTTTTTGCATCCATTAACTGTGATTGATTTACAAAGCCCTGTCTAGTTACAATTTACTTATCATAAAAGTGATATTTAACCCGGTATTTATGGATATATTGTTTAGAATCTAACATTTATGTATAGGGTTAAAAAACAAAGATTAAATGGAGATCTTTATGAAATTACTGACTGCCTCGTTAGTCTAGTTGTCCCAATCGCGACTGCTACGCTAGAGGTTTTGGGTTCGATCCCCAGGTCGAGCAAAGTGTTATTGGGTTTTTCTATGAAATTCTCTGTAGCAGCTCGGAGTCCGGATTTGTGCCCGGTGAATGGCAATAGGCTCGCCCCCTATTACATGGGACCTAAGCATACCGACGAACTGTGGGTGTACATTAAGTACACCTCTGCCTAACCCTTCGGGGATTACAGGCGAGATGGTATGTTATTTATGAAATTACTAGATTTTTGGACGACGCTGTGTGAATTCTGACAACCCGCACTAGGCCAGCGTACTGGAAACTGTAATTTTAGGGGAAAAACCAGTGTGCCCAACAGTGGGACAGCATATAAATTGCCAATGATGATGGAAATAATGTCTAAAATGCGTTTAGAAGATGTTTTTGAAACGAAATGTTGTTTTGTTTGAGTAACTGTGTTGAGAATGTTCATTCACTGATTGAATTATTTAAAAAATCCACTACATACGAAACGCATGAACAACTAGTTCAATGTTTTATTGATATGTTTTGGTTTTCACTGTTGTAAATAGATCATAGATACCCAATACCCCATCCCGCATTCTGCATGTAAACGATCGACGATCTTTGGGTATCTATGTTCCAAAGCTCGGTTACTCGAGATACATTTCGCCCGAACGGCTATCAGTTCTTCGAGCTATGTGCGATACAGTAGTGTCGCTAAATGCCAGCATGAATGGGTCTCCTACAGAATATCGACGTCAAGTAGCAGTATGCATACTGTTGCGTTTCGCACATTGAGTGTGGAGCGCCGGAGGCCCAAAATTCTCCCTTCGTCCCTTTCCTCCTCGTATACTCCTACCTCTCCATTTCCCTTAAATAGGCTTAGCAACGCATCTGCAACTCCTTTGGTATTTCAGATGTCCATGGGCGGCGATGACTATTTACCATCAGGTAGCTCGCCTGCTCGTTTGTCGAGTTATAAAAAAAACCTTAAGATTGTTAAGCCTTTCAGCTATGTCTGCAAATTTTAAAGTTCTACAAGGGAACATCACAACACAGCATCAAATGTTTCCACATTCACGCGAACACGAGCCCACAAAATAAAGTTTTCCCTGCGATTAGGAAGGAGTTCAAAGTAAGAGTTTTGTCATCGGCGCATTGTGTCGAGATGGGTTCTTTAATAACGCGCGTTTTGTCTCGTCGCGCCATTCAACCCGCAATAATGTGGAAAATGCCTTATGTTTCGTGTTCATACTTCATAGGGTGACTTTTTTGAGTTGAATTAACTTTTACATTCCGTCTTAGTGAGAGAGATTCGATAACGTCAAATTATTATAATAACAATGTATGTTTGTTAAGAACTGCCTCATTAGTCTAGTGGTCCTAAGCACGACTGCTACGCTAGAGGTCTTGGGTTCGATTCCCAGGGTGAGCGAAGTGTTATTGGGTTTTTCTATGAAATTCAACAGCTCGGAGGTTGGATTTGTGCTCGGTGAATGACAATTGGCTTGCCCCCTATTACATGGCGAAGCGTGGGTGTACGTATAGTACCTACGCCTCTGCCTAACCTTTCGAGGAATATAGGCGTGATGGTGTGTTATTGATGTTTAACTTAAAATCTAGCATGCTTCATGTCGATTTGCAGTCTAGAAGGCGAATTATAACATATTAAATTAATCAACATCATAGCTGACTCGTCCCTACTTAGTGAACTAATGAAGAGGTGCAAAAAGTCATTAAAATTAAACACGGCTGGGATTCAAACCCGGCACACACAAAGCCCATCAATTAGCGACCGTCCAGTGATCCATCAGAGGGGTGGTATCAATGTTTTAATTAAAGAATCCACCCCGATAACGAGTTGGTGACAAAATTCCACCCTTTTACGAGTAATGAAGCGTAGACCTATAGATTTACCTGTTAATTAAAAATTCTTTTATATGTATATGTAAATATGATTAGATTCTTGCTACCGTCATCAACGCATTATATTGTCCCACTGCTGGGCACGGGTCTCTTCTCAGAATGGGAAGGATTAGGCTATACTAAATCCACCACGCTAGCCTACTGCGGCTTGGCAGACTTCACTCTCAGAAAATATCTCAGGCATGCAGGTTTCCTTACAATTTTTTCCTTCACCGTTTAAGCACGTGACAATTAAGTATTAATACGCACATGAATTCGGAAAGTCAGAGGTGCGTGCCTTAGATTTGAACTCAAGGCCTTTGACTTGGCAGTCACTTTACTTTATTACTTGGTATGGTATATACTAAAAGTTTTATATTCTATAGCTTTGCTCTGCGGTTTCACCCACTTGGGTCTCGAGGAAGCTCCTAAGCTTCCTCGAGACCCAAGTGGGTATTTCCCAAGTGGGGATTCAGCTATCAAATATAAAATCATTTTTTCAGATCCGACGGATAGTTCCAGAAATTAGCACGTTCAAATATACAACTAAACAAACTCTGTAGATTCATTAAATAAAGAAAAAAAATGCTACTGATACGACGCTTACCTACCTCTGGGTGTTGGGATACAGGCAACCCATTGACTGTTATTTACCTGGCGCTAATCTAAACTTCTGGTTACTTTAGACCATTTAATAGAAAAGAAAGAAAAGAAAGAAAAGAAAAGAAAAGAAAAGAAAAGAAAAGAAAAGAAAAGAAAAGAAAAGAAAAGAAAAGAAAAGAAAAGAAAAGACAAGAAAAGAAAAGAAAAGAAAAGAAAAGAAAAGAAAAGAAAAGAAAAGAAAAGAAAAGAAAAGAAAATTTATTTGTAGGACACCTGAATTACATAAAATAATAGTTATCTAAGTAGCTACAACTAAAAGCATTCAAGTGAACTACAAATCAATTAATAATCATTAATAGATAATTTTAATAAATAATCAATGGCACCACCTGAAGCAAAAAATAATTTCCCAAATCAGTCTTAGAGTAATCGGTGCACATAGATAAATAAAAAGATTCCGACGAAATGAAAACCTCCTCCTTTATTGAAGCCGTTAAAAAAGAAACTGCAGTTTCTTTTAATTTCTTATCCAATACCACTGGCTTCTTTGTTCTGTGTCTTCACATTATACGGAATCATAAAACATTAATTCCAAAGATTTCGATGGCAGTAATTCGACCTAATTAAGCCGTATTCGCCAAAGACAAGCGTTATCTTTGAACTTACCTGCTTTTGAATGCTTCCTGCCTTCTGGTAGAAAATTATCTGTATTTGTTTGGGATATTCACCTTTATCTGTGCGTTTATAGAGTTGATTCTTCGGTATCGAGGTCTGAAAGTAAAAGATTTTCGTGAGCACATAGGGTTGCCTTTATTGTAAAGGAAATTGTAACGGTTACATAATAATCAGTAAGTTTAATTAAGAATTCTTATAAATTATAACTACTTTTGTCAAAATTTGCCTTAAACATTGAAATAAAACTACTTTTTACGGATTTTATCGCGTTATATTGATATTTTTAAATTCCCGACGTTTCGGATCCTTTGCAGCATCCATGGTCACGGGTGGTCAGTCCACCCGTGACCATGGATGCTGTATAACGCGATAAAATCCGTAAAACGTAGTTTTATTTCAATGTCTAATATTCGCGTAAGTGTTAGAAACCAGTAAAATTTGCCTTAGTTTTTTTGTTATTTAAAAACATTATTTATAATGAGAAAATATTTATTCATATGAATTCTTTGCACTTCGAACAGAGCTTTTCAACTTTACTAATCCGAAACCATAAAATACAGAAAATCCCTGCATAACTTACACAAAACTGGGTAAAGAAAATAGCAGTAGGTAAATATAAATGATATTATCAGATCATAAGATAATTAGAAAATAAGATAAAATTATCAGCCAGGTAAAACATCTTCGCGACAGCCCTACACGACTCCCTCCTTGGCCAACATTAATAAGAAGAATTAAGATTAAAATGATATTAAATTTTGATATTGTGTTGTGTACGGATTATTCCGAAGGAAATTTTAATATGGGCCTCGCTCTTTGAGTCCTTTGTGGCCTGGGGAGGCCTTGATGTTTGTTCTGTTTAGAGGTATTGCGGAAGGTGGGTGAAAAAAGATAAGTATGTAAATGCGTGGTTGTGTGTAAGCAGGGATGTTGTGAGATATTAAAGGTTGTTTTAATTTAGAATTTGAGTTAAAGTTTTAGTGGCTTACCTATGAGAGCTTTTAAAGAGTAAAAAAGAGTACATGGGTAAAATTAATCGAACTACGGAGTTTTGTAAAATGTTTACATACTATCTCGGGGCTTTTTTATAGGGACCAAGTCCTACAAAATAAAAAGAATCATGACTAGCAATTGTGTGCGGTCCCGGGTTTGAATCTTCTCCGCAATTTCTGGCCAATATCGCAAGGATAGACTGATCGGGCTTTTGGGATACTATCTAACGATTGTTATACGTGTTCGTATGACAACATGGACCGACGACTTTACGTGCTCTCAGAGGCAAAGATGGGTCTCAATGCGTAAAAATTGGTCAACCATCCGCATACTGACCGCGGCAAGCGTAGCTTAACCTTGCAGATCGGTTGATCAGTTTATTTATTACTTACAGACTTGTAACAAATTTTCCAAAATTTATAAACTTAATGATAATAATTAAAAGAAAAGGTAGGTAAATTAATTTTTGCCTCAAAAATGGAGCTGTAGCATGTTCTTCGAATACCAGTGTTACCTAACAATACTTTTAATTGCAAACATCAGCATTGCAGTCACATCAAAAATGTAAGAAAGAGAATAAACAATATCTTATAACAAGAGTTTCTTTGGCGGGACATACTTTGAATAATTAATTACATCAGGTCAGTACCCCTCCCGGACTCGAAGCCCAATCATCGCCAATCAAACCCTATTGTGCTGGCCTTTTTATAAATGCTTCACGCTCGCTTACTTGAAGTGGTATTGATACATAAGTGTTATAGTGATAGGGTACGAGTATATTTGGCGGAATTAATTTAAATTTAATAAATATACCATCACGCCTGTTTTCCCCGAAGGGTTAGGCAGAGGTGTACTTAAGTACACTCACATTTCGCCGGTATGTTTAGGTCCCATGTTATAGGGGGCGAGCCTATTGCCACTAACCGGGCACAAATCCAGACTCCGAGCTGCTACTAGGAATTTCATAGAAAAACCTAATAACACTTTGCTTGACCTGGGGATCGAACCCAGGACCTCTAGCGTAGCAGTCGCGCTTAGGACCACTAGACTAATGAGGCATTTAATAAATAATTAAATTTAAATTAAATTTAATATTTAGTTTATAACCGGTCGTTGTGGAAGTCTATGGTGGAGGTCTTCGATCAGCAGTGGACTTCATTTGGCTGATATGATGATGATGATATTTAGCGGGATATGGTTCTAGAAGTCTCATTAGTCTAGTGGTCCCAAGCGATTCCCAGGTCGAGCAGTGTTATTGAGTTTTTCTATGAAATTCCTAAACTACACCGGCGAACTGTGGGTGTACATTAAGTATACCTCTGCTTAACCCTTCGGGGAATACAGGCGTGATGGTATGTTACTGTAGGTGTACCTATTTAAAAAAAAAAACTTACTAGCAACGGGGTTCATTGTTCATTGTTCATTCTACATTACTAGTATTCTTGTTAAACCCCTCGTGCTAAGCTAAATGCTTGTGTTACGAGAGGCTTCACTTCGGTAGCGCAAACCTGCAACCACATGATCGCAAGTCTGACGCCCTAGCCATTAGGCTACCGCCGCTTACAATTCGAACATTAATTACAATTAATCGTGAAACATCTGCAGTTTATATTTTTTTAAGGTAGGTAAGCTCAACCAACAGAATGGCGAATTTGTTGAGAAAGTAATCATTTGAACAGAAAGTATAAATTACCTACGTTGTAATTGTTAATTGTAAAAAAGAAATTAATAATTATGTTTGAAAAAATATTACTTGGCCTCGGTGCAAATTACTATAATGACGTCACATAAAAGTAAAATTTTAGCTTGAGGTTTGATTCCTAGCTGGAACAGGTTATTAGGTTTTGTTTAATTCTCAGTTTGGCGTAAGGATTTCATCACGGTTAATGGATATAGGCTCGCCCCTAATACATGGGATCTAAACATACCGGCGAACTGTGAGTGTCAGTACGTTTGTACACATATGCCTAACCCTTCGGGGAAACTAGGCGTGGTGGTATAGATCTATATAATATACATGTCTTTATTAATGAATCCAAATTTTTCCTTTGGATGACCAAAGGAAAAATTAGACCACCACGCCTAGTTTCCCCGAAGGGTTAGGCATAACTTGAGAAGATTTCATTCATCTTTTTTCAAGTTTTCTAATACGTTGCAGTTCTTGCGGAAAGAAAAGTAGGAAATATCAGAAAACTTTACAAACTTATTTTAAATTCGCGCGTTTTTTTTATTCTTTATTCAAGTTAGAATTTAATATTGATAGCTAACACAGGAAAAAGTTTAAATGTTGAAAACTTCTTTAATATTTTCAAAGACATCATTATGTCTGAAAGTCTTTCATTTCAAACACAAACTTTTCCCTAATCAACGACACCGCTTCTTCGTTCCACATATCAAATTAACATTTCAATTTTTTGCGGTCACACGAAACCCTCCATTAATTGGGTTACGGAGGGCTATACCTCAAGGGAGGGAAGGGTTACTCCTCAGGGAGGTAGCCACAATTGATTGAGATGGATGTTGTCAGCGAACAAATTCAGGGATGACATTTTACTTTTTTTTTGTTCTGTATTGTTTTTTAATCTTTTTGTCCAAAAAGGGTGGTTAGACAGCTAATTGTTTTTAACTTCTTGAGTGGTTTTATAATTGGTTATAAGAGGTTTTTCTTTTGTCTGTTCTATGGGTTTTGTTGGAAACTAATTTGGGAAATGTTTTCATTCTGGAGGGACGTACCAAATTAGTAAAAAAAAACTTTATAGCAATTTGAAATTCCAGTTGGGATGGAACACAAGAAAAGTAGATACAAATAGTAAAAAAAATGTTAATAACCATTTACTTTTTTATGACGTTTATTGGGCTTTATTGATAACATTAATTTCCGGCTGCGGGCAAGATTTGAACCCGCGTCTTCTGGTTAGATTCACCAGATGCTATGACCACTAAGCCACCGCAAGTCCCACTCAAATTTGCTTGAGGTGACGTAAAATTTTTCCTTCACAAAATTACTTTATAATCTTAGCATGGAAAATGCATAAAAAATACAAAAGTGGATAGTAAATCAGTTGATACTTACTTTTGCATACACATTTCGGGCACAACAAAATTAGTATGGGAATAATTTAATCGAAAACGGATAAGCTATATTCATAACTAAAAAGTTCATTAAAGTCCTCCGCAATTATTTATCTATAAAAGATCGGAGAGAAATCAAATAAAGAAAAATAAACGATACATGAATCGGTACGCGATACCTTCAAAAACTTCCTGCATCGGTTGCATATCATCGATCAACCCCCATCTGCTGCTAAGTACATCGGACAATGCCAATAGTTTCTTCAGACAATATTACTATCAAAACGTTCGATCGGTCGGGACGATATAGCTTTACATAAATACCTTATGTAACTAAGATCACGCAGTCGCCTAATCTGGCTGCACGACTCTCCGATAAAACAATAAGATTCAATATACATCGCAATTTTGATTCGTAGTTCAATTTTAGCGAATGTTTTTGAGACGGCAATGGATTAGCAGTTAAGAGTAATGGTCACTGGAAGTTTACCGATGTTGTAGTAAAAGACAGATGTGCGATAACCCAAGATAATCCTGCGATAAAATCTTATACGATTTGCCTTAGCGCACGGTAGTGAATTTTACGTCTAAAGTCTGAGAGTTAATTCGCTTGTGAGTCTGTAACGATTGATATTTGATAGGTTTTGCGTAACATCTGCGCTTTGTGCAGGGTTTGTGAAGCATATTAGTATTGTGTTGAAATTAGAAATTTACTGTCGAAAGCACATCGGTACCGATATCTAACATACATACCATCACGCCTCTATTCCCCGAAGGGTTAGGCAGAGGTGTAACTAATATACACTCACATTTCGCCGGTATGTTTAGGTCCCATATAATAGGGGGCGAGCCTATTACCATTCACCGGGCACAAATCCAGAGTCCGAGCTGCTATTGAGAATTCCATAGAAAAACCCAATAACACATTGCTCGACCTGGGGATTGAACCCAAGACCTCTAGCGTAGCAGACGCGATTGGGACCACTAGACTAACAAGGCAGTCATAGTCATACGATATCGATTATGTCAACTGTCTCGGGCACGTGGTTAAGTTATAACTGCGCTGATAAACCTGATGACCTGATCTGCAAGGTTAAGCTAAGCCTGTGGCGACCAGTCAGTGGATGGGTGAACATTCTAAACACATCAAGATCCAACGCCGTCGGTCCCAGTTGTAATACCTATGACCATCGATCGTTAATGGTGTTAAACAAAAGTGCAGTGATAGCCTTGTGATTTGACCATTGGACTGCCAAGTCAAAAGTTCGAGTCCAAGGCACGCACCTCTGTCTTTTGGAAGTCATGTGCGTATTAATAATTAATTATCACGCGCTTAACAGTGAAGGAAAACATTGTGAGGAAACCTGCATACCTGAGAGACTTTCTTGACGGCATGTGAAGTCTGCCAACCCGCATTAGGCTAGCGTGGTGGACTATAACCTAATCCCATTCGTTCTGAGAGGAGACCTGTGCCCAGCAGTGGGACAATGTAATGTAAGGTTAAGCTAAGCCTGTGGCGACCAGTCAGTGGATGGGTGAACATTCTAAACACATCAAGATCCAACGCCGTCGGTCCCAGTTGTAATACCTATGACCATCGATCGTTAATGGTGTTAAACAAAAGTGCAGTGATAGCCTTGTGATTTGACCATTGGACTGCCAAGTCAAAGGTCTCGAGTTCGAATCCAAGGCACGCACCTCTGTCTTTTGGAAGTCATGTGCGTATTAATAATTAATTATCACGCGCTTAACAGTGAAGGAAAACATTGTGAGGAAACCTGCATACCTGAGAGACTTTCTTGACGGCATGTGAAGTCTGCCAACCCGCATTAGGCTAGCGTGGTGGACTATAACCTAATCCCATTCGTTCTGAGAGGAGACCTGTGCCCAGCAGTGGGACAATGTAATGGGTCGATGATGATGATGATGATGATGATCATTAATGGTAGTTAGAAGCACCAAAAGGGATGACAAGCAGTCAATTCTTCAAATATCGGTGTTACCCAGAAATTGGGTTGCGGAGGTCTGATGGCAGTCGTTTTATGTAAAATAAGAAGCCGTATCTAAATAGACTAAAAGCTGAACCCAACATAATTGGAAAAAGGCTAGGAGAATAACGACAAATGTCTGGATAGTTTTTGCCGATATTTACTAACGCTCTCTACAGTCTCAAAATTGAACAGTGTAATATCTATCGTAATTTAAGCGACGGTAGCTTAATGGCTAGGGCGTCGGACTTGCGATCATGTGGTTGCCGGTTCGAACCCCACCCATTGCACTACCGACGTGAACCCACTCGTAACACAAGCATTTAGCTTAGTACGAGGGGTTAACAAGAATACTAGTAATGTGTAACCCATATTGCTAGTAAGCTTTTTTAAAAACAAAGAAATGTAATTTTATACAATCCACGTGACTTGTTATCTTGTGATGTTTTAAATAGTCGTAATATAAACTAAACATTACTACATTACATACATTGGTAAAGGGAAACAATTTCACAGCAATGTCCAACTTAACAATTCAGCAAAACTCATTTTACGTTTTCTAACACGCTAAATAAACAAAAATAATCAAAGTATCTAAGACCCAATCGAGTCAAAAGCTGTGACAGCGGCGACCATCAACTGGGTGACAAATGACACGCTAATGAAAGTATTATACGACATTATACACCAACATGTTGATGAATATCTGGCGCTTTGTGATGTTAAATATTCAGAGAAAGATGCTACATTCTTTGATACAGGAATCGAAGAAAAATATAGTATTTGATAAACATATGCTAATGTTAATGAATAAGTAAAAATTGGAATCGACCTTATTATTATAGTACCTAATAGAGGCATGGTAATTATATGGAAGAAGATAGAACCGACAACTGGTGTCGTAGCGAATGTGATCACGAATCCTCATGGCCCTGACCAAAAGGGAAGTGAAGGCAAGTTCGGTTTTTACTTGGTAATGAGTCCGTCATATGTTGCCCCGACGTCGGATGATCCATAATAATTTCCTACACTATAAAAAATTCACCTGCTCTAGTTCGTTTTATCCCTTACTAGCTTCGCCCGCGTGGTTTCTCGGTGTGTATTATACATATAAACATTCGTCTTGAATGACTCTATATATTAAAAAAAACCGCATCAAAATCCGTTGCATAGTTTTAGAGATCTAAGCATACATAAGTACAGACAGTGGGACGACTTTGTTTTATACGTACTATGTAGTGATAGAATATAAACTACACTCTTTAGATAGGATATCATTGATTTTTCCATAAGTTTGATGATGAGGAATTCTCTTCTCCGATGCCAAAGATAAAAATAGAATAATGTTTTATATAAAAAAATACAGGTAAAATTAATCATAATAACATAAAACCAGCTACTGCATTAGTTATAATAGAAAAATAATCGAAATCGTATATAATAAAAAAGTAAATTTATTCGTTTAATAAGTTCTTTGGAAGCAGGCATTCTTAAAAAATTGACATCACATAAAAACTGTTGGACTTCATCGTTTTGGTTGCGTATAAATTTTACGCTGGCAATATAAGCTTTGACACTTTTATAAAACGTGCATATTTATCCAGTGTTGTTTACTTTCTATTTAAATTTTACTATCCGTCATCATGGCGTAACGGTCATTGGGAAGTGTTTACGTGTAATAAATTAACGGACGGACAATCCGACCGGTCAGCTTGCCGCGGATAATCATTAATTTCCAAGCGACATTAAATTCTTTGGGGATTCTGTCTGAAGCATTAATTTACGCTAAATTTGTTTTCTCATTACTGTCTCCAGTATATTCATTAATTTTCTTTTCAACAGCTTTATGTTTAGTAAATGCTATATCCTCTTTATTATTAATGCAAAATTTTATGGCTATTGTTCATAAAACTACTATTACCTACTGAAAGTCTTGCTTTCTAAGTCCCCGTATCCTTTCTCTTAAGTAATTTCATCTTGATACAGGTTCTATAACAATAATCTTGTGCATTTATTTACAAAAATAGGTTTCGTAATTATAAATTTTTAAATAGGTCGAATAACATTACCATTTTACAAATCGCGACACGCGGCAGTCAAGTTATGCTAATGTCAATCTGTTATAATTCCCGCATCACATATATTTTACTTTCAAATCTCTCATAATATGTTCATCTCCCCATTTTTTACGCCGCCTCGTGTCCACTGTCACTACTGGACATTAAAAAACATCTTAATTTCTATGTCATCCCCAACTGTATTGGGAATTTGTAAAGAAAGCGTGTTAGGCTCGTGGCACCTGTACATCTGACCTTTGACCAGGGATGCTGTGGTCAACTCACCTTTTTATGGTGACCCTACTTTGATATGGTAATCTTGATGATCTTCGCATTTTTACACAGTATGACTTCCGAATGGGAGATGTTGATTGTAAACTTTGTAGCCGTTATTTATATTAACTTGCCATGTTTAAACTAATTTAGGCTGTTTGAATAAATTTAATCTTTCAATTCATAATTTTGGACATACATTTCATTTCGATATACGCTTCTTTATTTCTAAATTATGCAAATTGAGCAACAAATATTTGAAGTCCGAAAATAAATCAATGTAAAGTTTTGTGGACTGACCCCTGTCCGGTGTCTAGTCAAGTAAATACAGCGCATAGATTTTATGGGAACCCAAAATAGCTAATAATTCATAAATATCGGACACCGGACTCCTGTGTCCGGTGCTCAAAATCGCTAATACCAAAACCCGTTGGGGCCAAATACGTCATTAATTTGAACAAGTCCGGACAAAGGGCGAAGACTGCGCCCTTTCAAGACTAGAAAGACTACACGGTGACGGATAATAGTGGATGGTCTCCTCACTCGTTTAAGAATGATAAATTACCTAAATGGAGTCGGTATGTCCATTCCCACAGATATTAAAGTGGAGGACAAAAGAAGGACCCCCAAGTAGTTTGGACCCATGCTGGGGTATTGAAAATATTGCAAAATACACCGTTCATTGTTTGGACCTCATGCAAATCTCTTGAAGGGCTTCTTTCGGATAGAAATTGGAAAAGTTTTGTGTGGTCATAGCTTTGATGTTTTTTGTTTTAAGATGGCTAATCACGGTTCAAATGACGTTTTAAAAGATGCTTAAAAGCTTGATCGACTTCACCAAGATAAGAGTTAAGTTGTTGGAATTGTAGTCTTTGAATTGCATAACAAAAATATATAATAATGGAGATACAGTGCATCGGTAGAAAAAAAGTATACTTAGTTCCTAACAAAGAGCTTTACCTAATTGTAATAAATTATAGTATTAGTTTCAAGTAAAATATGCTACTGAGTACTCGTTCTTTATATATTTCATGAACTTTACTCATGAAAACTTGAAAACTACTGATAAAAGTCTGATGTTAAAACAGTTCTTTGATTTTCTTATACTTAAAACGAGACGCGCAAAAAAAACATGATTTTGGAGGGCTGATATGTTAGTATTAGTATTTAGCAGTTTTAGTCCGGCTGCCAGCAGATTACGGAGAATAGCGGGAACTAACAGACGGACAAACGAAAATTATGATTATTATTTTTATTTAAACTAAGTATCTACCATATATATCTTCATAAGCATTTTTTTTAATTTGACATTACAAACAGACATTTTAATTTTATTTATGTTTACTTAGATGGGGCAAAGTTTTGCTAAAGTATTTTTCATAATCAATACACGTAAAAATAATCTCAAAACTAATAATGTTTAAACTAACTTAAGTAACAAATTAAATTTTCTAAATTGACTACTTCATCAAACAATAAAGCGAAAACCATCCATGTAATTTTATACCCTCATTTGCGGTCTTTTATCTATAAGCCCATTATTGCTATAATATAACACCTGAGCTATTCCGATTACGCATAATGAGTACAAAACCTTTTGTGTCCATTCAGCCACCGATATTAATAAAAAGGGATAGTGACTAAGCCCTTTGTGTGGACTTGTTTATTCTAGAGAATGACATGAATGTTTAGAAGCAAAAAAGGGAGATGCAGCGTAGAGAGTTTACAAAGTTAGTGTTGCGGCTTGGTAAGGTTAAAGTTCATATTGATGCTACGACACAAAGAACAGATTTGCGTGGCATACATTTTCCTAGGTACATGAAGGCACGTGGTATATTTGTAGAAGACGATGATCGGTGACCTCTGCCACCCAGCGAGGCTTTTGATTGACGTTTGTATGACGCGCGCTGCCAGAGAAATTTGGAGAATTTCTAATATTTTTTTTCTAATTGTTATGCTAGTTTACTGAACTACTGTATTAATAAAAAAATATCAGTTGAAGGTGTTAGTATATAGGAAACAGAAAAGTAATAATATCTAATAATATTTATTTTACGGAAAATTTCAGATTGGTACAAGAAATAATATGCGGATTTACAACTGATAGGTAGAATATTATAACGACTAACATTATCCTACGTTAGAGAATTTTAATAAAAAACCCAATAACACTTTTCTCGACCAATGAATCGAACTCTGGATCTCTAGCCTAGCAGTCGGGCTTGGGATTTGTAGACTAATGAAGCAATCATGATCATGAGTGGAGAATGAGATGCTAGAAGTTCTCTAATCAAATAACTCATTTACACTAACGGGCCTAAAGTTGGCTCCCGGAGTGAGAAGAATTAACATAATTATGTGGTAATGGTTTTCGTTTTAAGTGCTAGTTCCTATGCCATGTGGTATTTCCATCATGCTACCGATTTCGGGCTTCTGTCGTCTCGAAAAAACCTCCAAACCAAACTGTAGACTTCTAAATTAACTAACAGTAGCTCTAAACAGCCGCACAATTTCAGTTGTTTGATTCCACACAAAAGATTACAAAAAATGTCTACAATGGGGTACAAAGGTGACAATGCAGACAATAGGAGCTATGGGAAACAGTACAAAAGTCCTCCGTATTTATTCATTGTTTGTTTTACTAAGAAATGACGGATGAAAACAAATAGCCCTTTTTAGAATAAGTAGCAACCCCATCTTCGAACTATCCCGTATAACAAGACCTCCGACAGTTCCACTTTGTATTGATTATACGGGTCTTCTTATATTGGGCGTATTGTCCAGTGTAACTTGGTCTTTATCATGTTAAGCGATTGGTATATCAAGCAGGTCGTTGTTTAGTGGCAGGGAATGTTGTTCTTAACAGTTCTAATTGCCCATTATAATGATACTTGATACGTCTCGACTTGTTCGATGTTCTAGCAGTTATTGTATTGGGTATTGGTTACTTTTGTTGTAGAAATAAAATCTACTTATAAAAAGTTATTCTAGATTTTTGGTCTCAATTTATCTGTAGTCTTGTGGCAGTGAAGGACGAAATTGTGAGATAAACCTAAAAGTTTAAGGGATTTTCTGATATGCCAGCGTGTGAATAACACTTGCCCTGCTGAAAACCAGTGCCCAGCAGTGGGCAGTACAGTGGGTTGTTGATGATGAGTCTTTTTTGATATACATACTATTACTACCTATTAGAAAATTGTGTGGTCATTTTGGGAAAATATGCATTTGATTTTATCTAACGAAAGGACCAATTAGTCCTGGTAGCTTTTAAGTTTTAGGGTAAATCATTTAAAACGACATTTTTTTGAAAGTAAATCCTTACAGATAAGCTTACTTTTACAAGTCAATGTTTTGATTGAATTTTTTAATAAGATGGCGCCGGCATTCTCGAACTGACGATCGCCAAAACAGTCGTCTTTTGTCATTAAACACATTCAGTTTTTAAATAGACAGCTTAACTTTTTTAAATAACGATAAATGTCTAGCTTCTAAACAAACCAAATTAGCGTAACCGAATAAATCTTGAAAGCCAAACCAATGAATGAAATAATGACTTAAACAAACAACTATAAAGGTGACGTAATGACTTTAACACTAGAATGTCGACGACCGGTCTAACGGACCTCGATGATTCATCTATCACATTAATATATATACCTTTTTATACATTTCGCTTTGTTTAACCCTTTTGTGCTCACGCGAGAATTATTCAAGGGACATCCCATTAACTTCTTGAGGTGGCTATTGTGATTTTTGCGTATGCTAATCTCGGTTCCGGGTGGAGTGTGACTGATTAGAGACGAAGTTCTCATGGCAGGGTGACGGTCAGTAATGATGAGAATCTCGCAGAATATGACTTGACAAATTTTCGTATATTGTGTCTTATAAACCTGTTATGACAAAGCACTAAAAGCTATTAACTGATTAAAAAAAAAACGATGCACGGTCCTGTTATTTTCCTTCCGGTCGCGTTCAGAAACATAAATTATTGTATACAGATACACCCATACCTGGACCAACTACCATGGGTATAAACATACTGGTGCAATATGGGTACACTTCGTTACCTTCAAAGAAACTGGCGCCATGGTATATTTGGCGTTTAGTAAGTAAGTGGTGCTTGCATTCAATATACTCGTACAATATGCAAGAAAAAAAAAGGATGGGTACAGCAAATGCATGTACCTACATCTATCATCAACACATCAGCATATTAAACAGAAACCTAAATCTATAATAACATAATCTGTCCCCAACCCTTTACGCGCCGCGGACGGCTTTAATAATGCATTCACCATTAGTTAACCCGCAGATGCCGGGCCCGTCTTGCCTCTAATTCTAATTGCACAGAAAGGGTGAAAGGATTACACTTGCCCGATTTTACCCGAATCTGTTTAAACTTCGAACCTTACTTTTTGGGAATTAATTAGCTCCATATTTTTGCAAAGGTGTGAGTTTGAAACTTTTGTAATGGAAAGAAAACATTGATAAACACAGAATAAATTTATCGTACGTACGAAGATTTTTTGATATTCTTGCGTTGTTGGCTTCAGTCGAGGTTATCACAAAGCCATTAGCTCCGAATAGCCTTTTTACAGAGCAGGATATAACGTAATTAATTTTTGACGATCCCGTTGACAGAGTGGCTTTTTTTAAAGCTGAGTCGCAGAAGGTGTCCGGAGTTGGACGCAGCTGGGATGGCATTACGCTAATCTGTGTGGCGTCGCACTTGTTAAATATTAACGCAGTCTAATTACAACCCTGTCCCCCTCGTCCTCTAATGGCTTTTAAAACTGATTCCCGCCCTCCAAGGATGCGTATTTGATGACAACTCTCGTCGTTTCAGAGGTTTTAAACAAGGGCTGCACGGCTTACAGACACGTGTCTAAGTCCAAGCATTGACTTTGCTATACATTTCGGGATACGCTATTACGTTTTGATTTCAAAATTTCAGAGAAGTGATGAATGCGTTCATAGCAATAAAACTAATGCGTATTCAAAGACAAAGCTAGAAATGTATTGACATTATTTGGCTTTAAAAACAATGCATGCGTAACTCTTACATATTTTTTTAAATAAAAAACTAATTTTAAACTTAAAGAATCAAAATATTTTAAAACATCGCACGAATCTTGAGGTTTAACATTAAAAATATTAGAAAATTGAAAAATACGTCATAAAAATATTCATTTTAAAGTAATAAATTTCAATAATTCCTTGAGAGTTTTAATGATTTAACCGTTTGAATGCCATCAAAAGGATGGATGTGCTAACGGATCGCAGACGCCTACCGAAATCCGTGCGAATATTGGTTAACAAAGCTAGTAATTAATGATGTCAAGACAGCCATATTTGTCCAACTGGCCATCCCGGAGCAAACAGGTCATTCTTAAACGGAACCGTTTATTTTGCTAATGGTTTTTACAACAATTACATGGAGATATTACACGTATCATTAGTGTATGCGTTTTATTCGTCATTTGTTTTCTTAGAGCGGGTCGTTTGGACCCTAGCGCGCGGTGGCGGGTTGATATCATTAATCAAAAGATTTTGGACGGTATCTTGACAAACGTTTTTTTTCTTTAAGCAAATATGGGAACGTGGTGACGAGATTTAGCTTCAGATTACTTTTCAAAAGAATAAGCAATCTTATTCCTTTTAAAGAAGGGATATTTTCCTGTGCTAGTTAATACAGTTTCTTGATTTTTGTATGAATATTTATATTATGGTTTGATAGACATAAATAGTTTTGTAAGAAATCAAAGTATCGATCTGATACTGTGTGGGGAGATCCTGTAGGATATTGTTGTATCTATGAAATGATTTCTATTGATTCCCCATCATTCATCATCACCTTATGTCAACTGTCGGACATAGTTCTCGTAAAAATATAACCATTCCTTTATTAAATTTAAAAAAATCTGACAGTTGCTATGACTAATAAACATGCTATCCCGTATCCTCATATGGAAATATGCCCTATTGATATCAACTGTCAGATTTTTCATACGCAATAGCTTCGCAGATTGGTATAGAGGAAATCCTTACGATAATAAATTTTATTTATTTATGAAACTTTGGGTTTTTAAGCCTAATTTATTTAATTTTAGGACTGCAGAGATGGTCTGTGACTGTACTGACAGACCTAAATTATAGAAAGGAATAAAGTATCAAAGTAACTTCTAATCAAAACAATGTCGAATCAACGACTTCACAAACTTTTTTATGAGAAATATAAGCCATGATAAACTCTACAAGCGACAATCTCTTGTTTTACTCAACGAACATCGTGACATCTGTCAAGACTTGACATGTCTTATCTCAAGGGTAAAAAATAACCCAGGGGTGCCAACCACCCCACGGAAAACCTCAAGACAATGCAATGTTGGGAATCAAATATATTTATGACTATGTAAATTGAACCAATTCACAGCAGAATTTGAAATTTTCCTAAAAGGTTGCTTAAGTAAATGGTAAAATATTTTTTTTCGCACCAGATGTCTTTGAGTGGGGTATCTTTGATTTTCCTTGTTTTTTTTACGTCCCGTTTTCCACTTTATTAAGGTGCGAAGTGACGCGAGATGAAATGATAAAATCTGAATCGTTTGTGTGTGGCAAAATTTGAAAATATCTGAACGTTACGTACCTATAAAGTGAAATGGGATCTTAAGACTTTTTTGTGCAAATATATTTTTTTATAATGGAAATGTGTTACCGGTCATTTTGCATACTGATTGCTATATTTGTGACTGACTGATCATGCTGTTGTTAGGACATAAAAAACCTTCACTGTAGGGCAATTTTAGTTGAATTGAAATGTAAAAAACAAAAAACGATTTGAGAATCAAAAAGACTCTTGGAATTATTCAAGAATGGAATTGAATTTGTATGAGATAAACTGCCGAGTAATTTTATGGAATCATATTCCGAGTTGGTGCAACCAACATTAGGACTTAAGGCGTAGATTTAGTAAATTTAATAAAATAAGTCCTTAGACGTAGAAACTACATACCTGTATTCCCCGAAGACTTGGTATAGGTTTACTGATGTACACCTACTGTTCGATTGCCATTTATGTGCCACAAGACTAAACTCTAAGCTGCTTCTGAGACTTTCCTAAAAAAATATCAATGCTTAATCTGGGAATCGAATCCTAATGACTCACAAGCGCAACTGCTAGCTAAAACTCTTGGCATTATCCAAGACATTCTTGTAAAAAAACTCAGAAACTCAAACTTAACAAAAAGAAAGAAAAAGTATATTATACAGTAGTACTTTCCGTACATTATAGTAAGTGGTAAGTGGTAACACGAGCCGCCAACAGGTTTTCCTTATTACCGCCCCCCTAAAAAGTGCGGATATATTTTAACGTTAAGTGGATGGCGGCGCGGATGTCCGCAAAAAGTGCGGATAAGCGGACAAGGGACGAGACGTTTGTTTTTACACGTCCGCGCCAATTCTTGTGTATGTGGGCCGCTATACATGAGAGTAGAGGATTGCAGATTTATCTTGAAAAGGTGTGAAATATATTTTACGTAGTTCATAATCGTCCTAGCCTCTTCCCAATTATTTTGGAGTACCTAAGCTTCCAATCTAATGAGATGCGGTCGAATTTCAGTGTTTTTCTGCTATCGGACCTCCGCAACTCACTTTCTGGGCAAGACTGACTGTATTCGGAGGAAAGACTGGTTAACTTAACTCTAACTATAGCCTATTTCCAATTCAATAGTAAAAAAGATAGTTTAAAAATCGTAATTATTAGTTGTATATCGTAAGTATTCTTCATCGTAGTATTGGCAGAGAGTGTAGTGAAAATAGACAATTTTGACAGAATTCTCTGTAAAACTACTTATGTATCTGCTACGATAACGATTTTTAAGCAAAAGTTTCAGTACCTACTTATCTGTGAATATATGAACCTAGAATATAATATAGACGTACGATTTGCGAAAAATCTGACAAAAAAAAAGAATTTTGCGCCCAAGATGAGACGATCCGTCTTAAGAAAAATCTCAAAAATACTCACCTCACTTGTGCTTCGACTCGTCAATTTCATTAGGGTCGCGCGTCCGCAGTAAACCGGCCAGGGCGGGCGGCTAGGGCGGCGCGGGCGTAGGGCGGCGGCGGCCACGCAGCTTCATAAATTGTCACCATCGATAGTGCTCTGCGGATTAACTGTTTTATTGTTTTCCTAAGTGTTTATTGTTTTCTTTGGGTTTTTCGGGAAGTTTATGAGTTTTTTTTAGGAAATTTACGTTGATTAGGATTGGTTTACGAGATGGAAGGTGGTTAGTTCTGTGATTGAGTGCAACCGTCAAAGTCAAAAAGTTGTACTTTTGTTAAAAACTAGGTACACGGTTCCAAATATAGAGAAGAACTGCCAAGATACATATATTATAAATATTTTGTAAGTTTCGAGGTACGATTCTCGGTTTCGGTATAGCTGTGTGTTTGTTCTTGAAACGCTTCACGATACAGGAACAAACGATTTTTTTAACAAAATAAAGCATAAATGCAAAATAAAAATCTATATTTTCTAGAGAAAATATAGATTAGTTGGAAAATTAGATTAGTTAGATAGTCAATCTAGACATTGACCGACTCGCGACCGATCGCGACTGCTACGCTAGAGGTCTTGGGTTCGATCCCCAGGTCAAGCAGTGTTATTGGGTTTTTCTATGAAATTCTCAGTAGCAGCTCGGAGTCTGGATTTGTGCCCGGTAAATGGCAATAGGCTCGCCCCCTATTACATGGGATCTAAACATACCGGCGAACTGTGGGTGTACATTAAGTACACCTCTGCCTAACCCTTCGGGGAATACAGGCGTGATGGTATGTTATTGCAATCTATGTTGGTTGTTGGATGGTTATTTATCTACTGCATCACGTGCAACTCAAAGCTGATATTCTTCAAAATGCCTGTCCAGATATTGCCCTAGATTGTCAAACTCGTATATTTGAAAATAGAACTACTGTCGTCGGATAGAAAATGCTGGTGTTATTTAGTAAAAAAAAGATCTATTTACAGAATTTAATACAATTTTATTATATGGACGTACTAAATGTGAATCTTAACCGTTGTCGAAATAAATAAATAACACACAGACTATGAAATAAATAGTTTTTCTTTTTCTTTTTCTGAAACTAAACATTTCTCCGACGATAAACTTAGCGGTAGTTTAGAAATTTGCGGTATTTTCAAAATCTATTTGGTCGGTGCGCACATTGATATACATTTACCTTTTTATAAACTCAAGTATGCCATTTACTTGGGAACTCTTTAGTCTCACTGGCCTGTCACGCGCATGCGTTACGGGCACCGACACTTTCAAGAAACCAACATTCAAAAGGCACATTTGAAAGCCTACTAACGTCCGAACACCCATTTACTAGCCTACTAAACCAATATATTCAACATACGTAGCTGGTTTTGTTTTAAAGTTTATGGAGTTTTTGGATTTGGAGCGGCAATGTATGGTGCACAATGTTGTTTTGTAGGGTAGTGTTGGAGTGAATGCGTTGCTGTGACGTTGCGCTGTCAATCACAATCAAGCTCGACCACCCGCACGATTAGGCGAATAAGAAATGTATGGAGTAGTCTTTTGTTTATTTTATTTTCAAAAAAGACTACCTCATTAGTCTAGTGGTCCTAAACGCGACTGCTACGCTAGAGGTCCTCGGTCTAAATTCCAGGACGAGCAGTTTTATCAGGGTTTTTCTATTAAATTCTTTGAAGCAGATGATGGGAAATATGATTCACCCGCTATTACGTGGGATTTAAACATAACGGTAAAATATGAGTGTACTAATGTACACCTATGTCTAACTCTTCGAGGAGTACAGGCGTGACGGTATGGTATGTAAATAATGTATCTCGAGAGGCTCTTAGCTAAGCAATAGACGCTAATCAACGCAATGTTAAGCTATACTTTCAACTGTCTGTCTGAGGATGGGTCACAATTCTCAATTCTTTATTGCGTTCCATAATGTAGGTATACAGGTGGTCAACTTATCTATTGGAACAATTATGGACCCTGTCGGGCACAGCAGCTTAGGTAGGAGAGAGGATTCTTCAATCGACTTTGGGACGACTTCTTTGAGACTCAAAGACCTCGTTGCGTCGGGCCCGGGTGGGAAGCGGAGGTCTGATGGCAGTCGCTTCTGGATATGAAAGACAACTGACAACCTTAAAATTGTTGGAAAAAGGCTGGGATTAAGATTGATCTAAGTTCCAAAAATAAAACTACCAAACGAACACTGCATCTCCACGCCTCCTCTATTCCCAATCATCTAGGTGTACAAGCACCACGTTTACCAGATATCTGTCCGTCTGTCCGTCTTATCGCTCCTATCTCCACACCTCACAATGGATGGAGAAAACAATATTTTTGATTTCCACATTATACTGTTTGGTTGGCCGTAGGTTACCGTTAACCATTCGTAGTGTGGTATTGTTTACTGTTGTTATTCATTGCTATCTCTGTATTTTTTTATATATGAGAAATACATATATATGTATATTTTGAATGAGTCGGTACGACCGGGGAAGTTCTACTCTCCTCGACCTTAAATAGCAGTAGGTATGCATACTGTTGCGTTTCGTACGGTGAATGTGCAGACCACTGAAGGCCTATTCCCCTCTTAGTCCCCTTCCTTCTACTTTTCCCCTTTCCCTCTGTTTTCCCTAAATAGGCTCGGCAACGCATCTGCTACTCCTTTGGTATTGCAGATGTCCATAGGTGGCGATGACTACTTAGCTATAGCTCGCCGGCTCGTTTGCTGAGTTAGCTCTTAAAAAAACCCATTGCACTATCGACGTGAACTCGGTTGTAACACACGCATTTAGCTTAGCACGAGGGGTTAAGCTATTTTAACAAGAACACTAGTAATGTGTGAGCCACTTGGCTAATAAGCTTTATTTTTTTTAAACCCATCTCCTTCGCAGCCCGTTGTACCTAATATTGGTAGGTCGCTATCACTGCAAGCGTCTATCACTCACTGCTTTCCAATCTCCTGGTTAGATAGCTGATCCGAATATGGTCAATGGCACGGTGCATGTTGCGAATTAGGAGTTCCAATTGATGTAGAACCTGGTCCAAAGTGTCGCCTATCTTCGTGAATAGTGACTTCCTAAGCTATCAATGATCGATTTTGCTTATTTCACTTGGAAACTCGAAACTGTGGACAGGGTATTTTAATAACATACCATCACGCCTGAATTCCCCGAAGGGTGAGGCAGAGGTGTACTAAAGTACACCCACACTTCGCCGGTATGTTTAGGTCCCATGTAGTACGAGGCGAGCCTATTGCCATTAACAGAGCTGCTACTGAGAGAATTTTATGGAAAAACCCAATAACACTTAGCTCAACCTGGGAATTGAACCCAGGACTAGACTAGAGTAAAGAGGTAAAGCTGTATTATAATGCTAATTCACATAATCATCATTCTATATCAGCTTTCAGATTAACCTGATGAGGTGCGGTTGATTTCAATATTTTAAACGAAACGACTGCGCTCCGTAACCTAAATTCCGGGTGTGGCCAATATTAATATCCTAAGGATAAGCTGATTGATATAAGCTATCGTGTTATGTTAAGTAGTTATTTCAATGCTTATTTTTTATAAGTTTTTTGCATTAAATATTGCGAAATGTTCACAAAGATATGAATTTTCTAATTAAAGAAAATTTCATAGTGAAAGAGAAGTGTGGAAGAGAAATTCGACATCACATGTAGTGGTCTCAGTAGCTTAGTTGGCAAAGCGTCTAGTGTACTTAACCAGAGAGACGCAGGTTCAAACTCTGCCTGAGATCGATTTTTTCTTTCACTATGAATTTTTTTTAATAAGAAAATATATTTTAGTTCATATATTCATATCTTTGTAGTTATTTTAATTTTAACTTCAGTTAAAATTGAATTCAGTCAACAATTTATTCATATTGAAGCCTTATATCTAGTTACGTAACGATATAAAGCGTCTACGTACATCTACTTACAGTACAGGGGCGTCAAGGCAGGCACGAATCAATCGTTTTCCACGGCGGAGTATGCGCGATTCGCGGGTCGCACGAGAGGTCGGGAGGGTCGCGACCTCCGACCTTATTGGGCGACCTCTGACACGCCTCCCGCCCTCAACCTCCCTGAAACTCGCTGAAATGTACTCGCAAGCACTGAAGGAGGATGGCATGAGGACAATTCAAGTATTTAAGCTAAATAGGTTTGAGGTAAATGATTAAATTACTTCTAAGCCTACAAAGAAATTATATAGGACTATTGTAGATGATATGACTGTAATAATTAAAATCTATATAGGAATGGAACTGAATCTTTATGTTCATTTCTATATTATATGCCAAAATAAAAGAGATTTAACAAATATGGCAGTTAAAACCGTATCTGAAGATTCTGAAGGTAGGTATTGAATGACTAATAATAATCAATATTGCAAGAGTTTTCCTGTTATATTGAACTGAATTTTGTTTGTTATTGGCTAACGCATTTTGTAGGCAGATAAAACATTTTAAAACCATGATGTCTGATGAAATAATATGAAAACATAACTTCTCGCTTGTATTTCCTGAAAGAGTAGGCTGAGGTGTATACCCACGGTATATTTAAGTTCCCATTGTCAATCAGTGAACTTACTACACTTAATGGGCACAAATCCAAATTCCAAGACCTGCAAATCATACGCTTAGCAGCGGTTGCGACTCTCATACATCAATCAATAGAGCATAGTATGATATATACCTACCTACTAATCCTACTATACTACCCACTTTTATGACGTCAGTCGCCCGCCGTGCGTGACAGTTGATGACGTCATCGGCAGTTGGTGACGTTTGACCCTCAACGCACTGATTGTCACGCACCTGTTCCGGTCGAAAGTTACTCGACGATTTGATACTTTTTGTCCAAAAAGGTTGAAGATTGGGCACAGTGGGTCACTATCACGGCGTGACAAATGTCAGACGCATTTGTCACGCAGTGTCATTGTGAAATGTGACTAGTGTCGCGCTGATATTCCAAATGAAAAACGATGAATGACGAAATGTCACGAAAATAGGAAATTCAAGTTGAAGACTTATGGCTGTATATCACTACGACACTGCTCCTGTATATACGGGAGCACATCAAGATATTTTTTGCTTATACTGACCTCTCATTGTACACACGGCTACATATAAAGCTATAAAAACCAGTTTAGGCGGACCTCCCGTTGTAAACGTTTTCCGCACAACTTAAGTCCAGCCTATACTGGTTTTGTATAGCTTGAAATGTAGCCATGCGTAGAGAAAACCTTACAATTCGAGGTAAGGCTGAACTGTTGCATGACATGTTTTTTTGAGTCATTTATGTATTTTGTAGCACCTATAACCACCTAACAACGAAGCTCCTATCTGAACTAATACTATAAGTAGTAAGTTTTTGTATGTAAGTTTGTAATGTTTTCACACAAAAACTTTTGGACCGATTTCAAAAATTCTTTCACCATTAGAAAGCTGCATCTTCACTGACTGACATAGGCTCTATAACATTAAAAAAAAAGAAATCTCTTATAAAAATGCAATAATATGACCCAACGTGTGAAAACGCGGGCGAAGCTGCGGGCGGAAAGCTAGTTTATAATAACACGAATTATTTGTCTTGTTCTACACTTATCACTTCTCTGTACCATCATAACTTCAATATCATCCACCTCATGTGGCGTACACGACATCTCCAACACATTAGACAAACGAAACACCCTTGCTTTATAAATTACAAAGCTTTTAATTTTCAAAAAACATGAAAATGCTCACCTCTAATTTGTATTGTCGCTAGGGCTGTCGCACGTTGCGGATTCTTTCTAGGTATGAATAAATTGTATAAGCGGTCTGAGTGATTGTGATCCATGAGACCTTGATATAGAGAAAGTACTAAATGTTGCTACACATAAAAAAAGGCCGGATAAAACCATGACTATGGACCGTATTAAAAAATCAAAAGTATTTATTTCTTGCCGTACGCGTCAAGTTCACATGACCAGAAAATTTATGAGTTTTGATTTCATATGATTTTGTTGGCAGCCCTGACCGCTCCTATTATTAAAAAAGTTGAAACACGTCATAATGTGTGGGCCGCAGGTGTCACAGTCGTGATTGAACAGACTACCCGCCGTGACGGAGGCACAGGTGGCGGTATGTGGAAAATGGTGAGTATTAAAAAATAAATTATTTGTCTACGGTTTTTATGAGGGTATGTAAATGATGAAGATTGAGAGGGTAATTCAAAATGTGATTGTTAAATTATTGTCGGTTTTGGGTACATAGTGTAGAAGTATTTGAAACCTATGATAAAAAAATTAAAATATTCTAAATGCATCATTTTTATTTCACTATCAAAATTATTATATTTATAAAAAACTTCATTATTCGTATATCTTGATGATCATTTTAATAACTAATTTTAACGCGGTTTTCTTTCAAATATCAATAAAATTAAACCGCGTTTTACTCAGGCATTTTCATATTAAGTATATAGTTTAATAAAATTATGTTTTATTCCAATTACCTACTGTTAATTAATTGAAATTAATGAATAAATAATAAACCCAAATTAAACTTATATTATTATTAATAATATTAATTTTAAATTATTCTATTTATTATTATTAATAATATTAATTTTAAATTATTCTATAAATACGCATCGAAGTAAAAGTTTTCAGACTATCAAAAATTATAATCTGAAATATCAGAGCACAGAAACTAAAAGCGTGGGAGCTTTCCTGTCCTGATTAGCATAGCAGTAGCATTCCCATAGTGACAACCCTAGTACAGGTTTGGTTAAACTAGGGGCTATTCTAAAATAATAGACTTCCGATTCACTTTTTAATTTATGGGAGTTTGTCATTTTTTTGTAATTATATATTAATTGTTGAAGGACAACACGGTGTATTAATTTATTAAGTATACATCTAAACTAAAACATGAAAAAAAAATGTATTCGATTGTAAAAAAATATCTGACAGACATTTCTGGCCTTCACAGATTTTCCGTACCATACGTCCTATAGCTTTGAGAATCAAAGAAAATAGACAAGACAGGGTGCTAATTAATGTTTGAAAAAGGCCTTAAAGGATGATATAAGCATAGTGTAATGAGATCTAACTCTCTACAATTTTGCTATTCGATTGAAATGTTCGAGATATCTGCCTACCCTAAATAGATTGTAAGCCTCTTTCACTCTCAATATATTAATTACACTAATCGCATTCCGACTAATTGCCACAAACAAGTGTACATTCCCACGTAAACAAAATCAGGGATCGCGTGCACTCGCCACCTGCGCTTGCGCGGCCAGCACTCTCACGGGCAACTAGAGTTTCACACGGCGACAACGGACCCCACCATATGACAGGCATAACATAGAAGGTTCACTAAATAAATATAATCAAATAATATAATAGCGTGCCGGAGACCCAACTCCTTCCTCAGTCCCCTTTTCCTGCCCCTCCCTTTTCCTAGGCTCGGTAACGCATCTTCAACTCCTTTGGTATTGCAGATGTCCATGGACGGCGATGACTTCTTACCATCAGATGACTCGTCTGCGCGTTTGCTCAGTTACCCCATAAAAAAAATCAAATTCATTTGGGAATGTGAATTGTACTGTATGTAATAGCAAATAATACTCAAGGATTAGGCTTTAGTCCACCACGCTAGTCTACTGCGGGTTGGCAAATAATACTACGGGTGCGTTTCTACGGTCTACTCATTGGTGCTCGCGCACAAGTTATGTTAGCACAAAAAGCATGTGGAAATTATATAAAAATAACACAATGTGCTACGCCTGTATTTCTCGAAGGGTTAGGTACTATTGTCTACCACAGTTCGCCTGTATGTTTAGTTCCTATGTAATACGGGCGAGTCTATTGGTATCAACCGGCCAAAAATCCAACCACCGAGCTGTTACTGAGATATTCATAAAAAACCCATTCACACTTTACTCAACTTGGTAATCGAACCCAAGACCATTATAGTAAATATATAATAGTAATAGTAATAGTAAATTATAGTAACCGCCATTTAAATGTATGAGGATGTAAAATATTTGATATACCTTTTGAAGGAAATAAATACTATTTACTATTTATATTGACTCGACAGACGTTGTCCTGTATTTCCGATTTCCTGGTTTTTTCTAGAACCTTCTAGAAAGTTATAGTAAATTAAAAAAAAGACGAATTAAGTCGCTAAAGATAAAAATAAAAGAATGAAGTCGTTCTGAAGTTATGGTGTGAGGGAACTTGTCAAGTTTGAAATCAATTCAATAAAATAAATACCTAACAAGTGCATTTTATTTTAAGAAATTTTGTATAATTCGAGGGGTTGAGAGAGTAGGTTTTCTGTCTCTTTTCACGTGATTGTTTCACACGGTAGCACCGGATAGTGGTTTGTGGTTATAATTGGGTGATTAGTGTAAACGACTGCTTCCGTGTGTAGCGATTTGATTTTGACTTTTGATTTCTACGGTGGTAAGGGAAGTAGGCGGTGTTCAAATGATTCTAGTGCTTGAGTGGTCATGACATTTTGTTACACTGTGGCTTAAATTAAGATTGATTGGCGGTATTTTATTATTCTGTGATGAGTATTGCTATGTTATTTAAGATTCTATAATCTATAGATATGGATAGGATATTCTGAAAAGGTAAAGTTTTTATGATTGATAGATTGTAGGGGGTAATCTCTGGATCTACTGAACCGATTTTGAAAATTTTTTCACCAATAGAAAGCTACGTTATTCCTGAGTGACATAGGCTTTTTATTCCGTTATAATGGAAAGAAACGTATAGTCCACGCGGGCGAAGCCGTGGGCGGAAAGCTAGTAATTTATTTTATATTTGATATAATTAGGTACATACCTAATTATATAAATAAAATAATATTGGCCAAAAAGGCTGGATTAAGATTGTTTGTCAGCTTAAAGATCGAATTCATATGTTTGTATATAAATGGAGATAATTCAAATTTACACAGGACGTCTGTTGAAGAAAGTCACCTAGAAAATTATATATACATCCTCATAGATTGTCCATGTTAATCTTACACCGACTAAAACCACTCTTGCCATCACTCGGTCTATAGTCTGGTTCAATTCGGTCATAGGGCCGACAAAAATATCTACCTATACCTACTGAGAAAAAAGTACTTCTTTTAATTTACCAAAATGTTTGGTGCTTTCCTTGAATCTTTTGGAAAGTATGGTAAAAATGAAACAAAATTAATCAAAATCCAGAGAGACATCTTTTATTCCTCATTAATTAATTCTTTTTATACAACTCCATACATTCTCATACACACTATATTACAACCGTCAACTGTAAAGTTTATTGCGAATAAATACATTGCTTCTCTTTTACTAATATATTCTTCTTTAGTTATTTCAAATGATTAAAAAAAATTGCTCAAGCTGTAACATTTGCTTGTAATGTAATATTAGATATAAAACCTGAACAATAATAGTATTTTTAGTATAAGTAGTATATGAATATTAAGGTGATAATTAAATTTGATTGTATTTAAAAAAAAATGCTGAACTTAATGATAAATCTCTATATAACATTTTCAGATATTCAAATGGTTTTATAATATCATTACACGCAAATGTTTTAATGTAAACTTAAGGTTTTACCATGATAATTCCATGTAGGTTATACTTAGTTCAAAAATCTTTACAATGATTATGGTCATTTAAACAAAAAAAGATATACTTATTAAAAAAAAATCGTTGCGCTATTTCAATAAGGTATAAATAAAAAAAAACTTTAAACTATTCTTATATAATTTGTATTTCTCACTATTGTTTATACATAGACACAAATAAGTGAAAGAGCAAAATAAAATATTCGTAAATATGTTTCACAATTTACTAAAAATAATAGTAATATTCTTATAAAAGTTGTTTTTTTAAGGAACGATACATACCTACCTATAAATGCTTTACGGAATCAATAAATAAGAAAAAATCTTCTAAATAATAAAATATTTGAGTTGTGACAGCACCAGTCAGAACTAAGAAGAAAAAACTTTGTCCAAACATATTTTTAGGCGATGATTTTAAACGTAAAACATTTTTTTGTTGCAGAATCAAGTGTTAATCACTTTTACATTGATATAAAGCAAACCTATTGTCATTAAAAGGGAAAAACTTAGAAAGGGATAGCGAGCGACATACAAGACGTATATTATCATCCCTTTCTAATAACAGAATCAAAGCACAACGTTTGTCATAAAATTAGGGTACCTACTATTGAACACATTTTAGTTGTTTTAAATGAGCTTAATTTTAACTCCCAGTTTAAAAGCATTTGCAGCCGAATCGTATCTCCTTAACCGTATAAAAAGTTTTCTGAATCTTCAAAAAACGTCTTTATTTATTTCTCTATACATAGAACTACACACCAACATTGCACGACTGATGTAAATTTTATTGCGTTATTATCATTCCAAAATTATGTTATATTTTTTTACAATTTCTACAAAAAGAAGTATCAGACAAAATAAAATAAACAATTCGTCCATCATCGTAGAAAACTCTTAACTATTAATTTACAATAATAAAATCATTTTTTATGTACAATATTAAATAGTAAACTATTTTTACAGAGGAACAAAAACTTGAACTAATACACTAGGGACCCCACTGAACAACATTACTTCATATCAGGTATGTTACACTCTTGTCTTATATTCAATAAATTGTCTATCATCAGGGATTTTTGCACGTTCTTCTGAGTCTCCGAAGTTGTTTCGAACTCTTCGTTCGACTTCGGAGCATAGAAAGCTGATATCGGATCGAATGTCGGATCGGCTCTCTCGCTTTCCCTGCTGGTTCGCGACCCGAAGTACTCGTCGCTCGCTTCTGTGTTTTCATGGAATTCGCTTGAGGATGTGACTGTGTCCTCAGGCTGGGCTTCGCGCTGGTACCTTTGGAAAGGGTCGAACCGCTGGCTCGGCAGGTACGGCGGGAAGCCGTAGGGCGTGGATCATGCCGCTGCCAGCTGCCTCCACATCGTATGTCACATGGTCGCCATGTACGGCCACGAGAACGAGCTCCCGGAGAGCAGCATATCCCTGATCAGGGTCTCTATGGGCGTCTTCCCGACTAGCCGCACGAAGAAGAGCTGTTCTATGACTTGTGAGCTGACTGTCCGTAGGGAGGGCAGTCGTAGTAGGAGTTTGCCAAACCTCGTGGGCTGGTTTGGGTACTGACTCCGACAGTACTCCTCGAGGGCGCATTGGGACTTTTCTTGTAAGCTTTCTATGTGTGGCACGTCTGACAGACCGCACGCGTCTGGAAGAAAGAAAAGTAACTATGAGATTGTTGTTTCGTTCGGAAATTAGAAGTCAAATCACTCTATGTCAATGAACGTCATATTGTTTAAAAGGACCTTTTTTTGGCTGTCTGTTCAGGTTAATATAATCCTTAAACTAAGAGTGTCTTAGCTGTTTTATTCCGAATTCGTACTCTACATTTGTTCCTCTTAATCGTTACCATAATACCTTGTTATTATTTTTAATGCGACGTAAATCTATTTTATTCCCCTAAACCCCGAAAATACCTGCGCTACTAATGTCGTCATCAAAAAAGGTTTAATGTAATAGAAAAACGTTTGCTACATTTAACTCAGTTGTTTTCCCTTTATTACGTTTGTCAATAAAGGTTAAGGCATTTGGCACATTGGCTCGAATCTCATTTTTAAAATCGCGCGTCTAGAGGTAACCTGAGCTTGAAGATTACCTACGTTCATTTTTATCGTTCATTCCTTTATGAGAGTTGGGAGTGAGAGTTGTGCTCGAAAAATGGTGTAATACCATTGGTCTAGCACAACTCTAGGAATAGCATTACTAATTACTGGAAACATTTTAGTAAAATATGAAATACTGCAATAAGGCAAGAATTAAGCCAAATAATCTGCTCTTTTTATAGTCTCCATATGACACTTGCAGCTTTTTACAGTTACCAACATTCGACACGAAATACATAATTATTTTATGTGATGTAACGACTTCTAAAGAATTCAAATGAACCGTTAGTTGCAGTTTTAAGCCTGTATGGTAGTTTCATAATATTACTGCTAAAGCTTTGTGTTCAGGCTATTAGCACTTATGTGTTAAATTGTTGCGCGAAGCAAGGTGTCAAAGCTAATACATATTTCATAATGAACGATAAGAATGATTGTATACCATACAGCCTAACTGTGAATAACTTGTAACACTAGGATATAATCTGGAAGTGAAACTAAGCCTGAAGAGGAGAAAAAGTAGGTACATTTTCCATGCTTTCATTCTACTCTTTGCAAAAGGGATCGCAGTCCATTAGGTAAGGTGCTTGGCTAAATTTTATTCATCCCAGTTTTGTTTCACTATAAGATACGTTTTCTATATCAATATCAATCCTACAGATTGCACGGTGGTTATTGAAGTAGGACACAGTTATTTAATAATTAAAGATTGAAGACAAAACTTAAGTACTATTTGCCTATTAAAAACCCACGCGTGTCGTATGTTCGCCAATGTGGACGCAACCTAAAACTGTTAACCTATGAATACCTAGTGAACAGAAGTTCTACCAAGTAGTCATCCGTGATTTATTGTTGTTTTAATGGCAAGGTGAAGAAATTAAGCTGTTAGGTCAGCATACCGAGATTTGGTATTTATCATAGAGATGTAATCACTGCTGATTTATTAAGTGAAATGTTTTTGTCTTTATAAATATTTCCTTTTTGAATCTTTGGCGACGACTAAAATTAACAAATAAAAAGCATGATGAAAAATTTGTGAATATTTGAAACTAATGATAACCGATGATAATTATAATGAACGTCGGTCTCGCAGTGAGACATAAGCCTAATTTAAAATGTCAGGAATACTAGTTCATAGTCTACGAAGATGACTAGTAGGAATGTAGGATCAATACTTAATTGTTGCTGTCAACTATCTCGTCAGACAGTAAATCGGGGTGAGATAAAGTAACGATACAATTACAAAGTACCTAGATAAAACTGTGAAACTTGTAGACTTGATATAATTTATGCAGTTTTTTTCATAGAACTAATTCTAAGACAAATACCAGATAAAAACTAAGTGCACTTTTCCAATAACAAGACTTACACGATGATTTATAGCTATAATCTCTAACCCTTTATCAAAATAACCGTTTCCGCTTACAAAATCTTAAAGAAAGCACCGAAAACAAAGCGAAGATTAATCCTTACTACCCTCAAATAAAAACGAATAAGCATAATAACCCGTGAACGCTTGCAGGGACGGTTGTACCGTTGGACGTCGTAATGCGATTAGGCCCCCAGCACATTTGCGCGGCGCATTAATATTTTTTATTATTATATACCAAGATATGGCTCGGTAAACAACGCTGTTATGATCTGAACCAGATGTCTGCACCACTGGTCCGAGTGTTATGAATGTCACCACTGATTACTGTTGATCGTCCCTTAGTTTTATGGTTGTATGGTGTCTTAATGGTGTGGAAATATTGTGTCTTGTAAGTCAGTATTATCATTATTTGGAATACCATCAAATGATATATCCTTTCAGTAATTAGGTGATTAATTTCTGCAATATTTGAATGGAAATCACAGCTTACGAAGTAGTGTATGTTATAGCTCTTCTTCTACATGAATGTGAAGATAAGATGTAGAAAAAGTTTTGTAGATAAATATCGAGAAAGTTGATTTTTTCCTATTCATTATTAGAGGGAAGGCTTTCCGCAGCAGTGAGACAGCAATGTCTTAAATAATACCAGAATCATCAACAAGAAAAATGGTATTACCATATATTTTTTTAAATTAAATAATTAGAAAAATGACGGTTACACCAATTTTGCTAGCATGTTTAATACCGATCTTTATACAAGTCTTCACACAGCAAATAGGTTATAAAAATGTTGAATTATGCTTTTAATAAAACGTTGTATGTTCATTTTACATTAAAACTGACAACTGCGGCTTACGGGTAATTAAAAATTAACCTAGTTGTGCGATGAATGCTTCAAGTGGATAAGACAATTAATAAGCTGTTTATTAATTGTTCAGGTTTGTGATGTACACACGTATACACATCAAGCTATACAAAACTAGTATAGACTGGCCTTGAATTGTACGGAAAGCCGTAAAATTTACGATTTTTTGTATAGCTTGATATGTAGCCGTGCGTACGCTATAGTCAGCGAGTTTGTATAGATGCAGCTACGTTTTTTTCTTAACAAATTATTATTACAAGCCCTATAGTGTCCCACTGCAGGGCAAAGGACTCCCTATTCTTATTCTACTTCTCTCTGTCCGTTGCTGTTATGGACTAGTCTTTTTGGAAAGAGTCCAGCTCATTCCGCCATTTCCGTCTGAGCCTGCCGCGTTGTCATCTGCAATTAAGTGGGACCCATTCTATTCTATTCTCTTAAGATAGAATAAGTAGGTGTTGACATTTTTGCAGTTTCAACAGTATATCTCAGAATTCTTACAAGTAGTCATATAAATCATAATATTAGCAATATCTACTCGAATATTTTTTACGCCGTATTGCCAATTTCCGCGGGTGACAGTTGTGCGTTGATAGTCAGATATCATGTTTATTTTTTATATGCGAATATTAATACTCAGGGACGAATTCTAAATGTTAACACTGCCTATCGTTTGGAAGACATTTTTTATAGATCATTCGCGAATTTCATGGACGTTGGTATAAGATCAAGTTAGAAAATTGAAAGGTTTCCTGAAGGTAACGCTAATCTTTCCCAAGCCACGGGCATTGACGAGAATTTTCTGTAATACAATATTATATAAAATTATCAAAATATAGAATTAGAACAAGTGACCCTTGTACATACAGTATGTAATCAAAGCACAACTGTAATATCCCCCTGATCTTGTCAACTGATATGATGTCATTGGGGGCCCGAAGCGCCGACAACCTACATTTTCATTCAATAAACCGTAACTATTAATTCTAATTCGTGTATCTACGCTTCGCAGCGTCTTGGGACACGATGACGCAATCCTGGGACCATAATTGTGGTCACTTGTCCTAATTGTTCCAGCGATGCCACTAAATGGTGACAGCTGCTTCATAATTGATACACTTCGTGCGCTCGAAAGAAATTCTACCTTAACGTTTCGACCTCTAAGCTCATTTTCTACTGAAAATGCCCCAAGAGAAGAACAGAAAAATCCGTAGATTCAACTTTAAGATTTTAGCACCGGTTTTAAAGTTGAAAACAGTTTGATATTGTTTTTAAAGAATATTGATAGATGTTGTGAGACGTTTGTTTATAAGCTCGACAATAAGTTTTGTAATTTGCATTTCCGCGCAAAACGACAGAGAAAGATGGTTAAGTATCGTAGAGGAAACAGCAAAAGCATTAAGTTTATGTGCATGGTGTTCAAGAAATGAAAATATTACATTAAAATGTCTTATAAAAGTCACAAGAAAACTAAGTCCAAACGCACAGTAGAGGAAAGCAAATAATGGCTATAAAGTATAGAGATAAGTTTATCTATATCGACACTATTATTACAAGATTACAGAACTTTACATTACAGAATTTTACTGAAGTAGGTACTGCAAAACTTTTAATTAACGTCATATTCAAAAACAACCTTGTTACTACTTTTAACAAGAACCTGTAAAAAGTTGCAATATATGTAGAAAATGTACGGAAATGCCATTGAAATACATTCGATATATCGAAAGCTAAAATGAGTATCATTTCCATAAATTTCTTTTATGTATTCTCCGGTCGTTTCGAATATTACATTGTATCTTTTCGATAGTACTACGTTTGTTGACTATGATCGAGTAATACACGCGAAAGAGGTCAGGGCAGTCTGAACAGGTGGCTCCAGAGTTTAACTAGATCTTAATAGCTCTAATAGAGCGATCTTCTGCGCGCTGTGCCTTTAAGCAATTCATTAACAATACTTTATACTTAGGTATTGTTCCTACTTTCATAAACTTCATAGAAGCCGTACATATGATTAATTTCAGATCGCAACTAATAAAAATTTTGTATTTTTTAATTTAAGTTCAGTATTTACTTCAATTTTCAAGGCAGATTTATGAGATTACCTACTCAATAAAAACCATATTTTAACTGTCAGTTGTACTTTTGATAGACTTTGGGTACAAACCTAAGTAAATAAAACTTAAGGAATCTTTTAAGTTGTATGGTATCAATTTGATACGACTTTAACGTTCGATCAAACGGTTGTTTCCATGCACCTAGGAGTCATACATCTTGTCGACGAAAATTCATTAAATTAAAATCATTTATGAGCTATAAGATAAATATAAACTAAAAAAATTATCAAGAAAATGTTGAAAACCCAATTTTCCCTAAAGAATCCAAGGGCAGGCAATCTGAACCCTGCACTATCAAATCGAAAGGTGTACGACAATGATCCAAAAGACCAAAGATCAGGCAAAGACGGTGCAATAGCAATTAACCCTGCGCCCGCCGGACATCGTAACAATGTAATATATTTTAATTGAAACGACCCCGCCGTAGATGCAGTAAATATTGGTCGGAATGAACGAGTGAACCTAATTGAATGGATGAAGGAGTGTCGTGTTAAGTTTTTAAGTAGGCTTGAATGAATGACGTCATTTGTTAGTTGCGCAATTGTTGATTAAAGAAGTTTGTTTTGGTTTGAAGGAACATATGTTTTGATACGGTATATGATTTTGGAGCTTTACCTTTGAAAGAGATAATGTTATGAACAGAATCTTCTTGTTAAATATAAGTTTTGCGTCATTTATTATCATCAAAGATCCGTCTGCCTTACAATAAATGCTTTTGCGGATTTTATAGAATTTATATTATTACAGATGACCTGTAACCTGCGACTACAGATGATGGAAAGGATTCGAAACATCGAACATAATTATATTGTTCGAAAAAACCGTTACAAATATTTAAATTTCATTTGATATCTTTTATTATCATCCCAGTAGGTAGCTACAGCGCACACTAATAACCCTACATGAGCATGATTCGATGGCCGCTCTTAAACAGTATTGATGGTAGTGTCAACAGATTTGACCCAGTGAATCAATGTTCTATCATGACCAATGAATGCTTATAAACTTATAAGTTTGCCAACTGGCGCCACTGCGGCGAGGGCTTGATATGTTTTAGTATATTGATTACTAGGCTGAAGTACTTTGTGTTGAGCTTAAAGTAATTATTTCAGATACTGGAGAATGTATTATTACTGGCAATTGCATACAGTTGAGATGAGAATACTACAAGAAATGTGTGGGGTTAAAAAATTGGACAGGGTAGGGAAAGATAATCTATTTAAGACACAGTTTGAACTGCTTGTCGTGGTATGGAGATGTGATACTAGGAAGGTTTTGACCATGAATATAGATGGGAGACCAAAGAAAAGATGAATGGATTCTGTGAGAGATGATATGGCTACACAGGAAGGTAATGATGAGATGATTGCTGATAGATATATGTATATAGAAGAACGGTTTCTTACGCTGACCCCAAGTAAATTGGGATTAGTACAGGAGGATGAATGAAGAAGGTACCTCGCAACTTGATTGGAGGCCGGTTTAAAAAAACTATAATGATAAAAGCCGGAATGAAAGGGATTCTTAGGTAATTAGTTGTCTGCAAACATCTCCAAGTTTGTAGTTAGATTAAGCGGTTCAGGATGTTTTCTTTAACAGACAGCAAAAGTGCAGTTTTTGAAAAAATTGAGATATTTCATAATTTGATGGTTCCTTCAGATAAGATGTTTTTTTCTAAATACTTATTTGAGAAATTATTCATATTCTAAGTAAAAAGCAGCATGTTCATGAAGCAGTTCAAATACTTATTTATGCTATGACGTAAAACATTACTTCTTTTGTTTTAGTAGCACATAGAATAATAGATAGAGGTCGTAATAATTATAGTTTGTAAGCGAATGCTACGTAGTCCAGTAATTCAATGTATCAATCATCATTAAAACAGTTGTTACTAATTTTTGGACCACGTTTTATTTAATACTGCTTTAATTGTAGGAATGACAGATGCATGATATCGTTTTTAAGTTTTTTTTATAGATATTATTTGACAAGCTCTATAAACTCTTAACTTAAGCTCTATGAAATCTCCTAGAGCGTCTTTAAAGATGTTAACTTTTTGAAAGTATTTAGTCATTAGTCTTTCCGCAGAAGTCAAGACATTATTTTATTTTCTCATAAAATAATTAATTTTTTGTAGCTTTATGGGTAAGATACTTTTTAAAGTAACATTATAAATAAATCTTTATACCTACTCATGCTCGATTGCTTCCCAGATTTCAGTGTGACCAATCTCATTGACTCTTATTAAACACTCGACTAAAGGGTGATAATCGAGAATTAAATCGATGGCCCGCATCGATGGCGAGTGTATCGTTTATGAAAATAAAATAATCGTCGCTCATTAGTCGATTTACGGGTTATGCGGGTGTTTATAGTGACACGCTTTTTATACCAATGGGTTTTAACTTTCATTGGTTCGTTGATTGTATTTAATTTGTCTGATATGTTCTCTTTTTGGTTTACATTCTGTGTGATTGGAGCATTTTTTATCGCTTGGAAGTTTGTAGTGATTATAATTGGCCGTAAAATGATTCTCGTGCTGGCCATTTCTAATGGATATGTAAGTGCGTACCTACATACTAGAATTAAGATTTTTTTGTAGTATTTTAACATTAGAAAGAATAAATACCATAATCCGTTTAAAAATCAACATTAATTTATAGCTTTATATAACAGAATATCGTGTTCAAATCTTAACATACCATAATACAATAAAAAGGCCACAAAATGAAAGAGCAAACAGCCGTCTTCTATAATCTTTTGATACAAGAAGGCGTAACAGCAAACTGTAGGCGGCAAAGGCAGATGTTTGTTCAGCCTCCGAAGAAAGCCGAATTATGTCCGACAAAAGCCGAAGAATGGACGAACGTTGACGAGGTGAGAGATGCTCCACGAATTAGGTGAACAATTGCAAAAGATTTTAATAGTGCTTTGTTTCCTAATTTTATTCAAAATGATCGTATTTAAAATTTGGAATTAGAAAAATGTTGCGGAGGAGTTCGCTCTAGCTCTTGGACTAAAGAAGTAAATAATCTAGCGATATACATACTGAACTAACCTAGGTATAGAATTTGCGCTAAATCCATACTAATGTAATGAATGCCAAAATAACTCGGTCGGTTTGTCACATTTTCACGGCTAAACCGCTGAACAGATTTCAATAAAATTGGGCAAGGAGCTAGATTGGCTACTTAGATCTTGTGGAAGGACCTTAAAAGCTGTCATCGGCTTACCTATAGGGACATAAACTAGTCTGATAGTGCTAATGAATAATGTTACTTTTGAACGATTATCTACTAACTACTGACTATTTATAAAGGGTATACCTAATATTCATAAGCTCTGCAAAAATGTCCATCTTGTTTTTTTTATTCAGCACGTGCCTCGACGTTTCCAACAAAAAATAACGAATGTTTTCTAAGAAATGTAAGAACGTAGCCCATTTGAGATATCCAATTCTACATTTTGGGGCACGTTTCGATTTAATCTCGAACGGCTTAACAATAATAAAATAATCTTGTAAGTAGATCGGAAATCGCGGAGCAAATTTAGCTACCACAATAGGACCGCGGTGTTTGTCACCAAGATTTTGATCTTGAGAATAACACCCCACTCCTTATCTGATACGAGATGTTTATTTACGCATATTATGCGTTGTAAATATAGGTGATGTATAGCTAGGTATGCTAGGCTTATGCTTGTAGAGGGTACAGATTTATTGCTTCGGATTAAGCTATACAAATAGCTATACAGTATAAGCTGGCCCCTCATTGTACGGAGAATCTTTACAATGAGAGACCAGCTTATTTTGGAAACGTATAGCTAAATGTAAAGCCGTGTGTACGTATGGTACAAGCTTGGGCCTAGATAGGACTGAACTGTGAAGAAATTGGCACATAGGTACAGAAATCGTTTGGCAAATTAGGAGTTCAATAATAAAATATTGAAAACTATCAACTACCTATTAAGAATTTGGACAGTAGCCTTCAGTAATGGCAAAAATTGTAAGTAATGCAATAATACAATTAGCTAAATATTACATACATTTATTACATCGGACATTAAGCGGACCTACCCATGTCGGTAACATTATAAGAGAAAAAATATGCCTATGACAGATAATAACATTGAAAAGTATTAAATTCAAAAGATTCCTAACAATAGATCAATAGACACAAATTGAACGGCCATAGACACGTGTCCGAATAAAAAAAAGAAAGACGGACAGCCTTATCGTACTAAAGTTATTTTACCGTTGCGAAAATTGAACATTAAATATTTTCATTCTTATTTCAAAGCCAAAAGGATGAAAATGATTTAAAAATATGTTGGAAGATGTGCATTATGAAGTTGGTTGTGACAAACAGAATCAAATGGCGCGAAAAGTAAAAAAATGTGGCATTTTAGCATTGTGTAATAAAATTTTAAATAAACACCTTTTGAGTGGGCGTTAGCAGAGTATTTGTAAATAGGTTTTTGTTGATATTACAATGGTGTTTCCAACAACGGTTCCCTGCGGGGGTGTTGTCTGACAATCTCGTAATGTTGCCACGTGCTTTTAATATTGGCATTTGTATTATTAACTATGACAACAATTATTATTGTTTGCAGTTGCTATAATTTTGAGCTCACTGGTCACATTTGATTGTAGGAATGTTTTATTCCGAAATCATCAAACAAAATAACTTCAATCGATATGACTTTATTAAAAGTTTACAGAAAAAATACCTGTATATATAATTAATAATTTTATTATTAATACCTATTTAATTAATAAAACTGTAAAAGTCAAAAAATAATATAAATAAACGATGAATAGACAAACGATTAATTTATTCTCTAAAACTTAAACCTTAATTTGAAAAGCCTAGCTGAATAAAATAATAAGGTCCCATTTATTATAGTCCAAACTCAGCGATCGTTTACCATTTTAAGCGCAAGAATGTGTCATATTGTATACTACTACGTCATGAACTAAAATACACCTCACGTTGTAGATAAATTAAATCTGTAAATTAGATTTACCTAATATGGATTAAGAATAACTTCGACCAATTCGCATATAACTTCTATGGCCACGAAACTTAATACTATAAAGGTGCGTGCACATAACATTGGCGCGATATCGCACGATCGCGCGGCATAAACAACACCGCGGGTGGCGCTACCGACGCAGCCAGGTACCCACCACACTTTACTATTGAATAAATAAATGTTAAAGGTGTAACCATCGATAATAGTTTTGTAATAGTTCCTTTGTAAGAGTAGCAACTCCTTACATGCTTGTCTATTCTTTGTCATCGTCGGTCGTTGTAATTTTGTGCGGTGCAATATACAGAATTCTTACTCAGTCAGTTTGTTTAATTATATACAAAACCCAATAGCAGTGGAAGCGTGCTGGGCCCATAACCTATTGGGTTTTGTATATAATTAAACAAACTGACTGAGTAAGAATTCTGTATAATGCACCGCACAAAATTACAACAACCGACGATGACAAAGAATAGACAAGCATGTAAGGATTTGCTACTCTTACAAAGGAACTATTACAAAACTATTATCGATGGTTACACCTTTAACATTTATTTATTCAATATTTACGACGTCACAAACATACTTGCCCGCTACCGTACCGACCTTTACGGTACTTACGCAATATTACCAAATAAAAAATAAAATGATTTCGATGAAGAAATTATAAAAATTGTCGTAGAATAATTTTACCGGCTTTTATGTGAATTCTTTGAACATAATGATATTGTAACGGCAAATTGAATGACATACCTACATAATTTTAAGATGTATATGCAGAGAATGAGAGGCAGTTATCGTGTAACTGTCTTTTTAATGGAGTCATATTGTAGCGGGATCTGATATTTTGGAGAAAAAATCAAGTTCTAGTCTGTAAAGTTAACTGCGTACCTCTAACGGCAACTGAAGCAAAAATGCACGAAGAATTTCAACATAACTGCTTATTTTACTTTATTTTATATTCAGCAATTTTAAATTTCACGTAAAGAAACTACGTAATTTTATAGGCCTACCATAAAACATACGCTCGTGAAACTAAATACTGTAAAATGCCAGCTACAATTACTTTACTAACATATCATTTTCATTTCATAAATTTCCAATAAAAAAATAATTGAATACGAAGGGTATTCTTCCGTTCCATGTTCAAATTGTACAATACTAAATGTTTTTTAGCTATTCTCAAATAGGGTAAGTGGTGACCTGTCAGGTCATACGCGATGTCACGTCACAAAGCGCATCCTCCTGAACAATAATTCAACTGACAAAAGAACAATACAGTTTCCAAGTGGGTCAGAGAGTCGCGCTCACAACACTGGCCCGGTGTCGTGTCACTGATAGTGAGGTCCCGAGTTCGTCCCGCATAATAGCACGCTGACATCGTGCAAGACGGAATGCGGTCAATGTGTACACTGCTTTAGTTCACATACGCAGGTCGATCTGATTTTTTTTTGCAAGTGGTTTAGCTAGCTTACATGTTAATAGAAAGAGCCGGTGTAAAGACAATGGGGTCGTATATGTGATTATTTTACGTCACTCATTTTTATATACCTACACTTAAAATATATAATTAAGTGCGCCAGTTCGGAACGCCTAACTTCAGACGCCCATTTATTTCGAAAAATCTGTATCCGGAATTAGAATAACGTATTCTTCATTTGTTTAGTTTTCAATTGTTTATTCTAAAACGTCTTTCGTCTCGCTTTATTGACACCAAAATGATAAAGACAGTAATATTGTTAAATTATTTTGTTTCACAGCTGTAACAGCGAGTTATTCCTCATCTTTTAACAATATCATGATCATGCCATAAGGTGAAGAATTTTATTTGTTTCTAACTTCATAACATGCAGACTGACAAATCCATAGATAACTAAATCACATTAATTCTCCGAATTGGAATGAACATCCAATAAATTTATTTATTGATTTGGGTATTAATTAGTTGAGCTATTTTATTTAAATAATTAATTATGTTGTTTATAAATATGTGGTTTATTAATTAGTTGTTGATTGGATCAGATTGATTTGATATGTATGATGATTGGAATATTAGAAAGAAATTTAGATATTAATATCTGATAATGTCTAAATATTTATGTTCTGATTACATCCAATGTCATTACATATATCATTTTGGTTATGGATTAATTTAAGCATGCTGATTTTGTTAGATTTAAATTTTAGTCAAACAAAATAAGTATTTTCTCAGACAGGTTGCGAACCTGTGTCCCTCGGGTTATGTACAGTGGACGCTTTAATCAAATAATCTAACGACACTCAATAAAAATATAGGTACGTACATAATAATTGGTGTACCTACCTACATAGTTATGCATTCTGATATTTTTTTAATTATGAATTTTTTGAATTTTGCATAAATCGCGTAAATGTAAAAAAAAAATACCTAAATCACATAAAATGTCACATCGATTATTTTGTGATAGCGTTATTCTAAAGAATGTTTATTATCACCGTAGTGGTAATCGTGGTATTTAGAATAACCCACTTTCAGCTTTTACGACACCGAATAAAACCTTCTTTCTTTTTATACAACACTAAAAAGGAAGTTGTAAACACCTCATATACATTCAAATGACTCCAATCAATTTAAGAATGAACATTAAATCACATATTTCTGTTTAATTCAGCGTTTCATTATATTAGAACGTATAACTTTTATCTCTAATGATACGGAACGAATACAAATAGCGTATAATCAAACAACACTATGCTAAGACCATAAACCGAGCTATCGTTTTCGCATAAACTTTCAACAACCGGTGTCACAACCCCATATCTTATACCAGAACCAATAAACGAAACACGGATTAAGTTACCTAGGCACAAAATCCATTGCCGGCGCAACACGGATTCTGATAATGTAAATTTTGTAACAACGAAAAAGTGCAGCGTTGTACACGAAATTCGATTTAAGTATCATAACATTATTTCATAGTTGGACACCAACTAACGCAAGTTCCGTACGCTGTGAGTTTGTAGCGGCGCGCGGCGTCCCATCGCATCGTTGTGATAACATTAATGACGTCGTAAACCTGCCCCGCATCGCAAGAGCGAGATAGAAACAACGCAGATACGCGAGAACGCGGAAGAATTAGCCTTCACTAACGATGGAGTAAATCACCTGTTAGGCTGGATCTTGGCTTTCGTAGTGAGATTAAATTTAAAGTAAGCTTAAATCACAATATAGAAAACCTATTTTAAATTTGTAAACGTAGCATTATTGCAAAATATACGGTTATTGAGAGTACATTAATATCTCTTTTGATTGACACTTGAAGCCCAATACTTCATTTAACGTTGGTAAAGATTATTCAAAAAATACATAAGTTAATTATTCCCCCGTGCGCGTTCGTTCATCTGGGCGTGTTTAATTTGAATAACAAAGAGGTCTGACCGCTCGCTCGTGGCGGAAAAACGAAAGATTGACACACACTCGTGTTCGGGGGCGAGCCACCGATTATGATATGTGGCGCGAGTGAAAATACGAGCATTAAAATCCACAATTTATGAGCTCATAATGAAAAGCTGTTTGGAATCACTTGTTAGCTGACTATATTGTATAGTCGAATAGCCGAATATATTGTATAGTTGAAAAACATGCATTATTTTTATTATCAAAATTTGATATTTGAAATTCCTATCTAAATAGATTTAGACACCAAAATATTTTGTTTAGACACAAATGCACCAAACGAGACTTAATTTTTATATACAATAGTGTAAATAACACTCCAGAACCGCGACAATTTACAATAATCATATTTAGAATACAATCTCTATTAACTTATTGATATCATAGGGTCGCCCCCTATTACATGAGACCTAAACATACCGGTGAAGTGTGAGTACATTAGTCCACCTCTGTTTTACCCTTCGGGGAATACAAGTGTGATGGTATGTTATGTTATGTTTATCCTTATTGAAATCGCCCTACCTCAGATTTCATTGCTAGACGGTAGATATTCATAATTACAACAAAAACGTTCTTCTTTCAAAATATTTCTAAGTTCCCAGAAAATACGGGCATATTACTAGCCGCGAGCGTTTTTTTGATGAATGAACATATCAGTACGAGAAGCATTGACTGATGGATGGGTGCGCAACAAAGGGCCGATCTTTGCACTTTGACATTCGCGATTTAATCACGTACTACAAGCTTTGTAGTGGCGATTGACGAAGATCAGTGCGCACTTGACACCGACGATACCTCTTGACAAAGTCACTTCGAGCGGATCGAAGAGTACTAAGCTTTACGTATTGTCTAAAACGTGTAACACGTGCTCCGATCGCTATCGGATCTTTTGAGCCGTCTATTATGCCACTAAACTTTTAATTTACTAACAAAAATGTTACGGGTATTGTTTGAGATCGAAGATAAAATCGGTTGAGTAACGATATAATTGTTGCCCAATTTGATGATTATTGCTCATTGGGCATTATCTATTGTGTTTTTTAAATGGAATTAACAAGTGGATTGTTCTTTTTTATGATATAACTTGAGCTGATCGGTAAACGTGCGTGAATGGTGGTGGAATCAATGTTTGTGTTTATGTTTATTTTGGATTAACAACATTGCCGAAATGGCGTGCGAAGGCGTGAAGACTGTTACAATATTATTATCAATGAAATTTAGTTTGAATTAAAAGGAAAATGCAGACTAAAAATAATACAAAAATGGTCGGTAAGTGTACAGATGCGTACAGTTTCATTTGTGACACTCCTGCCAACACTTAGCTGGACACGACTGTACATACACAAAACGGGAGGACGGCTACTGTTCGAGTTGGAAACTAATGCCTGCATAGGGTTGGCATTTTGAAAAAAACATTTTTTTAATCATAATTTATGTATCAAAATGATTATTTAAAAGTGAATAATAAATTCAAGAATATGTTCTTAAGAAAACACTAATAAAGATTGCTATAAATAATAAACTTGAAAAATAAAAGCGAAGTACCTAATTATTATAAAAGTACCGATATATTTTACCAAGCGAACCGAATAAATTAAAAAGAAATCAAATCATTCGAAATTAGCAGCGATTCGAATTTCGAATAAGTAGCAAGTAAAAAAAGTAAAATTATATCAGCCCTAACCGCTGACGGGGTGAAATAAAGCTCTCCTGCACGTCGACCGAATGGAGTGAAAAAATTCCAGTTCAAAAAGCCACGGACGGACGGACCGACAAAAAGTCGCATTGTCGTACCACATGTATATAGTGGATGATTTTTTCACCGGAATATTGATGCATTTTTGTTCCCTTTTTAGTCACGCTTTTTAGTCTAGCTTAGAAGAGATGTTATAATGACTTGTTTTTTTCGTGAGAAATGAAATGGACTAGGTTTAATCTGCAGTACTCTACGAATAAATAATAAGCCGTAGTACTCATGTGTATTCAAAGTGATTATACCTACCTCTTGAAGAACACTTCTTAGGTAGCTAGTTGCAGTATTTTTTTTTTATCAATTGCAGATTTTATAAAACAGATTTTTTAGTTACATGAAGAAATTGAGATGCCTATTAAAATTATTGGTACGTTCAAGAATTACCTGGTATGAAACATTTTGGAAAGCATAGAAAATTTCAATATGAGTGATCAATAGGGACCTATACGTTTGGCACGCGAGTTGCGTACTTACTAAAAACAGCTTCCATACAGTATTTATACAAAATGGGTACAAAAAGACCGCAACAAAGAACATACTTCACCGACTGTAAAACGATACAGGACTGATAACCGATAATTTAAAACGAGGGACATTAACAATAAGAATTGCCCTCAGGCACCCTCAAAAAACGAATTCTATGCACCGAAATACGACACTGTGGCAACCCTCATTAAGATTACCACTTAATTAAATAAAAAAATAATATTTTCAACCGTATCACAGTTCGAAATTTGAAAATTAATAAAAATGTCAAGCGTAACTAAATATAATGACGTCAGTGTTACTATGCGGGCTTGTAGATTAAGAGGCGGTAATAGAATTGCAGTACCGTGAAAAAAGGGAAAAAATCTCGTGACGTCACTCCCTCGCCCCGTGGCGTGGGGTGTCAGTGCGATTCAGCACTTTCGCAGAATAAGCTTAAACGTTGAAAACCCAATTTGACGGCTCGATTACCACAGTTGGGATTTTATTCGCGTGACATGATTGATTTTTGAAATGCACAAATCGGTCCACCAAAGAAACGATGAAAAATAGTTATAGTATTAATCTGCTTTGACGGTTTCACAGCAATACGTTTAATCGTTCTCAGAAATCGGTACAAAAAATATTTAATCGTTTTGATAAAACGTCAAATCGATACGTCACTACAACAAAATAATAAAATTAAACCGTCCGCTGCGCGCGTCAAAATGTACGCTAATTACAAAATTAATTTTGCCAAACAAACGCGTCTTCCGCATCGGCCGGGTCGCATTTCACGCGGGAACATGGTCCAGCCCGTGTTCGATCGCCGTGCGGCTGAACATTCTGTGTAAGTCGTGCACAGACGACCATTGTGCTCAATTCGGGTCCCAGTTAATTGTTTTTAATTCGCCAGTACTGTATTGTAACTCTTTTAATTACGCCCACGGTGCAGCGCTAATGGTGGTTTCGTGAGCGCCTGCGCCGATCACGAAAGTCCTTTTGTTTAATTGTACAGTTCTACCGAGATGGGCTTCGGATAATCCCCTGTGTGGGCAAACACATTAGTTTTTAGTACTAATTATGGGTTTTATAAGGTGATTTAGTGTCATTCGAGATCATGTTTCATTTTCGTCAATAAAATGAGAAATGTGTTTTTTAATTTGTTTTCTAGAGGTGAATGTAAAGATTATTTTTATTTTAAAGTTAACGACCTGATAGTAATATTTTATAGTTATATACAATTTGTTGCACAATATGAAAAACTAAGATTTTAAATTACGATAATTTAGGTAAGTAATAAAAATGAGTGGACTTCTAGGAGGTTATTTATATTTGCTTTTATGGCTTTTCTAGAAATAAAGACTGTTCACAGAAAACAATTCAACCTACCTTAAAAAGGAAAAATAATTTCCTTTCATGTTAAGGAGGTTCCTTTCGATTGTACTTAAGCGTAAGGAAAGTAGCGGACAGCACTGTATCGCCCTCATTTGGTTAATTCGCCGTGTGTAGGTCTTCAATTAAACAGCACAAAAGAAGAAGTTGAACAACAACGGAAATCACGACCCGATATTTCACTGATGATACTTTTAATGAGCATTTTAGGCAGTTTTATCATTGAATTTTACGGAAATTTCGCGGCTGGCGACCCTAGAAATAATTTAGTGCAGAAAAATTTAGATAGACCAATATTAAAGAAAATCATTCCCCAAATATAGTTCACGTGGGTATACGAATATTATAAAGAGTTGTTTGATTTTTAATTAATAAAGATTAATTTTATGGATGACTGGCCAAAGCAAAACCTTTAGGAGTGGGACAGAGCTTAACACGTTAGCTGCGGCACCAATTTTTGCATACTTTCCGTTCCTGCGGCACGAGGTATAATCGGCCCGTACCGTGACCAGACGTTAGGGCGACACGCGGTCTATTAGACCCCACCTCCTTTTACAGACTAAAATCCATTTTCTGGCGCGAAATCAAAGATAAATGAGAATTTTGGTCCTTATTGATATAGACAGTGAATTGATGAACCCTAATCCACCGTCGCCCCGGGATCTGATGGCTAGTTTAGGAATTATTAGCAAAACAAAATATGGGATCTTATACACCTCGTAACGCACTGAAATAGGGCAAATTTTCGCTGCGATTAGTGATGGGAAAAATAATATCGACGTTTTTAAACTGTCTTAACTACGCAACGACTTGACCGATTTTGATCAATTATATCTCATTAGATCGTTTTAAGGGCAAAACCTGGCAAAACAACACAAAGCTATCAAAGGATACATTTTTTTTTAAATAATCTAAATTGTGCTTGAAGGCGCCATAAAGAAAAAAAAAACGGCCAAGTGCGAGTCGGACTCGCGCACGAAGCGTTCCATTCTATACCATTAAGAGGCACCTATTCTTCCGACATCGTTTAGACATGTTCGGCGCTGTAAAAGGACGTGCTCTCCAATCGACGTGATGCACAACACTGGTCGCGGGAAGCTCGCGTTGAGTGCGGTACGAGGTCAGGGGGGATATGGGACGTTTTAGCCTCGTTCCGCACTGCATTAAAATTATATTAATTCAGTGCGGCACGAGGCCTAAGACATCCGGTACCAAGGTAGGTACACCACCGAGTCCGGAACCATTAGTGATCTCAAATATATATTTATCTCTTTCCTACACTGGACCAAACCAAAGCTATGCCATTCGCACGACAGAGAAATTCACTTTTTTGCTTGCCGCACCACAGGGAAGTTGCATCAGGGGTGATTTAGGCCTCGCTTCGCACTTAACGTGTTAAACAAATATATGGCCTACCTACCTATTGGTTGATTAACCAATAAATTAATATTTTATTATAAGTAAACGTACTGAGTAAAACAAGCAAAGCTCAAAGAGAATAGCCGTAAAGCCCATTCGTCAATAGGATAACCCACCAAATGCCTAAAGTGTGACAAGCCACAAAACTTGTAACCCTAACACGCGGGGTGCGACCCTCCGATCTCGACGACCACGCGGTCGTCCGCAATCTCGTTACAACCGCGACTTTTGCCTCTACAATCCAGTGGGTTGACACATGAATGTCACAAGTGGGATAAATCTGATGATTGTTTGAATAAAGTTTTCCAATACAAAAAAAAATAATATCTTGGAATCAAATTTGGTTATTTTTATTTAAAGTCACATTTTACCGACGATGGTAATATGTCTCATGAATATAAAAACATCTAAAAGTAGGTATTCTTTTAGATATATGTTCTTAGGTATTTGAAAAATTTGTAGAGCGTTGTAAAAAAAGCATAAAGCGCTTCCGCAAATAGTCTTGAGTAAGTGATTCCATCAGATTTATCTACGACCCACGCATGCACGTATGCAGTTTTTTATCCGCCACCCCTAGGGGTGAGGATAATCATATCTGCACACACGTCACTTGAGTCGCGACACGTCGATTTGACACCCCTACACTCTGACCACTAATCAATGATCAAAAAGTTTTCAATGGCATGATTTTAGAAAGCCATTATTATGCGTAAAATTGAATATAGTGAACTGTAGAATTATAGATTGAGTTTTAAAGGGGGAATTGTAACTTATAACCACAACAAAAACCTCGAAACCTGTGATCAAGTAACCCTACGCTGCAGGGCACGCGTCAAAACGACCGCGCGAAAAAATAAAATTACAGCTTCCCATTTACTGTTGATTACACTCGAGACAAAAAACCATGTGATTATTTTCACAAGGTATTAATCTCACGCGTCAAATGCGCGATTAACTTATAAATCCGCCATAATTGCGGGTACCGACAGATGTCGCTGGCGGCGCCGCCACTGGAATTGCGCGGGCGCATGTTTTATTATGTTTTTGTTCGGACAAAGAGTACCGCCTACGTTCGCCACTGTTTATTATTGTGACACATTTTAAGATCGAGTATAGTGTGCTATAATCGAAAATATTTTTTGTGTCATCAAAATAATGTAATTGACATAAAACTTGATACCTTTATGAGTTTAGATTAAAAACAAGGCTTTTACCCATGGGTAATCGTAATATTATCCCGATAAGACACCATAATTTGTGCACATAAAGTTTTAATATGACGATGACTAAGATAGCAAGATGGTAATTATTACCTTTGAAACTTTCTAAAATTAACAACCTTTACTGTCGTGACGTCACCTCCGCTATGCAAGTGATTGCATTCCTCAATAATAAAATACTGACTGATTTTAAATCCAAAACAATTGGCTACAAAAAAGTAATTTTAAACTACGATAGGTGTGGACGAATTTAATTAATTCGTCCTTGTAACGCTCGGCCGCTGCATATTCATGCGGTCACAGCTCGTTAGGTCGTCGGCGGTCAGTATTAACAATCTGTCGCCGAGGGGTCCAGAAATCTCGGATTTATTTTGTTACTAGAAAATTTTACATTTGGTCTGTAAAGTAAATTTCACCCAACATACCAGGTTGGGTGAAATTTTAAATAACCCTAATCTTTGTTTTTTATTTAGCGAGAATTCAATTCGTGCATAAATATAAAACAAATATATTTCAAATAATAATAATAAGATTTATTGTTAAATTTAGCATAAAATTACATTAACAGCGTCACAAAACATATTTACCTAGAAGATTGGTTTTAAATTTTGATTGTACCCAAAGTCCAGTCTAAAGTAAAGTCAAGTTTTATCTTATTCTGGGTACGCACGGCTACAAATCAAGCTATACAAAACCAGTTTAAGCTGATCTCACATTGTATAGGTGTCCCATACAATAAGAGGCCCGAGTACCCAGAATAAGATTAAACTTGACTTTACTTTAGACTTGACTTTGGGTACAATCAAAATTTAAAACCAATCTTCTAATTTTATTCATAGAATAAATCTGAAAAATAACACAATTCAACTAGATTGAACCCTAAACTACCTAGTGAACGCTAATTTCACATATCAATCAACTATTCATACATCGGCGTAGGTGACAGTCTCCAAGTGACAAGCGGCGACAGGCCGATGCTCCCATCCCTGCCACTAATGAGCAAACAAGCTCAAACAGGACATGGGACATGCATCGCATGGTCTACCGCACTCATAGTGTTTGCTTTGCCGGAATTCGCTTTGATTTACTAAAATTGCGAAGTCTGTTTTTATATCATTAGGTGCAGTTTTTGTATTTGCATTTTTGTGTTTATTGATTTATTTATTCACTGATATCGTTTCAATGAAAAGTAAAGCTAAATGGTGATAAACTCCTATTATCGGATCTAAATCGCCAGATATTTTTTTTATTTGGAAGTTATATAAGTAAACTTTCTGTTGCATTGTTTGTAACACTAAAATAGATCCATTTAAAAAACTTTCGGTGTCTTCAAGTACAAACTCACGCTTCAATTATATTTAATTGTAAGGAGACTCAAATACGTACTCAAATCGTCTTAAAATCCTTCAAAACATCTAATCTAACACTAAAACTTCCGTACTTCAAAACAGGAACGAGATTAAGGGAACGAATGAAATAACATAATCTTGTTAGGCGTGCCGTCACCTTCTACCGCCGGTGCGAATAATTAGCAATTCCCTTACAAAGTAAGAGCGTTGAGCGAGATAACTGAATCTAGGCTTAACAAGTTTCACGAATTACACGATAACCTCAGCAGGGAGATAAAGCAGGGTTTGATAAAAACCATTAAATACAAGGATTGCTGATACGTTGGGTTGATAGCCTGATAGCCTTAACACCTCGGTACGTGAGTTTAGTGGTAAGACTAAGAGTAAATAATCTTTGAATAGACTAACGGCTTAGATAGTAAACCTGAAGTGCCTTAAGTTGGTTACATTACAAAAATGTTGCTTGATAACAATCATTTGGGCTTGAGCACTTCAAGTGGAGGCATGAACTCAAATATAATGAACATAAATGTAAAATTAATTTGCATGCTTTATGTAGGCAGAATATGGTATTGTTCCATAACCACCATTTTATATCTGGTACCACCTGTATTCTACGCAAATAAATATTTTTTCTTTTCTTTTCTTCATGTTTTATAATTTCTAATTTCTTATAAAATTTTCAAATTTAAGCAAAGTGAAATTATTATTACATATTATAAAAAGCAATGTTCACATCGTAGCTATATACGACCCAAAATAATTAGAAGACCGTCATCCCTCGACATTTGGACAAACAGAGCCCCGCGGGGCCCGGGCGTCTTTTTATCGGCGGGGGACCGCAAATTTCTATTTGCATATCTGTGCACTCATAAATCTCTGTTTCACTTATTAGCCGCGTCTCCCTAGCGGGGTCGGTTGGACCCACCGCGGCAAAATAGGGTTAGTTGGACGTGTTAGTATTTTAAGCAATTACTACTCATTACTTTTTTTTTCTTAAAAAATATAATGTGGATTACTTTATGATAAGAAGTGAATTAGTAAAACCGGTGCAAAATGTTAAAAGTAGGTACAAAATATCTAGCAAAAAAAAAGTTTTGCTACTTACTTACATTTTTTATAAGTAAAAATCCGAATAAGTTATGTATCTGCATTAGATTTCTGATAATAGCTGCAGTATTTAGCCGAATAACAACTTATAAATTTGTAAAATTAAACTGCAGGTAGCTTTGGATTATATTTACATAACAGTATTGCAGATTTTACTTATAAAGACATTTTACAATGACATAATCACTAGAATGAAGCCTATAGTTCATTGAAGCCAATCATATTTTCACGCTCGTTTTCAATAACCTTATTATTAACTTGGATTTATTAATTCAAATAGCGTATTTTGAAAATTGATTCGCTTTAATGAACCCTGATATACTGAGTTAATGGTTTTAATACTTACAATTTCAACGTTGGTCGATTGTACCCCCACGCTCCATTCTCGAGTGTTAGTGACATGGCTAATAGTGGACTGGTTACTTTGGGTGAATATTGCTCATAACAGAAAAAAATGTGGTTAGTACAGTGTTATTGTGATATTTTAACAGTTACCACCACCGAGAGTAACCCCACCATTGCTACAATGGTTCATGCAAAACATGCTATGGAAGAAAAATAAACAACATTTAAAAAAAAGGAAAACCAGATGCACAAGTCTGCTTTTCGATAATTTAGTCAATGTTCAACCATTATAATCTCTACCCATTGTCCATGTTTAACCCCAGGGTTAAAAAAATTATACCAATACATTACTTGATACAAAATGACACAAGGTTATAAAAATCAACAAAAAACAAACAATATTTAAAATTCAATGATTATTTGGACAATCTAAATCAGCAGACTTGTAGCCCCGAAGTTATTTCATAGGTAGACAAACACAAACAACTTTTGTTCTACGAAAAAAAACTTCACACCTAAAACTATCTGTTTGGGCGAAAGACGTTTTTTTTTTATTCTGCAAACAGTTTAAAGCTTTAAAATGCATGCAGAAGCAAAAAAAAAACAATTGTCTAAATCCTTAAATGTCAATACAAATTAGATTTTACTTAATATAAGTAAGAGGTAAGGTATTTTTAGTCATCAAAGAAAGCTAACCAGTAATTAGGTTAAATCGGAAATTAAAAATATTTTAGTACCTACACATAATATGACCTCATGGGCTTTACCATAGTATCTATTTATATGGTGTTTATATTTAGAAGGAACCCACAATATCATGTGTAATATAATAGTTACATACATAGTCTTATAATCGCGCAAGGGAAAGATGAAAACTTTTCGTTAGACGCTAATTAAATTTAAGAAAGTACAGTCGCCAGCATGGTTATACTTACAAAACTGTCAAATTTCTCCAACTGATTTTAAACCTTAAGATATTGATGATCAAGTTCAAAATCGACTGGGAATATTAGTAATTTTATGGTTACCTGATGTGCAGGCGACTTTACAAAATATCAATGACAGATACTGCTATTTCACCACCCAAGCAACGGTTACTCGAATCACCCTAATATTTTTCTCGAAACACTGTTCATAATCAATTACTAGCTTAATCTTTAGTGACATCGCTTGGTTATCATTTAGGCTATATTACGTCAACCGTGGAAATTGCCTGTGATTAAGCTATGTAACCTGTATTAAATTTGTCGCTGATAATTTATTTTACTCGTCACAGTGTTGACACGCTTTAATTGTAAGAATGGTAGCATTTTTGCGAAAGAGAATAAGATATTTAGCTGTAATAACTGGAATACAGAAGCCAACTTTTGAAGCGTAGCCTGCAATACATTTTACAGACTTTCCATAACAAAAACTGTTAAGTGAATTCGATGAGATAATTTGGGTTGTGACAGACTTTATACAATAATATTGATACAAATTAAAATATGCTTAACGTTAAAATTGTACCCAGTTTCTGTACACGGGTTTTATGGATTATAAATAAAAATATTCGCTGCAAACTCAATGTTACGAGTAAATAGGGTAAAAAAAGCAAAGGAAAATTCTTGAAAATAAAAATTACATCAATAGAGGTTTTAATATAAATATAATTGCATTAGGTACTGTTACTAATTTGAAGTATTTAAGTAAATACCTACCTACAATTATTTTTAAGTAAATTATACAATATTATTATATTAAATAAATGCTATGAAATATTTATCAATTTGAATTAATTATTACCAAAGAGAAGTTTAATAATTTAAAGGAGAGTTAATAAAACAGTTTCGATGCAAAATAACACAAATTAAAGAGCAGTTTGTTTATATTGTATAGCAGTTTTTGACACTAATTCCACTCGCTACACCATTTTAACATAAACCGGACCATTTTTATAGGCAACAAAACATTTGAAATGTCAGAATATAAATATAGAAAATCAAAATACAACGGCTAATTTTTACGCTTATTTGTAATACAAATATGTTACATATAGATATGTTAATTAATTGAATCGATACAATCGTAGTCGAGTATCGTATATCACATGGAGACGCCCCCGGCGCCGCCTACGTCGTGTCCATAATGTTTATCTTTGGACGAAATCTGATAATGTAAAGTTGCGACTTTTATCGCGGCAGTGAACGGGTTGAGTCGCACGTTCTATGATTATTTCAATAGTCCGTATTTAGGTATGCAAAATGGAACTACACGACAAATTTCATTTTTCACTTCTATTGAAGAAAACTTATTTAAAAGTGGTTCTTAAACAAAAAAGAACCACATAATTTTTTTTCTTGAAAACAATGTTAACTAAAAGCAGAACAGAACCAACAGCAAAAACGATGATATCTCAAATTCGATATCACTGAAAAGCGTATTTGCCGAGTGGTTCCTTTTTGCATAAATACGGACAATTCATTTGTTATGAAGGTATGATCTTGATAAGTTTGTACTACTGTATCTAAGTGTTTAGCAATAAAATAAAACCTGGCTGTATGGCTTAGTTTCCTTTGCCTGGTCTTATAATGGCGCATTGTAGGTACAGTCGCCAGCTGCACATCAAGCTACCACAAAATGTCAAATTTTTGCAGAAGATTTTGAACTTAATCAATAATGTTTTAAGGTTTAAAATCATTTGGAGTAATTTGACAGTTTTGTATAACATGATGTGCTTGCGACTGTACAAACATTTTGATACGATGTTTTGCAATAGTTTCAGGAATCAAGTAGATTCTTATAATCGAACTATTGCGAGACTACCTAACTCTTTTGTCCATTTCTTTCCTATTTTCCCAACATCCAGTGTTCGTTTAATTTCGGACTGTTTGAGCATTTGTTGCTTTTATTTTGATGAAAGTAAAAAAGCCAATTCAATTCCTTCCATATTTCATCACTTTCAGTGGTCCTGCTACTTAATAATAATTCCAAAGCAATTGGTACCAGGCGGTCAGAGCTGTAAAGAAAGTGCGCGGTCAAGTTCTAAGAACACCATTTCAATAAGAACTTTGCTAACTGTTCTGAATATTCCACGTCCCGGAATTGAATTTCGAGCGAGAGAGGTCAGCTTATTTTGGGCATGGGTAATGCGGAAATTTTATTTCTGCGTGCAAGTTTTCCTAGAACCGGCTTTATTCCATTGTATTAAGAGTTATGTGGAACATATTTGAGTTTGGTGAGTGATGTATATCAATTTCAGCAATGGGCATAGCGACAAGTGAGGGCGTACGTGACGTGAATGTCCATTGGTGGACCTTTTTTATTGACTGACCATATTAATACGATAGTTTGATACGTATAGTGTTTTTTTTGTGATGTCGGATACCTATCATTTTGTTTTTTTTTTCAGATGCGTAGGTGAGAGTTTGCGTTTTGACAATATTATGTCACATTTTTGAATATAGAACACTGCTAATAGCAACGCAAATTAAAAGTAAAAAATACAGCTTTTTTTTTAATTAAAATTTAATTCCAAGTTTAAATTTGACAGCTGCTAATGATCTGTATAAACAAAACACCGCTCCATTTTCAAACGAGTAGAAAAATTTTTAAAGCCCTGTTGCACGAGTCAAAACGCACATCATCGCGAATTTATTGGATTAATTGAGCAATAAAAAATCTGTGGCTAAGGAAAATGCAAGGAAAAAACCAAAGGGGGAGGGAAACACTTCATTTCACGCGTTTTATACGAAGAGGGCCTATGCTGTGAGTAAGGTGGCCTATAAATCTTCTGCCGGAAACATTTTTTTGTTCGACGAAAATAGTTTCCTCTTGTTTTTCGGAATATAGTTTGGGGGAGTTGCGGTATGTTGGGGGACATTATATTTTCACTTAGTTATTAATGTTTTTCGGTATTGCAGTTTTAAAAATGTTTTTTTGATGATATATTGGCGAACTACCAACACCATTTGTCATTTTGTTTCATAAAAACCTGCGACGTTTTTCGTGCGTGACATTTCAAATGTACCTAGTTTTTTTTTTCGTATAATGCATGTCTACTTAATGTCTACGTCCTGTTGGCACATTAATAAAAAAATCCTTTGATTTCTAATATCTGCTTCACTCCGAATAAATTCAAAAATGGAATGGAATGGAATGGAATATTTTTTTTGCAATAATCTGTCGAGTAATTTAACGGGAACTTATTCTGTGTTGGTGGAATGCAGCCTTAATGGTAAATAAAAACTCCTAAATCTCGCATTTACCATAAAGGATAGAGACAAATGGCCGCCCGGGGCCGTTAGTTCTTTATTCATTCCGGGGGTTGGCGAGTATAAATCAATGGTCGCGTATTTGACAGCATTGGCGCTAGTGGACTTAAGAATGGAGTTGGCTGAGGTTTTTTATAGAGGCTGTATGGAACATACTCTTGTTTTATCCTCAGATAAAAAGTAGGTACTTTAGTTTTGGTTATCTTTAGAAAGGCTGTTGGAAAAGGCGATCTGCTTCGTTCCTATTGCATATAATATGGTCACATGGCCAGTGCTCGAGGTAGGTGGGAAGTTTTATATTGATGATGGCATGATCCACATGACAACCTAGTATAATTACGTCATGGGACTGAATATACCGGCGAACTGTGGTGTACTTTAATTTTTAAAGTTAACTAGCAATGTGTGTGGCACATTACTAGTATTCTTCTTAACCTCTCGTACTAAGCTAAATGCTTGTATTACGTGGGTTCACGTCGGTAGTGCAATGGGTGAGTTTCCAACCTTCAACCACATAATCGCAAGTCCGACGCCCTAGCCATTACGCTACCGCCGCTAATCGTAATATTAAAGTATACCTTTGCCTAACCCTTCGGGGATTACAGTCGTGATGGTATGTTATATTAAAGGTTTAAAAAAATAAGTGTCTTTACAGAAATATACTTAATAAAATTTTCATTTAAAAACCAGAAGAAACTCAATATTATAAGATATGCTTTGTTAATTTAATAGTTTCCTAAGTATAACTATTGCAAAAGCAAGCCCCTAACACACCTACTCAATTCCATTCAGGATGTAATAAATACAAAACAGGAATTGCAAGATTACATCCTATTGGCTATTCAAATTAAATTATGAATAACTGAAATATGATAGGAACCACACTGTTGGTGGCCTCAATCTGGATTTTTAACAAACCTGAATAAACATACTGGTTTCTAACATTTACGCGAATATTAGACATTGAAATAAAAACTACTTTTTACGGATTTTATCGCGTTGTATTGATATTATTTAATACCATCATAGATTCCATTAAATCTAAATCCAAGCACAAGACTGCGAGACCTAAGGATACGGTGAGCTCATTCTGCGTGACCGGATCAAATAATAATTAACAAAATGTAGGGTAGCTGTTGGTAAATTTTGACATTAGGACGATCAACACCTCAGTCCACCTGTGACCATGGATGCTGTAAAGGATCCGAAACGTCGGGAATTAAATAATATCAATACAACGCGATAAAGTCTGTAAAAAGTAGTTTTATTTTAAACCTGAATAAAGTTTAGACATAAAAAACAACATCATGAATGTATTCTCTGAATGGTTAGGTAGAAGTGTACTAATGTACCTACCTACATCCAAACTTCGCCGTTATGTTAAGGTTCCGTGTAGTGGACGGCGAGCCTATTGCCATTAACCAGACACAAATGCAAGGTCCGAACTGCTTCTGAGAATTTCATAATAACACGCAATAACATTGCTCAACCTGGAAATCGAATCCAGGATGTCAAGCGTAGCAGCAGCGCTTGTGACGCCTAGACGAAAGAGGCAGTTTACGACGGAGAATGTGACGTCGACTACGCTGAATGCCATGTGGTCATTGCCTGATATCGTCATTCTAAAAAAAAGCCTTCATACTTATAACATAATATTTTATGTGAAGGTTTTATTTCTTCCGAAAATATTAAATTTGAATCTACGTGTATTTGTGTAATTCCAATATAATGTATTAATATAGTCTGTATATTTATATGCTTTCAAGAAAAATACGTATTTCTTAAATTTAATTATAATATAAATAAATGTTAAAGTCAATTCAAAAAGACCTAAACAATTTCCAAAATTTAACATTTTCAATGACATCTTAATACATCAAATAAAAACGTATCTTAATTCATTTAATGTTTTATTTGTTAATAATTTATTTGTAAACAGTTTTATGTAAATGTGGAAACTAATGGTAGGTATAAATGATGATACACAGTGTTGTAGTGTCAGACACTTCATCAATTTGTAATCTGAGATTTTAATTATTTACTTTTGGTTTTGTATACTACCTTGTTATATTGGATATACACAATATTGATAAGTAAGTATTTCCGGTAAAGAGATTGTCAAAAAAACAAAACCTCTTTTGAGTTGCAAAAAATTGTGCTTTTTAAATATGTACCTACCTAATAAAGTATCGTTTAATTCCCTAAAATAAACAAATTTGTATCGTTGTTACCATAGACTAGATATAAACCTATTTTTAATAATTAGATAATACTTATATAATATAAATTATGTAGTCTTTGCTGCTACCAATGATTTTTTTAATATTTTTTGCATTTATCTGTTTTAGGCGTGCAAAGTATCTTTGGCAATAATAATATATTAGTAAAGATTCATGTATACAAATCTATAAATTAATATATACAAAATCAAAACTTACTTCCTGACAATATTTTTGAGAAAACGCGATTACTTAGCCATAAATAACGCGAACATTTGGACGAAGTAAAATGGCGTCGCGGACTAAAAAGCCGTAAGGGTGCATAAAGAATTAGGCTTTTAGTGTTAAGTGCGTTCAGACAGCAGGCTTGTGTACTGAAGGGCTCTTACTTAAATTGTATTAAAATATATTGAAATAGGCAAAGGAAATCGACTATTTATTAGTATTTATTCCATATTTCTATCGACGTTATTAAGTTTAGTGCCTGCCTCGTTGGTCTAGTGGTCCAAATCGCGACTGCTACGCTAGAGATCCTGGGTTCGATCCCCAGGTCAAGCAAAGTGTTATTGGGTTTTTCTATGAAATTCCCAGTAGCAGTTCGGAGTCTGGATTTGTGCCCGGTTAATGGCAATAGGCTCGCCCCCTATTACATGGGAACTAAACATACCGGCGAAATGTGGGTGTATTTACATAAGTACACCTCTGCCTAACCCTTCGGGGAATACAGGCGTGATTTCCATCTCGCCTGTATTTGTTATATTATTAAGTTAATTAGCATTATTATCAGTATGTTCTGTGTCTGCTATGTTCTTTCAACTGAGTTTGTCCTAAAAACCACAATTTGCATAACATGGGGATTGGACCCTGGATCTGCTGCGCTTGCAGTCTGACCAATGAGTCACATGACAGTATCATTTTTACTGCATCTTTTAGCTCTAAATCTTCCCTCGAGATGCGTAGAATATCTTAAAGAGTGGCCTCCGTATATCACATGTGTCCCCAAGTCACTGATTAAGTGGCGTATCAAGTAGCAGATGTAACGCATTTTGTTACCAAGAAACGGTTAAATCTTAACTTGTTAAGAAATATATAACTTTATCACTTAATTAATTATAGTTTTTATTACAACTGTTAAATAAAATAAATCAGTTGTCTATCTTGATGATGATTTAATTAATTGGATCAAGTCCGACATAATAAAATTATACAGGTATGTTAAATATGTTGTGATAGTTTAGGCATGTCGAAACTTCGAGAGGATGGATGAAAGGCGACTAACGAAAGGGATTTATAAAGCGTATGTCGAAAGAGATACACCACCCTTATTGGTGAGGTCGATCAGAAAAGACAGGAGCATAGTACTCGCAACCGCCGCGTGTATGAAAAGATGTATGAATGTGGAAGAAGCAAAAGAGGTATGCAAGAGACGTGCCTACCTAGTGGCGGTGTATAGTTTTTCTACCCCTGTTGGGAAAACGCGTGTAATTTATGCCTGTATGTACCTACTTTTACTTCTATATTCAAGTTATACGAAGTCGTCGGTATTTTTGTCTACATCTCGAACAACGCGTAGTATATTAACACCGTTTATCCATATCAAAGTCATCATTTATTATACCAAACTATAACGAATTTAACTCTGCCATTTACAGCTGGATTTATAGCCCAATAATATCGGGCAATTATGGGCTGTAATAACCTAAGACCGAAACCGGGTCACAGTGTACATACCTAGTTATAATCAGGTTCGCCCATCTGCTAGGTCAGAGAGAAATGGAGATCTTGCAAAGACTTTTGCTTGGTTAGGGTAATAAGGCCATTATTGTTGAATCAAAATTAGAACACATTAGAACATTGCTAAGGAGGTTGCCATTCGTTCTAAATATGATTTGATTCCAAAGAGATTGCTAAAAGTGGCCTTTTTAGCCCACCCGGTGGACTGATGTCCTGGGGCCTAGACAATGTTACATTTCCATATCGAAAACGAAGTTAGATTAATCTGAAATGTATGGAATTGGCATAATCTTTCGATATATCACGTGATGAAATTATGTCAAATCCATACATTTCGGAAATCTAACTTCGTCATCGATAATGAAGATGTGAAATTGTCTAGGGGCCCTGTAGATGTAGTTTTATTATAGTTAACTTTTTCTTTATATGGACGTAACTAAGGAGGTTGCTAAAAGTTCTAAATATAAATAGATTCCAGAGGAATTGCTAAACGTGGCCTTTTTAACCAGTTTGAGGGAATGATATCCTGGAGCAGTAGTTTTATAACCGTTTAAAACTTTTTTCGAATGTTTGCTATTTTCGTATTTCTTTCTTTTCATTCTTGGTTCGTCGCGGCGCAATGATATTACCGAATGAAGAATAATTTTTTATACATTTTTTGTTCCATCCACAACATGTCTCGTCAGTTGGTATGAAAGTGCCACAGTATTAACATTTAGCTGTGCTCGGTAAAAACAGATTGCGGTAATGATGCTGCCTTTAATTGACTCGTTGTGAAATGCATCAGGCCCTTAACTTGAGGCGGGGTGCCAGTGATAGCGGGAGCGATTTGGATAACGTTTGGAGCTTAAGTTTTTTGATAAGATAATATGATTGAGTAAGTGTAAATAATATTTATTTTTGTAAGTTTTATTTGACATGGTACTAAATTGTGACCTCATGTGAAATAATAATTTATTTTTGTATTGATTTATTTTTATGTTTGTAATATGATTCTATTTGGTATGTTTAAAAGGATCTGAATTAAAAAAAAGTAAGCATTGTATTTAAAATTGATAGGTTGTACTTTACATTTTACATATAACTTAATTTATAATGTACTAAAGATCAAATTATGATAGGTGAATTGAACGCTGGTTCAGAATCAGAATCAGAATTTTTATTTGAGAGTTCGAGTACATTATCTTGGACTTTTTTTAGCTATGAAGTTTGTTTTGACATGCGATTATTTTACGTAGCCGTCTTTGCGATATGAAATCAAATAGACTGTTTATAATTTTATAGCCTTTTCCCTCTAATTTCCTATAACTTACGACCCAAATACACAAGAGCTTCTAGACACGGAGCACGCCCGCCGCATGCCGGCTAGCCGACACAAATTTATAGGTAAAAGTTCGCGACCGATCCAACCGGTTCGCAAACAAGGACTCACACAATACCAACCTTACCACCTTCTAATACAGTCCACATTCTAACTACACATTCCGAGCCTTATTGGATACTTTCTTAATTGTGTTTTAAACATCGACCGTGGGAATGTTGACCTTATTACGTGTCAGGTAAGTTTCATTTTAAATTGATCGGATTTCTCGGCCTTGCCGCCGGTGGATCGCTCTCACCTTAGGTTCACGTGTGAACTTACATTAACCTGCTATGTTATGTTGGTGTGTCAGGTGTACGATATTGTTTGTTTGTTGATGACTATTTCAATCGGTCGTGTTGTAGATGTTAAGATAGAGTTATTGGGCGTGCAACGTCTAATTCCTTAATGTGGTTTTATGATTATTCATATTGGGTCACGCCTTTTGTTCTACGGCTTAGAATATAGTATATTATCGTTCAAATTGTAGTGTATCATCGGTTGAATGGATTACACGGTTGTTTCTGAATCGTAAATCAGATCTCGTAAAACCTCTTTGGACTGTTCTGGACACCTACATAATAAAATTGATTCGTATTTTTAAACCAATCAGTAGCATGTAATCTTTCACGTCAATAATTCTTTAAATTCCTCAACAAAACGGAAATTTATTGTAGAAACATCTGTTCGAGTCAACGGCTCGGCCAGCGCCAATGTTTCTTCGTATCGAGTGACAGACAGACAGACTGTACTGTAATACATATACGGTGGACATTGATTTAATAGGCAAGCAGCGTGAATGGATGCCCTACGCTCAGATATGCTCATTTGATCTACGCTTTATTGGTATAAGCCGTTAGACGGGTGAAAATCTCTCGCTATTTATGTATGGGGCTGTGAAGATATCAGTTTCATCGTAAATTAAAGCAATAAGTGTTGATGGTATATTGTAATGAGATAACACACTGAAGATAGGTAAAATTAAAATGTCAAAATATTATCATCTTATATCGGCAACTATTCTAAGACTTAATTAATTTAAGAAATGTATCATTGGTACAAAGTAGAAGATTCTTAAAAAAACAATGATGATAAAAATCTTTGTATAGTGTGAAACTAACTTTATAACTCAAACCGTTAAGGAGAGACGTTGTTTTCAAAGCTTTTAAAAAGATACTCGGTATTTTTTTATTGAATACTCTGAATAACACATTTTCATACAATCCGAGCGCAAAAAACTGAGTTTAAAGAAAACTGGCAATATTTCCGTGCTCTCCCCGTCAAACTATTACAGGAGAGCCAAACAGGTATTACTTAATAGCCATGACTCAACTAATTACGAGGCGTACGCGCAGCTCTGCGTACGATTTAACACCTGTCAACGTTGCTCTGACAGACGGACGGACGCGGCGTGTGGTGCGTCCAGTGCAAGGGTACAGAACTTTTTTGTGATTACATTTATTATTTAGTTCGTCGAGCTAGTGTCAAAGCGTGCGGACGTGTAGTTGGAAATTCGCTTTAATATTTTTTTAAAATAAAACATTATTTGCTCCAAATTAAGTTCTGTGCTACTAATAATAAAGTGTATATTTAAAGCTACGTAAAAGGTCTCACTGCGCGTCTACTGACTGGAGGTCATAACCGGATTCTGTGCGCCTAGTCCGGGAGATAGCTACCAGTTGCTGAATTTCTTCATACTTATAATGAACCTTCCGCGTACTCCACCACGTGCATTAACGATGAGTGAGAGCGGGGGTGGATCTACTTCTAATTTATCAAACTACGAGGAAGATGAAGGACAAGTCAACAAAAACCCGAGAAAGAGAAGACCGCACACTCTGGAATATGACTTCAAAAGGGATTTAGCCGAATTTCGCAATGAAATAATGACCTATATGAAAGAAGCTATGCATTCCCAGAATGAAAACATTACACAAATGAGGAATGAAATAAGACAAGACATCAAAGATCTCAAATCAACTACTGAAAATCTTACATTGGAATATAAAAAGCTGCACGAGTCTATTGAAAGTATTACTGCCGAAAATAAACTTACACAAAATAAAATTATAACAATCGAAGATGAACTACATAAGCTTAAAACTGAAAACAGCAAGCAAGAAACAAGTTTTGAAAAACAACAAGAGATTTTCCACGAAATACAAGAGAGACTTCAAAGAGATAAAAATTTAATCATGGTAGGTTTGAAAGAACAAAACGATATCAATCATGACATCGAAGAAGCTCATAAGATCCTTACAAGTATCTATAAAGACTGTCCTAAGCCCCTGAAGACCATAAGATTAGGAAAATATAATGCGGGTAAACCTCGCCCGGTAAAAATTGTATTTGAAGCAACCGATGTACCCAGATATTTATTAAAAAATCGCTTCAAATTACATCAAACCATCAAAATATATTATGATCAAACACCAGTTCAGCGAGCCTATATGCAGAGTCTTCAAACAGAGTTAAAACAACGCGAACAACAAGGAGAATCTAATTTAACAATTAAATATATTAAGGGAATTCCTAATATTACTAAAAGTGACCACAATTCAAAAAACTAGTAGCGTTACCCCCATGCTCCGATAACCATAGCGCAAGTAACATAACATACCAAATACATAATAAATATCAAAACTTACCTTCAAATTCATCATTCCTCAAAATGTTCTATGCAAACGTCAGGAGTATTCGAACCCCGGGAAAATTTGAAGAATTGCAATGCATTCTCAAAGCTATCCCTTCAACAGTACATGCCATAATACTAACTGAGACTTGGATAACATCAGAACAAGATGCAAGATTATATAATTTACCGAACTACAAACATATTTACAATTATAGACATGACTGTAAAGGAGGAGGTGTATCTATCTATGTACATGAAGGCATTGCTTTTGAAATTACAGAACAGGTTTATAAGGATAATGTTCACTATTTATGGGTATATCTTCCCAAATTCTCTTTACATATTGGAGGTATCTACAGACCAGGCGACACGCGCATTAAAGATTTTCTTGAAAAATATACATTACAGTTAGAAACTAGAAAGAGATCAATCGTGTTCGGTGATTTTAATCTGGACCTACTGAATACAAATACATGTACATCACAATATCTATCGGCACTTGAAGAGACTGGGTATGACATCTTAAACAAAATAGACAAGGACTACTCCACAAGACAAACTGAGACTACAAATACTATCTTAGATCATGTTGTAACGGACCTACAAAAAAATTCTTTCTATTTTGCTATCCTTGAATCTGCTATGTCCGATCATAAACAGATATATGTAGAAATTTCAAAATATAAGCCAAAAATAAAACAAAGGTTCCAATACGAATCAATAGATTATGTAAATTTATGTAAATCTATTAAAAATTCTACATACATAAATAAAGATGATGAATACGACTGTTTGGAATTTTTTATTAGTTCTCACATATCACAAAATAAGAGAGTCAAAACAAAAATAATGAACTTACCGAAGGATGACTGGATCAATAAAGAAATTATTGAGATGATAGATAACAGAAATAGTTTGTGGCAAAAAATGAAAACAGACAATGAAAATGAAATCTTGAAAACTAAGTTTCTATTGGCGAGAAATGACCTCCAAAAGAAGATAAATAAAGATAAAAAGAATTACTACTATAATACATTTCAACGGTGCAATAGAAATCCAAAGAAGATGTGGAAAGTTATTAATTCACTGGCTATGAATAAAACTAAAATGAACATTACACCTCCCAAGCTCATAGTTAACTCACAAATTGTTACAAGTGGCGAAGAGATCTGTGATGTATTTAACGTCTTTTTTTCTAACATTGGAACGGAACTGGCCAATAAGATACCATCAGGATACCATTTAAACGCAGGTAACACTTTAATGTACAAAGATGGACATAAACACACAAATACCCTCACCAAATTTAAGCACTGTACGGTTGAGGAAGTAGCTAAAATCATCGACGCCTTGGATAGTAATACTAGTACCGGTATTGACGGCATTAGCACAAAGTCATTAAAATGTATCAAAACCGCAATAATAACACCCTTAGTTGATTGTATAAACAAATGTCTTGACTTTGGTTTGTTTCCCGACAGGCTCAAACTGGCAAAAGTATCCCCTATTCATAAATCTGGTATTAAGACGGACCCTAGTAATTACAGGCCAATATCAGTGCTTCCAGTGATATCTAAAATTTTCGAGAAAATTATTTATATACGCTTAAATAGCTACCTAAATGAAAAAAGGTTCTTCATAGATCAACAATATGGCTTTAGGCAGCAATCAAACACCTTATCAGCGACTATAGACCTAGTAACGAATATAAAAAGTAATATTGATCAAAAAAGGATATGCTTAGGAATTTTTATAGACTTAAAAAAAGCGTTTGATACGGTTTGTCATTCGAAGCTTTTACAAAAACTAGAAAACCTGGGTATCACTGGAACGGCATACAATTTATTTAAATCATATTTATCGAATAGATGTCAAATTGTGAGGCTTGGTAATTATGAATGTCCTCCCCAAAAAATCACATGTGGCGTTCCACAGGGCTCAATTCTAGGACCTACATTGTTCCTTATTTATATAAATAACATAAATCAGATAGGACTTACAGGATATTTAACTCTTTATGCAGATGACACAAGTTTATTTTACTTTGGCCAATCCATTCATGATATAATTATAGAGGCACAAAAAGATTTAAATCTAATAAATGAATGGTTTCTACATAACTTACTTACTATAAATACGGAAAAAACATCATACATGATTTTTGCAGCTAAAAACAAAAAGATCCCGCCCTATATCCCTCTAACAGTAAATAATTACACAATTAAACAATCTAATATAGAAAAGTATCTCGGCCTACTGATGGATGATAAGCTGACCTGGAAACCTCATATCGATTATGTTAGAACTAAACTCATATCTCTTTCTGGAGCCCTACGTAAGATTGGGAACTGTTTACCACCTAAAATAAAATGCACCATCTATAATTCGCTAGTAAAACCCCATCTAGAATACCTTATTCAGATTTGGGGAGCGGCATCTAAGAGCAACATCAAAAACTTACAAAGAACACAAAATAAAATTATAAAAAGACTATATTGCTATGACTTTTTAACACCAACTAAACAGTTATACATAAAAACCAAACTACTCAATCTGACACAGCTGTACACTTATTCGATGTGTATATTAATAAAAAAGATACTAGACAATACTATCCAGACCAATATTAAACTTTCAAAAAAGACAAGCATACACAATTTGAGGAATAAAAATAAGTTAGCTCTGCGTCCGCCAAGGACAGAAAAATATGGAAAAAAGAATATTCTGTACGAAGGTGTATTATTATATAACAAACTACCAAACGATATTAAAGAGTGCAAACGTATTCAAATATACAAAAGAAAACTAAGGGAGTACATTCAGCAAAAATACTGTATCGAATAAAATAACATAAAAAAATAGTATACTGAATAACGCAATAATTAAAATATATACACATTATATAATTATTTAAACATAAATATTATTATTATAAAACAATAGGTACATAACAATAATACCGAATAGCCTATTGTGGAAAAAAACAAATAAAAACATGATGAATATCTAGTAAAAATACAGAAAAAAAAAAAAAAAAAAAAAAAAAAAAACCTAACCTAAACATAAATATGTGAATATTACTCAATTATTTAATATATTACAATATTTAAATAAATATATAAAACAACTTAATACACATAATAAAAACAGTACGGTCTCCCTGACTATACTGTCTATGCTCGAGCATCGCACACACAACGATCGTTTACATTCCTCAACCGTACTTCCACTCGGTTAGAAAAATAATACAAGCTTTCTGAGGGTACCTTGATAATTATTGGCCAATTCTGTAGCGAGATGTACCCACCTGTTATTGATTATTAATAAGTACAAATTGAACGCTAACAATCTATGATATATACTGGTTTCTAACACTTACGCGAATATTAGACATTGAAATAAAACTACATTTTGCGGATTTTGTCGCGTTGTATTGATATTTTTAAATTCCAAAGTATCAATGTAACGCGATGGAGTCCTTGGGGAGTAGTTTTATTTCAAAATCTATGATATAATCAAATAAGTCTTTGATGTGAATATTGTTTCGTCTTGTTATGTTTGAAATATTGTACGTCGTACTCTGCGTGCTTTGTCATTAGCCCCGACATGAATTTTTTTGCTAAAAATGTTAACTTCTCATATAAGTGAACTGTAATGTTCTTTTGAGATTAAAGATTCTTTAAACCTATTTATGCTTAAAAATTAGTATTAAAAAAAATTGCAGACCATGAACAATTTTTAACACTATTATAGACTCTTGAAACAGCTTAAACTTACAACAGACAAATACCTACATGTTGTAGACTACCTACTTAGATGGAAAAATTAAACGCTTTTTGAAGAATTCAATATAGGCAGTTTTTTATTTGTAGTTATTTGATGGATTTTTTAGTAAAAGTTGCAATTTGGCAGTGATTTCCTTAATACAAACTTGCATTTTAAGTGGACTAAAGACGCTTGATCCGACTATTTTACTTATTTTATCAAATTCCAAAATTTCGGACCCTTAAAAGAGTCTATGACCATAGTGTGCATGGACACACTTTTGACTCTGTCTAAATATGTACCTATATCACAATAAAATCGATAAAAAGTGTTTTTATTTTAATATGTCTAATATTCGCATAAGAGTAAGAAATAAGTATTATATCAACAGATTTCAGTGTTGTAGCCTGAGCAGTATTAGCTTCAAGCATTGCCACGTTTGTAAAGGAAGTATTTTTTATAGTACTATTCTTGTGACCAATGTATTACTTAATCTGACAACTTTCAAATTTCTTTGTAAGCGATAACATGATGGGTATGCGCAAACACGTAGCAAATTATCTGAAGGTACCGGAATTGTCACGATGCCGATGCCGTCAGTATTAACTACCATAGAATGTGAACATAAAAATTGATCACGTTTTCTACGTACATAACTTTTATGTTATTTATTTAATTCTTTATGCACAAACAGTAAACTTAATAGACTTCATGCATGTGACGTAATGTCTTAACAGACTTAATGCCTAAAGAAGGCATTTTCTACCACTCAAGCTTAGAGTGTCCTTAGTGGATGCATGTAGATGATATAAAATTTGTATGTCCAAAGTAAAATCATTTTAACATAAAGAGATCATTTTTTTTGTAGACAGAAATAGATTGCAAATTGTTTTTTAAGTAACTGAATAAGTTTATGATCTCAAAGTATTATTAATGATAACCATAATATAAAAATTGAAACAGGGCTAATGCGAGTCGGAAGTAAATGAAGTAGTAGCGATTTTCAAGACAAAATGTCCATCAATGGCAGAGATTCTGCTGCTGGAGCTGATCCTAGCGTCATTACATACATTAAAACCAATGTATGACCGCAACTCAGGACCAATTTGAATGAAATGATGAATGAATGGATTTGAACTGTGACTCAATAATATTAATAATTGGTGCTACAAATCGCTATCGCTTGTAATTTAGACCGCACCTCAATCTAAAACTATAAAACATGGGCACTATGCGCTGATGTATAAGATAACGTTGTTTTTTTTTTCGAGTAATTAACTTGAAGTTATCTAAGAAATTTGTTACGTATGTTACGATATGTCGGCTATGTCAGATGTTTGTACACAGATTGTAATCTTGAGGTAACCGTTAAGAGTTTGGATGATTGACGTTTTGGGCCCGTTTTATAGGGAAGTGGGGATATTTGCTAATAATTTTGGGTATAATGTACTTACATCGAAAACTAGAACTCTATGAAGATACATTTTCCCATAAATAAATATAAACTTACTCAAATAAAAGAGGTTTTATTTGCCATTGGTGAAACGATAACACGATAATACCTAGATTTACTATTTCCAATCCTTATAAATAATTAAAATTCCTAGTTCTCTATATGAGCGGTATAATGATGAAAGGTCGTCTTTCCCACGCTCTATTATATTTATAGAGGCTCACATTATATCGATCGGTAAATCGAATAAATTGAAACAATGGCCAATCGATTCAATCTACATCGTAGCGGTGTCTTTAAATATACCGAAGGATTCTTTCTTTGTGTCAATTTTAAGAGGAACTTCTTATGAGTTTTAAAATTAAATTATTATTATTTAAAATTTTATTTTCGTATGTTTTTTAAAAAAAATCTAAACTTGATATAAAACTATAAATGCTTTAAATATTGAAATTAATGTTTGGGTTGATATTTTTTCAAGTTAATTGTATTGTTACGAATGCAAAAGTCCCTATTTGTTGTAAGTAAATTTTGATAAGCATATAAATTTTCTCATGTTTTTGAAAAGTAATTTACATATTTTTTGAGTATAGCTACTCATTTGCATGCAAGCCTTGTTTGAATGCCCTATCACAAACCGGACCAATAACAATTAACCGAATTACCTCCCCTTAACAAGATTTGTCTCGAAGCACTGAGTGTTCGTGACAAATACAGTATCGATAAGTTTGTATCGATTCAAACGACTCGATAAACGTGCATCGATAGATTAGATCGATATCTCGGTATCGGCAGGGTGTAACTTATGGCCTAAGATACTCGATGTCGAGGCTACTTACATTAAACACACAAATGAGATTTAGTTGGAGTGGTGTTCAATTCGCGGCATCGAAGTTGGTTGGAAGAAAAATATTCTGCTTATTTTTGTATTACTGCATTAAATAATGCGAAATAGTCACAAAGATATGAACTTCTAGCGAAAGAATAATCGACCTCCGGCTGGGTTTGGCCTGCGTCCCTGAGGCCGCATTTTCTTTCACTAGAAAATTCATTTCTTTAAGAAAAATATGATTGGAAAAATGAACAATGACTTATTTCAGTTTCTTTTATCAGCATGGACGTGTCACCAAGTGACACGGGCCAGGTCTGACATCAAGGGCTGACAAATTTAGTAAATAAAACTATGAAAACTTTATAATTCTAAGTCGTCGACTATGACTATGAAAGACATACGTAAGTAGGTACTCTATAAACATACTTTTTTTAAATATTGTGTGAAGGCAACTAATTAACGTTCAGAAATGTTCTCTAACCTCAAAAGCGAAGCAATAACACTAGCAAAACAAAGATTAATTAAAACAAAACTGCGAATTAAAATATCAAAGCGCGACTGATAAAGGAGCCATTTGCAAAACAAAAATCCTATTTCCAACCGTTGAATTTTCAACCTTAAGTTACAAGATTTAAAGTTGACATTGACGTGAAAATACATGATTATTTCAGGAGGGTGTTTGAAAACTGTTTTGACCTGATAAGAAGATAATTTAAATAATTACGGCATACGAGAGTAAGTCTTGGAAGATGAATGGTGCGTACGTCTTAAAATTTCAAGACAACATCGTAATTAATACCACTGCATATTATTTATGGCTGCCGATGGAATGGCGGGAAATTTGATTTTAGAATGGAATTGTTAATTTGAAACTGGCTGATGTGATAACGTCATTCATATTACCTACGTTTTTAATTTTCGATCGGAATAAACTACAAAATAAGGTGGTACCTACTTGGTTCCGGAAACAACCATGTTCCAAATTTTAATATAAATAAAATATATTGTTTTTCTTTACCTAAACGAATTTACTTTAGTTTTGGTAGGTAATCGAGTAAAATCGTATTTAACTATTATTTAGTTATAATGGAATCCCGAACTGTTGCAAATTATATAATTTAAGGAAACCCAAAGAAACTAAGAGTGGTGATACAATATCAAAGAAAACTTTAACCACAGAATATACAACACGAAACTACCAATAAACAATATCACAATCCTCCAAAACACATTTGACAAAACCATAATGCCATTACACACCACTTCAGCCATCTTGAAATACACATCAAACATCGCACTTGGGGACATTAAAATTCATCCCGCACCATGTAAGGGCCAGTTTAAACATTGCCTAACGTAGATCCCCGCCGATAACCATTAGGATCCCTTAATTTGTTCGAAGCCCTTCACCTTACCTTCCCTTCCGTCTCCCTTTACAGATCGTTAAGTTCGGAATTAGTTTTGCTGGATGGGCAACAAATAGGTTATGTATCGAATTCAAATGGACTTACTGCTTGATTAATATTTTGGTTTATATGGCTGATAAAAACTCTGGGATTTAAAAGACCTGCGAACTGTGGGTGGTCATTATCTAAGCTTCTGCTTAAAACGTGGTTACTATACCTAAATATTTCTTTTATAAAACCTACACTTATATACACTAGCTAACACTTCACCAACCTAGCACACAATATCTAATGGACTAATTATAATTAAATATTTGAATTTGACTTTCGATTTTATATTTGAATGTTAAAAGATGAAATTTTTAGGTTACTTATTATTGTTACTAATAATTAATGTTTGAACCTACAGACTATACCTAGTAGAGCAGCATCTTATTAAAAAAATACTATTTTAAAAATGGAATAGGTTATTTAAGAAAATTAAACCTCAGCAGTTGGTTCCATGTTCCAATCTCAAAGTTAAAATGAGAACAAATTCAATTTTTTTTTTCAATATTATTTAAGAAGTTGTAAAATGAGGACTACATAATGATATTATAATTACATGGTAAACAATGTCATATCTAGCAGCCGGCACACACTTAGGCAAACCCTTAACTATCGTAATGTCGCTAAATCCCTTTAGATATTCTAATGTTATTGTACCCGAGATTGAATATCTCACTGATTTGTGGCTATTCTTGTTTCGTGCGGGGGCTGTTAACCCTTTAATGGTCGTTTACGTGGTCAGTGTGGTCAGGTACTGAAATATTAGAGGTACATATAGTGGTTTGGGGTTAGCGAAAATTGTTTTTAGTTTTTTGATGAGAGTGTTTTATTATTTTTACGTCAGTATTATAGGTATTCGTAAAGGTAAAAATTACAAATTCACAACTAGATAATTATATATACTTACGTTAGTAAACTGATAGGTTTTTTTTTCTATATAAGACAGTTTGTAATTATAAATAAGAGTATTCAATTATGGACAGGGTAGCTGTAAATGTATTTGATATATTTTTTCTAAATACCTCAAAACTAAAAATTATCGATGCTAATATTATAAAGAGGTAAACTTTGTGAGTGTGTGAGGTTGTAGACCTCTGGATCTACTGAACCGATTTTGAAAATTATTTTACCTAATAGAAAGCCACGTTATTTGTGAGTGTCATAGGCTATATTGCCCAATGATGGGCACGGGTTAGCTAGTAAGGTAATAAAAAGATAAAATCAAAACAATAAATATTATGAAAGATAAACTTAAAATCAAAAGAAATTTCAATAGAATTGGTACAAAATATTCCTTCGTTAAACAAATAATTTCTACGGCTATAAGACTGAACACTTAAAACAACCGAACCCTAATTACTGATGAACGTCATTACAGCGATAAGCTCAACTATCATTTGATTAGTTCATAATGATGCTAAGCTGTGTTTAAGCCCGACACAAATCAATTAAGGGTCAGCTAAACATTGGACCTCGACCCTTGTAAACAATGCTGCGTTGTGCAACTGGGAAATGTTCGCAACTTATTTTATGGCGGGGTTTTAATCGTTTAGTGTTTCACTGGTGGAGATAGTGAAAAATAATTGTGTAGTATAATAGAATTTACATATTTTATATTCGCAACATATAAGAAATAAAAAACCAGCATCGACATGTTAAGACAAAGAATAAAAAAAAAAACAATACATACGAATATATCTTAATTAAAAACTCATCGAGATGAATTTAAAGAGACTATTTTATAGATGTTAACTTTTTAAAACTTACTAGTTTCTTCGTCAATGAATGAATATAAATTAATCAGAAATAAGGTATTGTCTAGTAGCTAAAGTTTTAACCAATAAACTAACTACTTATGTACACCCAAGGTTCGCCATTGTATGTTTAAGTCCTATGTAATAGGGGGCGAGCCTATTGCCATTTATCGGGAACATACCCAAATCCAATCGCATTAATCATTCATAGTAATTGTTTAAATGGAACACGAATTTTGCAAAAAACAAACGCGTTCTTAACAAAATCAAACAATATTAACCCGTCCACCGCTCCGTAGTTTAGTTAATGTAATCTCCCCCGCATTAATACGAGTACACCGTGATAAAAGTAATATTGGTGTTAATGCGAGCCCCGGGGTGCCGTCAACGAGCGCATTCGTAAACTATCCTATCCTACTCTTCATTGAAGCTGTTTTACGATTTAAAACTGTTTTTACATACATTTACGAGAATATCACGAGTTTACAAGACAGTTGTGACCATTTTTTTCATATGTGTACACCGAATCCAATTATTTTTCTAATTTACTTCGAAGCGACAAGTGTCAATTGTAATTTGTAATTTGTCGTTTTCGATATGGGAAATGAAATTAGGTGTCGTAAAAAACGTATATTTTACGGAGACATTTTGATGTTCAAGTATTGTCAAAGCTATATATTTAGCTATACTATTTTATTTATAGAATGTCATTTTATTCCAAAGTCCATGTATAAATAAATTGTTACAACAAAGTCTTATTCAAATGATTAACTTGAAAGCCAAAAGTGTCGTATTCGCCTTTGCAGCACTTATCGTGATAGATAAGCAAAGAAAAGCGTTTCACCTGTCTGTTTCGCAAAGTCTAAACGGTTTCAACTGCTTTACAAATCCCCATGTTAACAAACTTGGGACCTATACATTGTGGGCCCATCTCCTTATCAGACCCGAACTTCGGCGGTCGAAGACAATAGCAAGATACAAGTAGTTGGTGACGTCTGTCCTTACTTTGGGTGGAATCATTCCATTCGGATTGTTTGGCGCGGAACTAGTGGGGTTGTAAGCGCGTACATTCACCTAATCGGCGTGAATTAAAAGGGAATGCGTTGTCAAATAACGTTTTATCGTTTATGCAGAGCTGTTTTTTTTAGTATCCTCTCAAACAAATGTCACTATACCTAAATACGTTGCAGAATATTATTAACTTAACTAATAAACATACTTCTGGCATGTCTTAGAGAGTAGTTCCAGCAGCAATTTATGTAAGTAGTCATAAAGCAAACTCAAATAGTAAACCCGACGCAGCCATCGCCTTTAATGTAAAGCGACACGTAATTCAATTAATGTGGTCACCCCTTGGCAGAGTGATTTGAACAAACAACGTCTAAAAAGTTATACCGCTATCATTGTGCCGCGTATTTACATATCCTGTGCGAGGAATGAAGGGTTAACTGAATTTTCGAGACACTTTTCTTTATCTATTTGAATACCTAATTAAAGTAGGTATTATTTATTTAAACTGGGTTTTTATGAGGTAAAAAAATATAATAAGGTATTGGAATTAATGTCATTTAAGACTTTATTTTACTGATTATGCAAAAAGGATTAAATATAAAAGAAATATAATTATTAAATAACGTACTGGGAGTAAATAGTCGTAAAGTAAATCAATGACAACATGAGAATCAACATCAAACAATGTATATTTGCGATGATATAATGTAAGTGGAGCTATAAACCAATCAAATTCATTTACTGTTTTCCTAAACACAACCCTGCAAATGCGAGGAGGGTTAAGATTAGGCGAGCGTCCGATAAACGACATCTGTGACCGCAACCCTACGCTATTGTCTCGGTCCCAACGACCCCTTGACTCACTGTTTTTAGCTTCTCATTTATCGATCGCAGTTGATGGGTTATGGATAATTATGTTTTTGTTTATGGAATATGAAGATTCGTTTTTGGAAATAACATTATGCAATTGCTTGCTTACTTTACATAGGATTGATGAATTACTATTTTATAAGATCACATTTGAAACATAGGCAATTTTTTTACGAAACCTTTGCTACTATTGCATTATATATTACTTAAATTTATCCATCACAATAAAACCTATTGCGATTGTCTTATGTTATGCAATGACTCAACTGATTAAAGATTGAATGAGTACCGGTTTGTAACCTATCACGTACTTAGGTACCCGTGCGATTTAGGGTTAACTAAATGGTACTTAACTGTTGTTAAAGTTTAGTAAACTGATCATAATATTTTCCATATTGTACTTTGAGAAGCAATATGTAAAATGGCGCTCGGGCGTTTATTTGACTTGCTTGTATGACATACTCGTTGATAAATACTTATGTCCTCTAGTTGTGTTGAGCAAATATTGAAAACCATTTTTTTTTAAAGGAGGAGACACGTAGGTAAAAAATAAAGATCAGCACCATTTTTAATCTGAACTTCTTTTGCAACGGTCAAAAGTTGAAATATAATTTCTTCGAAACCTCGTAAAACTGCCGTCAGTTTTACTTATAAAATAAAATAATATTAAAAACAACATATTGTCAATAAAGTTACTGACCTGAAAACAATGGTCGATAAAGTATTCAATATTTGTATTTTCATTTTACGAACACCTTTCTGCATCCAATCCGATTACGTTAAGTTTATACAGACCTACTTTTATTTTACAAAAAAAAAACGATACACCAATTTTTAATCGAATGAAATATTGAAATTGATATTTGTAATCATTATGTTTCCCTTGACATTTTGGATTTCGTAATTTTTATATTTGAACAAAAACTATAACAGGACACAATTTACGGAGGTTTTTAAGGGCACGCGCCCATACTTCTACTGAAGCAGTATATCTAAATTAACTTTATCAATGTCTTTCTATATTTAAATATTTATATTAACTTAAATATATGGTATAAATACGTTTTACCTACTTAAGTGCAGTCGCCAGCAAATTAGGTTATACAAAACTGTAAAATTTCTCCAAATGATTTTAAAACTTAAAGTATAGATAATTAAGTTCAAAATCTACAGAGAAAATTTCACATTTTGTAATAATCTGATGTGCTGGCGACTGTAATTAGCTATTAAATAATGTAAAACTTCTATAATATCTAAACCTACAAATAAGGCCCAATAATTGACATTACACTAATCTTTATAAACATTCAAAGGTATTATGCACGAAAATGAGCAACAATACAAAGGAAGAACCCAATAATAGACCGTTAAAAGGTCAATACGAACCTTATTTTCATCGTTAACAGAGCGTTAGTGACTTAGCAAAATAGCTGTAACTGTAACCACAGAATAATAGAAACAAAAGGTCTGTGTTACAAACCTACGTATCTACACAGAGTAAAATTTTGTGTATGGATCTTTGGGGTGTATTTATTTAAATACAGTTTTTTTTAAAACAACATTACTAGCAATGTGGGTCGCATTCAACCAATGAAACCTTGCAATGATTTTCCAGGGCAATAAAAATTAAAAAAATATATGAATGCTGATTATTTTAATAAAAGGTTTGAAAGTTTGACGCGTCTTAAGCCCATTATTGCATGTTATTCAATTCTTTCATATACCTTATAAGATAAGTGACACTAGTAGTACGCACGGCTACACATCAAGCTATACAAAACCAGTATAGGATGGCCTCGTATTCTGCGGAAAGCGTTTACAATGCGAGATCAGCTTAATCTGGTTTCTTAAAGCTTGATTAGTAGCTGTGTGTACGACTTCTTACGCAAGCAAATTCCTTAAGTCATTTTCATGTGTGCTTAAAAGCATAATGCGCTGTTCTTAGTAGATATTCTGTATCCAACTCTATGTCTAACTGCCTCTAGACTGCCTCGTTGGTCTAGTGGTCCTAATCGCGACTGCTACGCTAGAGGTCTTGGGTTCGATCCCCAAGTCGAGCAAAGTGTTATTGAGTTTTTCTATGAAATTCTCAGTAGCAGCCCGGAGTCTGGATTTGTGCCCGGTGCATGGCAATAGGCTCGCCCCCTATTACATGGGACCCAAACATACCGGCGAACTGTGGGTGTACATTAAGTACACCTCTGCCTAATCCTTCGGGGAATACAGGCGTGATGGTATGTATGTTATGTTTATGTTAACTCTATGTCTAAACCCTGTAGCGGTATATATGACGACCTAGGCAGGGTCAGGCGGACATGCACACAGCAGGCTCTAAATAAGACGAGATAAACATCTGCTAATTAATATTGGTTGCACGATCTAATGTTCTGCTTTATTTGGTTTCGAGTGTTCCCTCGTAGGTGAGGTCTGTTTGGGAAACGATTGCGCTATCTTTATGAGATAAGTAATGTATGGGAGAGACTAAAACGCATGTTTAATGTAATATTTCACTAACTTCGAATAAGTCCCGGGTAAATTACTCAACAGTTTATTTTAAACAAATTCTGTTCCATTTTTAAATTTATTCGGAGAGTAGCATTTTTAAACGAGTGAAACTAGGTATAAGTAGGTTGATTTAAAAATAAGTCATTTAATATTTTTTGAAATAATTTCAAAAATGCTTAACTTATTATAAAAGTAAATTATATATAATACTAGCTTTCCACCCACGGCTTCGCCCGCGTGGTTTATTGGCTTTTCTATTCTAAACCTTCCTCTTGAATCACTCTATCTATTAAAAAAAACCGCATCAAAATCCGTTGCGTAGTTTCAAAGATTTAAGCATACAAAGGGACATAGGGACAGAGAAAGCGACTTTGTTTTATACTATGTAGTGATAAACTTAAGTGCCAATTTAAATAGTGATTATAATTGAGAAATATTAAAGATTACTATGATTACTGATTCTAGGGTTACATTTATAAAGGAATCATAGAAATTACCTGCCCACGCACCCACGTGTATCTTAAAATACCTTCCAAAAAAGCCTTGCTAAACAAGGCAAATAAGAAACATAAATTCACGAAAAGATAATGAAGTGAATAAGATGAATGAATTCAAAACACCAAAAAAGTTTTTTTATTTAAGGCGTTGAAGCGAATTATCTCTGGTCATTGACAAAGCTTGGCACGTGTTATTGTAGCAACCCTTACCAACCCGTCACGATGTCATCAGATAAACAGACAGACAAACGCAATCCGAACAAGAATGTTACACCCCACACTTATCATCCTGATTAATATTTGCATTCAGCATTTTAGGGTTAGAATTATTCTACCATTGAAATTGCGATTTTATTACGTATCAATAAAGTTTTTATTTAATTGACAGAGTTAATAGTTACGACTTTATTCGATGAATGTATTGAAAATTGATTTCTTTTAAAAAATAAAATTGCACAACATTGCATTTTATTGTTTGGACATTAGAGTGCAGTTTTCTCTTGCGTGTTAATTCGCAATTACATTTGTTCCTTTGACACGTTATGACGAGGGTCCGATTGGAAACGGTCGAATATAATTTTCCTATATTTGTTGTGTTTTTTCATATATTAATATTATGCAACGAGTGACCTCAGGATTCGGTACACATCTGTGTGCGTTTTATTGCTCGTCTCCCTTTTGTGCATTTTATATTATTGTTTATTCGATATCAGTAAAATGTTTCATATTTCCCGAGCATATTGGGAATAGGTGCATTGACTTCATATAAAGTAAGGAGTAGAACATCACTATTTTTTTATTCAAGAAATAGGTGGCATTGCCAATTGACTAGCCATAGAATTATGATGTCTAGTCTATCGGCAATTTTTTAAACCAAAAAAGGTTTCGATAGACCTTTTTTGGTTGTAGGTAAATGTAATGTTGAAATACTTGTACAGACGACACTTGTACACATTATTTAATGCTTAAATATAATAAAAAATAAGCTGTAAAGAAACATTTCACACCCACGCAAAAACAATGTATGTGAATGTTATAAGATTGACATGTGTGGGTGTGTGTGTGTCTGTCTCTGGCATCTACCGGGAAAGGTGAATTAGTCAGCAGTGTTCTAAGCTATGTTTGATGAAAATCGGACGAGATATAATGCAATTATCGGGGGTTTTTTCAATTTTATTTCAAATAAGTTGCATGTTTCTAAAAAGTTGATTCTATGGAGAAGAATCCGACAACAAGCTCCATGGACACTTAAAATAAAAGGTGTTACATAATTCAATGGTACATTAATGTCTCAATTAGCCTGAAGTCTTAATTAAAAGAAGGTTCCCAGCATCTCAGAAGTCAATATCAACCTAAAAATAGATAACCTATGTGGAAGAACACACATCATTAAAAAACTCACAAGTCACAGCTGAGACAACAGTCTGAGAGCCACGGTTCAACAGCTCAAGCTTATATATACACACCACTACAATAATTATAATCAGTGAATTGTTTTAGGAGTGCTTTTAGGCAAATTTCCTTACAATTGTCTTATTTTAAATTTTCAGAATTTTTTTTTTCATCCTGCTCAGTACAGCTGTTTCTCACATTCAATACGTTCAGTTACATTACAAAATCAGCGCTATTACTACGGAATACGGGTAGTGACAAACTGTATAGGTCGATATTTCGCCGTGTGTACCAACTTCGTTGCTACTGTAGAGAAAGATTTCATCGCAAATATTGTGTTTCATTCATTCTCATTCATATTTAATACTACAAAGTCTGCATATTTTTACAGGGCGGTTATATTTTAAGACAAGCGAAGAATAATGGCCCTCCGATCAATTTCTCAACAAATTCCTATCATACATCGTGTGTAACTGACATTTCAATCAAAAACTTAATAGTCACAGCGTATCCATATATCTTGACCACAAAACCACATGTTGGGTTACCGTTGTACAATTATTTTATACAACCGCATACATTACTCGGTTATTTTGTTTGTATTTCACAATAACTCATATTAAAGGTACAATGGATGTTGAAAATTTTGGCCACGCGAAAATTCAGTGGGTGTATTTTAATAGAATTTGCAAGTAATCTGGGTACAATAGGTTGGTGATTGGCTCGGTCAGGAAGCGTTGGGCAAGCTGGTTACCATCTCGGTTCGTTCAACAATAAGGCAAATTTGGACTTGGAAAAGTTATTGTTGAGGTTTAAAAAGTTTTTGATTTGTCATTCAAATTGTTTGGCGCTTAGAATCTGAGTTTGTGCGGCTGTGTTGTACAAGGAGGTTATAAGCTTTCGCTTTTATGTTAAATACTGATAGTTGGAATTAAATGGAGTTGCAAGCAACTGAGAAGTTATTAGTTTTGTTAATGGTGATCCAAAAAAAAGTTGATGTTAAAGTTATGCAGCATATTATAATGTAATTTGAGTAAAATTTCTATATATAAATTCAATGGGAGTTTGAAGGGCATAAGCTGAAGCGGCGGTAGCCTAATGGCTAGGGCGTCGGACTTGCGATCATGTGGTTGCCGGTTCGAACCCCACCCATTGCACTACCGACGTGAACCCACTCGTAACACAAGCAATTAGCTTAGCACGAGGGGTTAACAAGATTACTAGCAATGTGTGACCCACATGACTAGTAAGCTTTTTTTTTAGAAAAAATAAAAAAAAAAATAGAAAAATTAATATAAGTCAGTATTCGAGAGCATGTGGGGTCAAATCAACCATAAGTAACTAAATGACCTATAAAAGAAGCCTTTATCATAAACCTATAACCTAACCTAATGAAAAACATTATAAAAAGAGACTTCTGCTAATTGAAAAATTAACAAATGTAAAATTGAATTAATTACAATTAATATTGGTCTGCAAAGATACATAAAAAAATTAAACTAAAACTATTGGCTTAGATTACAATTTCGCGCAATTTGTTTAACCTAACCGTAGGAACAGGTTCCTGAGGAGCAGAGGCTATCGCCCGAGCCTTAGACATGTTCATAGACCTTCAGCTATCGGCTAAGTGGTGACATGTTAAGGACTATTGCGATACAACAACACGTTATTGCAATATAGAACGTTAGTAAGTGGAATAAAGAATCAAAGGGTTTAATACAGATAATTATATTATAGACGGATATTTAAAAAAGCCTCATTGGTTTGCTGATCGAAAGCAACTGCTGAGCGTGAGATCCTGGATTCGATTGCCAGGTCCAGTTAATTGAAAAAAAAAAAACACAAATAACCACATTGGCGATTTTATTTGGAATTCTCAGTTGCAGCTCTTAGAGTTTGGACTTGTGTCCGGTTAATGGCAAACTGTGATACAGTAAGCTGTATCTTATCTGCTTAAACTTTAAGGAATATAAGGTTAAGTCCCAAACTATATTGTTTATGACATGTACCTACAGTTGACAAAACAGGTTAAAGGTATCGAACGACTTTTACGACGAACTTTTAGTATGTTGACAGCTAAACAACACCTGCATTTTGACACATATTTGGTGATAAATTGTTACACAAACTTTGTCAAAACACAGATGTTGTTAGTTGCCTGTATTTGTAGCTATTTTGTCGACTGTAGATAAAGTTACTAGTTGAAGCAATAAGTAGTGAATTTCCCTAAGTATACATGCTGTGCGCATCTCAAGTATTAAAGTTTCGCTGATATAAAGAACTTGTAATATTGTTGCAGTATGCAGCTTGCTACATGATGGAACAAGGGATGAGTGAAAGCGATACACCAGTGGAACTTGAAACAAAATAAACTCTAAACTCTGTACCCATTAATTTGAGGTAATCACAATACTCATTCAATGAGATTTTTTATGGGATAACTCGGCAAACGAGCAGGCGAGCTACCTGATGGTAAGTAGTCATCGCCGACCATGGACATCTGCAAAATCCAAGGAGTTGCAAATGTGTTGTCGAACCTACATATTTATGGAAAAGAGAAGGGAAGCATACTGCTACTTGACATCGATATTCTGTTGGAGGGTAGTACTTCCCCGGTCGTGCGGACCCATTCATGCTGGCATGTGGACATCCAAATCGTCCAAATCGACGTCCAAATCGACGTCCAAAAAAGACGTCCAAATCGACAATTCAAGAATTGTCCATTTTTGACATCGAAGTCATGTAATTTAGTGCCATAAGACGACAAACAAAACAAACGTGGGCTGCTGTTTAAGGAGACAGTATTTAATCGACAGTGGGATAGGCCAAGAGTGCCAATATGGAGATGTTAAGATAAGCTTGATTTCAGGAACGATTGGCCCGAATTAGCAATGCAAGGAGGATAGGGAGGCATACACACAAGAACAGTGTACAATCTGCCATGAGTCTTGTCCTTCGACAGGGCTTAAAATATCCGCTATGTGAATCATAATATCACTGAAAGTCTTCTATGAGTTCCAAATATGAAATGATCCTAGAGCTCATTTTATACGGCCATTTTAGCTCTCAGTTCTAATTACAAGTTTTGAATCGAAGGAGTTTAGTGCTATTTCATAGGCCTTTAAAAAGGTGTTCTTCCTATGTCTTACACCAAGCAATATCAACACGGAACGCAGGGACTTCGTCCCGCCTGGCCCGACACTTTTTCAAATCGTGACTCGTCCCGCGGCCTCGCCGTCACGAACTGTGTACCGTTATCCAGACGTACACACTACTCACACTAACCTGTGCCTCTAAAGCTAGAAAGAGATAGGTGCAGTTGTCACCGTCGTCTTCAAGCCAGAAGGATATGCTTGAGGGAACCGTCTTTGTTTTTGATGTGTTAACGTATTAAAATACTATCTGTACGATGCGGAACTGGATTCAAAATTAAAAATAGAATGTCGTTTAAATATGGAACTAGATAATATGCCTTCTGAGTGGATGATTGATGGCGAAAATTTTTAAAGGACGTTTTGCTTTTTCAGCTTTGGTGAACAATAAGTACACCTACGCCTATTTTTCGGGAAATACCGTCGTGATGCCCCTATGTGAGGAAACTATGCGTCATATTGGAGCCCTTCTTTTGTTTTTATGGTTAGAAAGAAAGGTTTTTTTTCAGGAATGTTATAGTTAATAATAACAATACCTACTTCATTTGCAAAGATTGATTCTAGTAATAAAGGATGTACCTATATATCTAGAAACGATAAAGGTAGATAAATGGACGGCAGGCGTCAGACTTAGGTAACCCAAATTCATATGTTAATAAATATATAAATATACTCCAATACACGTAAAACGTGACTATGGTTAATCTATAAAGATTAACGGATTCGTATTCACCAGGCGACTAAAAGTTGAGCAATATAATGTTGCCAATTTTCTCATATGTTAAAGCTAGAAACTTCAACTGTACCTCTTGCAATGAAAGTTAACTAGTGTACGTCTGTTTTTTTTTGTACGCACTAAGAAGTATTGTCAAGCTATGCAATTGCATTACAAAAATCACCGCTACTGCGACGGAATACGAGTGGTTCAAAGAGCAAACTATTTAATTGTATGTATCACCACTGGTCCACTTGCATTTTTAAACCTATGGTCGCAAAGGATTCGTCAATACATTGACCGCAAACAAATATAGTGACCTCGGACTAATCCCCGAAGACTCAAAAGTTCCTAGCTAAGTGGAAGTAAGGTCACAAGGTTATTGGGTGGTAGCTTAACTTCAGGTCGACCACAAACCGATTATATCACGAAATTACCTTAAAAATCAGTTGTCCAGATTTTTTGTTGCCCTATTTATGTCGAACGGTGTGTAGCGGTCCTTAGCTAGATGAATGAGTAGACAATGCATTTATGACATTTTAATATTACGTAACTATATAATTTCTATAGTGATCGCAAATGATTGTTATTGATATGCGTTTAATAGCTTGTAATTGTGATTTTGTTAGAGAATGCACTGTCATAGTGATATAGCAATATGATCGAGTTTGTTCGATTGTATAAGTCTCGTTTCTTATGTTTCTATTTTCGCTTAATAATGTATCTTCTCTTCTATATTTAGAAGAGAATTGAGATACCTTTAGTCTTTGATTACTCTTTTGTATGTACTTATACAATATTTATAATGGTAGGTGTTGTGTAGAACTTGCCCTAATAACTTAGGTACTATTAATGCTATCGTTATTTTTATACGTCTTACAAAAGTAGTTATAGATAATACCAAGTCTTGAGATTGAGTTGAGAGTGAAGGAAAATATCGTGAGGTAACTTGCAAGTTTGAGAGATTTTCTTGACAGCGTGTTAAGTCTGCCAATCCGCAGTAGGCTAGCGTAGTGGACTATAGCTTTAGCTTAGCTTTAACCTGTCACATTCAGGGGAACTATGCCCAACAGTGGGACAGTTAATGGGTTGATGATTTTTTGATGATATGTTACGCTAAATACCGTATTATTATTATATATTAATTGGCACCCAAGCTTACGTAGGCAAATAAGATAGGGAATTAAAACATTGATCTGTACATATGTTGTAAGCTGAAATTATGTAATGTCAAAATGTACTACTTATATACCTAACTTTACGAGTATATATGTAACATTTATTAAAATTTAAACAAATTTGAGACAAAACTTCACGGTTATCAAATGATAAATAATTGAAAAACGTTTTTATTGATTGCTGAGTGTAAACATCAAGCAATGTAGATTTATTTAATCAAAAAGCTATAAATTATAAAAGCTTAAAAATCGTGAAATATTGTCATAAAAAAAACTAAATTAAAATTCTGCACGACACAACTTCTCCATAGCGTACGAATTTATTTATATTTTATTACTAGACAACATGAACGATTAGTTTATGTGGAGAGACGGTTCGAATATTCAATACAGATTTAGAATTCGGTACAAAAATTTAAATGTTTTCCTGAATATTTAATGCAGGATAAAACAATATGTATTTGTATATCCTTCTACAAGTATCGTTATCAAAATATATTTTCATTGCTTACGCTTCACATTAACGTGACATACAAAATATGAGTTTAAATTTACAAGGCTGAGGAACAAGCTAAGTACTCTTATGGATGGAGGGATGGATTAAAATTATCGAATTAAATCGAATATTACCAACGAAACATAGGTTTATCGTGAAATCCACCTCTATAATATAATATTAAGCTTTAGACATAAAAATATTATTAACATCTAAGCGGATTTTGACGTTTATATTAATTCAGTATAAATTACTCGACTTCGTTTGTTTTTCTGTGAAAACAAATAATTGATAAGCGTGTTAAGCGTTGCTTTGTATGTGGTATAAATGTCGTATCTCATAATTAGTTGGTTTTCCTGTTGTAATAATGAAAAAAGTCAAGTCATGCAATAAAAACACTGTTCATTCAATTTTAAATGTAAATGGTTGCATGCAATATACCTACATGTATGTAATTTATACGTAGGTAGTGGATACCTACCTAAATGACCCGGCGATATGAACCAATGGCTAATACTAGGTTTATTTTTCATCGCAATTTGATAAATAGGTGCTTTTTCCGGAATAGGTACTTATATCTTTTAAACTAATAATACAATAAGGATAAAAATTTTGAATTAATTTTATTCAGGCACAAAATTTAATAACACTGGTTACATACCTGTGTTATTAAATAACCGTAACCAAAAGTACAAACAGTGAAAAGTATTCTAATAAAACCTCTTCAAACTTCTTCCAGCCTGTTCCACAATACTTATTAATAATATTTAAAAATCAATCTGCGATTACACAACTACATCGCAAAGTTATATCGTACAAACTATTACACGGCCGAGGCGAGTTGGGCGCGTGGACGGAGAAAGTTAGCCGCCGTGGATAAAACTACATTTATTGGTGTTGCATATTCATCGTACCCCCGGGCGTAATACTGCACCAATCATACCAGACCTCTCTGAACACCTACGAAACATTTCCTATGTTAGCATTTCCTTGTAGGATCGGGGGAGGCGAGACAGCTCAAGGTATATTGGTCGTTCAGTACCTACTTGTAACTAGTTTTATATTCAGTTTAGTGTAGTGACAGTGTTGTGTTAGGTGTCGTACTTATATCTGTTAAGTTATATCGCGATAAGGATCGCTCAAAAGTTTTGTTATGTTGGATATGGCGCTATAAAAAAAAATTGATTCTGCTTGTAAAAGATGTGTAGAATCATGTATAATTCTAGCCGTAGCTAAAACTATGTTTTTTTCCTTCTATAATCTATGGATCTACTTCGTTTACCTAAACAAATACGTTTTGTAATAGTTTTGACAATCACCCATCCTGATCTTTATACCAGTCCATTTCATATTACAGTTAGTATTAAATCTTCGAAAAAATCTAATCCTAAAAAAAATACATGAAGATAGCTATCAATTTATTCTTAAAAAAATAGCCACGACGTTCACGATATCAATGGCTGCGACACCTGTCATACCAAACTTACTATATTCAATATCAACACAATGGCTGATGTTTAACGCAATTTATTTTTAAATCACTTTATTCGTATAAGAAATTGTTAAAAGAAGTTGTTTAAATGAATCAAACTGAAGACATGAAATGTCAAGCATTTTACGACTACAAGTTTTTTTTATAATAACATCTACAAAGAATTTCATTGGAGTCCAAACAATTATAATTTATTATTTTTATTTCGATATTTGAAAACATGCATAATATCCTTTGCTAATTTAAATACCACATTCGAAATTCGAACAAAAGGAGCTAACCCTTTCAATGCGCTCGCCATTTGACGGAAGAGATATCCGAACTTGTAATATCCCTCAATCACTGGTTGTCTGCTAAGTTTACGCATTCAACTGTTTACTACCGTTGCGTTGGCCACAACAAGTTGAACGACCACTAAAACTGCGATACACTACTCAATAATTATAACTGGTACCCGATGTACTAAAATTGAATTTTATTTGACAGTCAACACCAGCGGTCGGACTGATATTAAAATATCATAACTACATTGTTTTTTTTAATTCCTTGGAAAAAAGGTTTTAGAAGAGAAATATGTATCACCTTTTAATGTTTGTTTTTATTATCGCGTATCATTTTTTATTGCTAATATTTTATTTTAAAATGATATTAATAACAATATTTTATTAATATCAATCGTATAAAAATTTCACAGATTTCCACAGTTATGTTTGAAAATGCGAAAAAATAAATACCTTAAGTCCCTTAATAAGATTTCCTTACAATCTTTCAAAACGTTAACGTTAAGAAATTTCAAAAAAATACGATTTTCAGCCCCTACTATATTATAATACGTAGAAACATAAGTCTACGGGAACGTTACTCCCGCGTATATGTGGCGAAAGTGTCGTATACACGTCGCGACGTGTATACGACACTCTCGTGACACACTCTGACGTGACGAGACGCTTCCGACGCGTCGGAAGCGTCTCGTCACGTCAGAGATTATCGCACGACTAGCCGACGACGATGGGACGACTTTTGTGAGGACAATCGTAGGGGATGCCTATCATATAGTGTTGTTACGCAAAATACGGTAGTTGAGGGGAATTGAATGAAAATGTTTATAAATCCACAAGTGTAGTATGGAAGTTATGTTTATTGTGTTTAGTTTTAATTTATTTTTCTATCTTAAATCGGTATTACTTTAGTCAAGGCTGTGACTCAATGATATAAGATGTAAAATAACGTAATAAATTATACACAATACGTGACTCACAAATATGGCGTGCTTTTTCATTTACCACGGCTCAAGAACTAGAATTTTTAAACAGCAATAAATGCTTTTTATCATTTATTAATATTCTAAACTTATTATGTAATTAATCGATGAATTAAGAAAAATTGCTATGTCTTTATGGCATACATATAGTAGGTACCTAGGTAATAAAAAAGTAATTAAAATGTTACCTGTCTTCATTAAAGTTTTAAAAATTGATAAGAAATTGAAACACAGAATACTTATTTAAGTACAATGACTAATATTTATATAAAAAATATCATTCTTTCTTGACTGCTTTTATTGGTTTGTACCTAGATCCATTCTAAGGATAATTTACAACTAAAATAATAAAATGCCTAATAAAAAATAATCTAATTTCGATATAATCCAAAATAATGACTAATAAAATTCCAAATTAATTTCAAAATTATCTACGCAAATTAAAAAGAAATTAAAATACGCGTAATCCGCGTATTACAGTCGCGTAATACCTACTTTAAAGTACAACCCTAAAATATAATGTCGTATAAAATTATACAAGTAGCCATTAAAATTTGTCAAAGAGTTTTAATATGTTGTAAAACTGGAAATTTCGCGACTCCACGATCGTTAGCCTGGGAAAGCGAAAGTTTATTACCTATTTCTGTATTAATTTCTAGCTGGCAAGTAACTACAGTTAGTACTTGTTTAATAATATGCACTTGCATTTTACAATGACTATAATTTAAGTTTGGCGCATGAGAATACTTCAATTTGTCTTAGATCCATAAGGATAATAATGATATTTATAATTGAAATTATAAATATCATTATTATCCTTTATTTTAAATTTAATTTAGGTACTGAAGTAGGTACCTAAATTAAATTGCACTGAAATATTAGGTACAGGTATGTATAAGAGAGAAATAAAACATTGTGTTTGCGGGTATGTATCTATCCGCGTAATATCTTTCTTTACTTAATAATATTTGTGTCATTGTTATTATATAGGAACCCATATAAGAAGTAATTATTAGTTAAATTGGCGATAAAATAAATTGCAGAAATCTGCCTATAACTACTTATTTCCCTCCTAATTAGGTAAGTAGGTACCTTAAAAGTGAAAATCTCTGTTTATGCTCGTGAAATTCTCTTAAAGTAATAGATAAAGATAAAGATAAAGATAAATTTATTTGCGGTAACATGAGTGGATTACAATACAGATATGCATGCAATGGTGTTAAAACATTTTTTTGAACTACATGTTATACCATAAAAGGCGTACAAATATTACAAATATCAGCTTATAATTTTGATGTGCAATAATACATAACCGAGAAGTTGAAGAGAAAAACTAAACAAAGTCAGAATCTATCATTTAGGAAGTCAGTAGTACTATAATAACATTTCACAGATAGCATATTTTTTAACTTTTTCTTAAACAGAGTTGTATTTAATTGTTTTATGTCCTTTGGAATTTTATTGTATATTTTAGGACCCATACATATAATACTTTTGTGCAACATTGCTGTCTTAGATGGATGTATGCAGAGATCATTGTTACGTCGATTTCGGACGGCTTTGTCCGACAACCTTGGAAACAAGTGAAGATTATTTCTAACAAATAATGCTACTTCCATTATATATAAGCACGGTAGTGTAAGAATTTTGTATTTAATAAACATTGGCTTACAGCTGTCTGTTGTTTGCATCCCGAACATAGCCCGCATACAACGTTTTTGTGATTTAAATATGAGTTCTTTATGAGTTGAGTTGCCCCAAAAGATTATACCAAATCTCAACACTGATTCAACTAGCCCATAATATGCTGTTAGTAAAGTTGTAGTGTTTACAGTGGGAGCTAGTTTAAAAAGGGCATATGATGAGCTGCTAACTTTTTTACAGAGTTCATTAATGTGATTTTTCCAATTTAATTGTTTATCAATTTTTAATCCCAAAAATTTTGCGGTATCTACATTTTGTATAATATTATCTTTGTAAACTAATGTAATTTCTACTGTATTATGTAATTTTTCCTGTTGCCTAAAATGCATTATGTTTGTTTTTTTAAGATTAATTTTTAAGTTGTTATTATCAAGCCACGTAATTATAGAATGTAATGAATTATTTATTTCAGCGTTATAGTATTTTATATCTTTGGATGTTATCGTTACCGTACTGTCATCAGCGAATAAAGACATAGGTTCTATAGTTGCATTTGGTAGATCATTTATATAGAGTAGGAATAATAGAGGACCTAATACGCTACCTTGGGGTACACCATAAGTTATGTAACGTTTAGTGGAAGCAAAATTCTGTTCTGTTTTAGTTTTAATATTAAATTTTGAGATTTCGGTTATTTGTTGGCGATGTGTTACTGATAACCTAAACAGTCCTCACGCAATCATTTAAAACGAATACCATAAAAGAAATTTCGTAATCAACTTCTATACGCGAGATTAGATTCGTGTCGAATCTTTTTCTCAGAAAGAAACTCATGAATTAATAATTATTAATGTTAAAGATATGAATTGTAACTTCGGTAGTCAGTTAATCCCTAAATGATCTATGAACTCCATAAATATGTTGCTAACACTATCAACAGATAAGTAATTTGATTTATAATTCATGTAACCAATAAATTACTGTTAATTACAAATGTTTTGCTAAAATCAACATATTTATAAAACAACGTTAATCCAAATTTATTATCGTACGTCTAATTAAATTAAAAAAAGGGTTAAAGACATTAAAAAGAAAATGAAACGAAAGTAGTAAGTAATAAATTACGCGCGTATATTCATATTAAAATGTTAGTTATCTACATGAAAATAAATTAAACTTAATACGCTAAGACATCTCGACGATATTAAAAATCGTTTTCGACGAAGCTATACCTAATATATTACATATTTATACGTGATATTTACATAAATGCGAGATACGCGATGGAATCTTCGAGAACAATAAGTCGCATTCTCCCCAGACGAAATCAGTCCAACCGCTTCAGGGAGAGAGAGTTATTATCCCCGTATACAAACATATTCTAACAATACGTCAACGGTTAAATACGCGAGCGATTCCGAACATACGCCAAGCGTTCCGTCATAACCCGACACCTCAGTTCCGACCCGTAACCGATACGGTACGACGTCAACCTCCTTGATCCGTCTTCAGAAGTTTCCCACTACCCTCCCATAGTTTGAAAGGTGATGAAGTACTAGCCTCAGGCACTCTAGGACTGCTTGTGTAATTAGGCGGTAATCTAGAAGGTGTTGATAGGAAACTCCCATAAGAGAGCGAGGAGTTGACGCCGAGAGACGTGTCCAAAGTGGAATAGTACCCGGATGAAGCGGCAGATGGCGGTGGTGCTGGCGGCTGCTGTATCTGTACCCGCGCTGCTTCAGCATACGCATCCAAATGCGTCCTCACCAAAACAAGCAACTCTCCATAGTTCGTTACAGATCCGCCAGCCCCAGCCACTCTGTAAAGCAACAACCGCGCCTCCCCAAAAAGACTGTCCAAAATTTTACCTGTCGTGAAGAGGACGATGGCCTTCAGACAGGAATACTCCGCCGAGTCGACGTGGAGTGCTTTTAGCTTCTCCACTTGCTCCTGGAAGATCCTGATGTGGTCCATGAAGGCGACGACTCGGTCCGCCGCCATCGGCGACGCGTGGAGTCCCGCGGCCGCCAATAATGGCGCCACGTGGAGGGGCATGGAACACTGAGACGCGTTTAGAACGAACAGCTCCGACCAGACGAGTCTTAGCAACGCAACCTGGTCGGTCACTTGGAGTTCGGGGAAGAAGGGGATGTTTCGCGCCCATTCTACGGCGGAGAAGAGTAGCCTCGCAGCAAGCTCGCAGATATTGTCTATTCCCATTACGTTGGCGGGCTGGACGCACTGGCCGTATCGGGAGGTGGGGTAAGGTTCTGCTCTGAGGAGCAGAGAGATGTATGAGGAGAGGTAGGGGTGGCTGTTGAGGCCGGCGGACGGGTCGCCGTTTGCCAGCGCGTACTGGCCAGGCAAGGCGAGACCCGCCGGTTGCGTCGGAGGTACTCGGCCTCTTTGCACTGCTATAACAAAAGAAAAAATGTTACGTTAGGGAATTATGTTCTACATTTAAAAGGAAAAAAAAGAAAATATAAAGCAATAGATATTATTGAAGTTTTCACACCATCGACGGAAATGCACGTAATAGTAAATTAATTTCCTACTAATTTTGCTTACATTTAGGTCAATGTTAAGTTAACAAGTCATACATCAGAAATGATAACGTTTACGAGATCATAACATTATTACAACTAGGTCCTCCTAACTAATAATAATTGGGTACAATAATTTTAGTTACTACAATGGAAGCTGTAATATGCACTAAAACAGCGGATAGATCTTGCCACTTCCTTTTATGATCTCACAACGTATTCAATGCAGAATTTAATGGAACCCAACTATAATACACTTCATTACAATAAAGAATTTCAATTAATAGTCAAGAGAACTGTATACAGATGACGTATGTTCATAATAACAATCGTAAAAGTCGCGTTCTTATTACTACAATTAGCGAGTGGATTTCGCAGTAATATGTTAGTAATAACTTATTTTATAGTTGCTCTGTCTTACTAGTAGTCAGCTTCTCATTTATCATTTCTATGGCTTTTATAATAATCTTAATAAATTGCAAAAGTGTGGAAGTCTATACAAGTTATCTAGTGTTAATTAATTTTCTGCTCTTTTGTTTAAGTTTTTGTGTAATCAAATGTATATATTGTTATATTGCCGTAAGTCTTCTTTTTTTTAAAAAAAAGCCTACTAGCAATGTGGGTCACACATTACTAGTAATCTTGTTAACCCCTCTTACTAAGCTAAAATGCTTGTGTTACGAGTGGGTTTACGTCGGTAGTGCAATAGGTGGGGCTCGAACCGGCAACCGCATGATCGCAAGTCAGACGCCCTAGCTATTAGGCTACCGCCGCTTTAAATTCATTCCTATAGGTAGTCGTATGTATAATGTTTACGTTACGAAAGTTTTTGAAAAAGTTTTCGACGAAAAATAGATTTTCTATCGAGTCTACTGCAAAGCACTGAGAGGGTTAAATATACGAAATATTATGTTTTAATTATCGCAAGAAGAAGAATGAATGGAGATAAAGGAATCATGCACGCGGACCATGGCTGAACATAAATAAATAAAATTAAATGGTAGAAGGGCCTTTAAGACAAGGAAAATATAAAATAAGCAAACATAGTCACAACTGAATGCCTAAAACAATAATCACAATAAATACAATCATGATTGTATTGCTCTACATCTGTTATTAGTTGTTAAATTACTCGGAAATATTTACTACGACATGTACTCATGTAGCTGCGTGTATTTTAATCGATACCTAGTAAATACTGGTTGTTTACAACACTATTACGTCAACAACTAACACCGATTTGAAAATCGAATTGATGATTTAGTAAATTGTAATCGATATCGTTTGCAATACCTAGTTATATACGATTTTAACTATATGTAATTTTGAACAGGCAAAGGTGTAACAAACTTATTTGCGGTGATAATATAGGTACCTAATAAAGAAATCTCATCTTAATGCTCAAAGTACCAACGTATTCGAAATGAAATTTATCATTTAAAGAAAAAATCATTGACGTTTCTAAATTCAAATGCCAAGAACCTGTAACAATCAATTTAAAAAAAAACCTATCAATAGACCAGCTTTTTTATGCGTCACGATCATGATTTTACCCAACAGGTGAATAGCATGCAAATAAATAAAGCCTACTGTAAATTCTAATAAAAAAAATTACAAGTAACGGAACTGTTTTCCTAAACAAACATTAATAAATTGATAGCAATCACAAAAATGCTAATACTTCGATTCCAAAATCTAGTTATCTGTAACTATAATAGACAACATTTGTTTTTGTCGATTCTAAATTACGAGCTTCACAGACGTTAAAGAATTAACCTGTTGTTTCTCAGTACAACGAGGCATCTCAAAGATCGTGACGCCACAAATCATCGATACGATCCGAGACGAATCGACGTGAAAACGCGGAATCGTCGCTTCTAATCGTTCACTCGGAAATGCTCACAGGGGAACAAAAATGTATGGCGCGCTAACTATTCAGAGCGCGCCACGTTTTTTGGCGGGAACGCATCGCGAGCCGGCGCGAATGCCCGCGCACGCGCGCACCGCCTTTTTATTTCTTGTCAGTGCAACAAGAAAAAAATAAACACGTAAACAGGTTGTATTATTTTTTTCTTTGAATGACAAGATGACTGGAATTCGCCCCTCGGTTGTTTCGTAACGAGCGCTTCCCACAGTAAACTTTACTAAATTTTGTTTCTTATAAATTGTTATGACATTTGATTTCTTACATTTGGGTCATTATTACAACGATTACATGCATATTCGTACTTCTTACGTTCAATATCGATATTTACCAACCAAATATCACGATACCAATCATCAAAATAACACGCATTCACGAATTGTGGCTCGCATCAACAATTCAATTAAAGTGTTACATCGCCGGAATAATTCCGTTTGAATTAGAGTAATTGCGCGCGTGATTAGCCGGTTTCAGAAGGAAATGTAGGCCGCGAGCTCTCCCACGCCGCGTCGACACCTAGCCTAATAGCGCGTCATTACATTATCTGCCGATACATCTCCGGTACGTCTCGACATCGACGGTACATCACTATCTGCTCGTATAATCGATGACCACTCGACGCGAGTTTCAACAAAGCGATTGTTCGATCGCGTTCAAAACTAATTACGATTCGGATTTCAACGCTCGAAAACGTCATATCGAACTTAGTGCTTTCTCATAATTTGTTGTGTAGAGAATCAATTCTGACTATTGACAGATTAAAGTTTATGAATGGAAATTAATGTAAATTAGTGTTAATATGAGTGGGCTTCCCGTGAGGTTAATACAACTAGGTCCATTAGCTGTGATTTGCATACGACAACGTCTCATTTCGGATTTCTCTTGTATGAATATCTTTGATTAAATCGTTTGGCACTCGACCATACCTCATCGGATTAAGTGAAAATTAGCAATGGTTATTTATTATAAAATAATTAAATAGCAACTTGGTAACGGGTTAGTTAATAACATGTCAGATTGTTAAATAAAAATAGTTATTCTTGTTACTAATAAAATAATAATAATAAATTAATAACTCAGAGGAGATTACGATCATTGTTTATGGTCAGAAATGTGTCATAGAAATTTGGGTTCAATGGCAACACCATAGAGCACATCCTTGTTTATAAAAAAAATATTGATGCCAATTTAAAAAAAGAAGATTATTATTGTTTTCGAACTTCTTTATAAGGGCAAGATTAAGAAACTTTGAAGAAAATTGCGAAATAAGATTTACAAATCACAACACGTTCAACCTATTTACGTGAAGTCAACACTTAATGATCTCTTTACATTGTTTTTATTCCAGATTCGTAGACACAAGATTATTATTTTCCATTAATACGAAGAATTCTCGACCTAATATCCTCAAGATAAGAGCGACTAAGGATTGATCGGCGAATGGTCAAGTGTGATCTTGACACAGATTGCGTTGAGGAAACAATATGTCATGCCATTTCTGAGATCCGACGATCGAGAGTATGTAGGTACAGTCAAGCCAGAAAAATCTTAGATAAAGACGTCAGAATTTATAGTAAGTACCTATACAAACAGTCATTTTCGTCATTCATACTTTTGTTAGTAAATATAGGTATATAGATACCCACATGATATACCCATTATTACCTGCTCTTAGCCTTTTCCGTCCAATTAGTCCAATTTCTGGGCAGTACCGATATTCTGAGGAAACACTGGTTGTCGGGCTTTTTTAATTACATCCAGGACCGACTTTCCGTGCTCTCCAAGGCACGGGGGCCTCGATGTGTTTATTATGGGCACCCATCCACATATTGACCTCGGCATGCGCAGTTTAACAATGCAGATCGGTTAATCAGCTTTATTATTACTTAGACAGGAGCCTATATAGTGTATGTAACGTTATGTATACCTAACTATTATACTGAATTTCAGTAAAGTATTAGACTAAAGTTTCCATCTAACTAAATAGGAACCGGCGAAATGTGGGTGTACATTAGTACACCTCTGCCTAACCCTTCGGGGAATACAGGCGTGATGTATGTTTATGTAAATAGGAACATGTAGCTTTGGCGTAGCGGCTCAACGTTGGGCTCACATGCCAGGCGTAGTGGAATCAATCCCAGCACTAAACAAATATTTTTATGGTGGTTGTTCCGGGTGAAAGTGTTGGTGTAGGAACATAAGCTAAAATTCCCTCGATAGAGGAGAAAAGAAAATATAGCTAAAGTTAGGAAAATACTGAACAAATAATTGCCTAATTATTTTTCTTTGTACTCTCGTACTTAATTATTTTTAAAAGCAAACATCGCATTTATTCATAATTTTGCCACAGAGTTAATTAATTAATTGATCAAAAACACTTGTCACGTCAAAATTGATATAAAATTTTAAAAAGTTTCATAAAAAAACACAATCTCAACTTGAGTGACAGCTTGACACCTCAATGGCGGAAACTTAGCTAATGTTAATACATATACAAAAGGCATGTAATGTATAAAGATATATTGAATCCTAGGTCAATGTACTTCAAGTTTGGCAATATTTTGGTATACAACATTATTTTTCGTATATGCGAAACCAGAATATGGTTTTTTCAGAATAAGTAACTGAATCATCATCATCAACCCATTACATTGTCCCACTGCTGGGCACGGGTCTCCTCTCAGTACGAGAGGGATTAGGCTTTAGTCCGCCACGCTAGCCTACTGCGGGTTGGCAGACTTCACATGCCGTCAAGAAAATCTCTCAGGCATGCAGGTTTCCTCACGATGTTTTCCTTCACCGTTTAAGCGCGTTATAATTAATTATTAATACGCACATAACTTCGAAAAGTTAGAGGTGCGTGCCTTGGATTCGAACTCGAGACCTTTGACAGGGCAGTCCAATGGTCATATCACTAGGCTATCACTGAATCGATTCCAATAATTTTTACAGCATGTTATATAACATACCATCACGCCTGTATTCCCCGAAGGGTTAGGCAGAGGTATACTAATGTAAGTTCACCCCCATTTCGCCGGTATGTTTAGGTACCATGTAATAGGGGGCGAGCCTATTGCCATTAACCGGGCACAAATCCAGACTCCGAGCTGCTACTGGGAATTTCATAGAAAAACCCAATAACACTTTGCACGACCTGGGGATCGAACCCAGGACCTCTAGCGTAGCAGTCGCGATTGGGACCACTAGACCAACGAGGCAGTCAAATGTTATATTTTTTCCCAAAAATTTTAAGTACCTATCCGCAATTATACGCGCAAAAAACAGGTCGCTGCCGGTCATAATGGCACGAGGCGGGGATGCACAGCAGGGTGGGGGGTGAAACAACCACTTCAGTCGCCCAAAGTCGATGCTACAGACTGATGTGACGGACAACCAGATAACATAAAAAGCATTGTTTCACATTTTTCAAGATACAGTGTTGAAACTTTGTACATAAATTCTTTACCTAAAAATACTAGACACGTGTTTCCTGTTTCGCATATACAAAAACTGACCCTGTATAGACAACATAACATCAATTATTATTGTGTAGGGTGATGTAGGTAGACGTGTGATGTACACGCGGCTAATTGTCAAGCTATTCAGTATTAGCCGTTTGGCATTTCCTCTATGTACAGTGGGTTATATCTGTTACCTGACCCACCCCAGGTGGGTCGGTGGCGGCTAAGTGGGTCGGGTAACAGGCTGGGAGAGGTCTGATTATATTAGAAATTATAGCTTGATGTGTAGCACCTGTGGAATAGCGCTATGTACCGCTATAGGCTAATATGATAGACTATAGCCTAGGCAATAAGGCCTACTTGAGATGTGTATACTTGATACACATCTCAAGTAGGTGTAATTTTCTATAATTAACGATTGTCATAAGGATAAAATACCGTAGTTAGTGTATCGTTTATAACTTATTTAAATGCCCCACAATTAAGTACTTCAGGGCTGTCAAAATTTGTACACAGACCATATAAGTATATTCCTAAGTAAATACAATTATGTTATTTTATTTCTTAATTCTTTATGCACCGTTGTTACAAAGGCGGTTTTCTTAATGTCATAAATTCACAATACAGTAGTGCATCATACATACCATCACGCCTGTATTCCCCGAAGGGTTAGGCAGAGTTGTACTTAACGTACACCCACAGTTCGCCGGTATGTTTAGGTCCCACGTAATAAGGGGCGAGCTTATTGCCATTAACCGGGCACAAATCCAGACTCCGAGCTGCTATTGAGAATTTTATAGAAAAACCCACTTTGCTCGACCTGGGGATCGAACCCAAAACCTCTAGTCAGGCAGTCGTGATTGGGATCACTAGGCTGACGACGCAGTCATATTATTATTATGTTTACGTAATATTAATATTTTTGCCTAAATGAGCTTGTGATACCAAAGTTGGTCTGGCATGTGGTTACACGATATCCATTGCGATAAAAATTAGCAAAAAAAAACAAAAACAGGAATAAACGGTGAAAAACATAATTATATTATTCTGACTGCTTAATAGGTCTAGTGGGACTGCCTCATTGAGACCGCTGAGAGGTCCTGGGACAAGCAAAGTTGTATTGGGTTTTTCTATTAAATTCCCAGTAGCAGCTCGGAGTCTGGATTCGTGCCTGGTTAATGGCCCCCTATTACATGGGACCTAAACATACCGGCGAACTGTGGGTGTACATTAGTACACCTCTGCCTAAACCTTCGGGAAATACAGGCGTGATGGTATGTATGTTATGTTATATTATTATGTATTCCTGACAATTCACCCACGACGGAATGGAGAAGGTATAGGTAGTACGAGTATATGCGTTACGGGTTTGAGGTTGTTATTCCATTTTTTTTTATTGTGACGTCAGCGCGGGCCAGGCAGTAGAAGTCATCGCCGACCAAGGACACCTGCAACGCTAGACGAGTTGCTGATGCGTTGCCGGTCCTTGAGAGCTCTTTGAATGAAAAGTAAGTACCTACTTGACATGAAAATTCTCTAGAGGTAGATAATGTTCCTGGTGCATTGGATTAACGTGCCTTGGATTGGAGATCTGATGATCGCATCACTAAGCTACCACTGCTTCATGACCATTCGAAATCATGTTAGTTTAATTATCACTCATCACAACCGCTTGCTTTAGAGATTTTCTCTCAGTGTCATTTATTTATTTATTAAATTAATTACAAAGGTCTTTTAACCAATTATAGTAACTAATATATATAAACTGTAGGAAATTAACAAAAAAGGATAACAACACTTTCATAAATTCCTCTCACAGTACTTCTGACATACCAATAAAATCTTCAACCATCCATCCGCAAACAAATCATCTGTTGGATTAGAATCCAAGAGATCATTAAGCGCGGCCATAGTGCGAGGAATTGGCGACTTAGCACGTGCAACAGTACGACATGGAGGCACGGCAAACAGCTTGTGCTTTCTGCCCCGACAATAATTGCCATGTCATAAGTCTGCCAAGTCTAAGCTATTCTTTTGTCAATGCTTTTATATTATCTGCTTATTTTAATTATATTTTTTGGATTAAATAATGCGAAATGTTCACAAATATATGAATTTTCTAGTGAAAGAAAAATTCGGCCTCAGGCAGGGTTAAACCTGCACCCTCTGTATATTATATCAGGCTATTGCCGTCCACTACTGAACGTAGTGTGGGACGCCCTGCGCCACGATGGACCGACGATTTGAAGAAGGTGGTTGGCAGCGGATGGATGCGAGCTGACCAAGACCGGGATGGTTGGCGTTCTTTGGGGGAGAACTACGTTCAGCAGTGCCTGGATATTATCCCTATTGTTTAATTAATAATATAATATAATGTTTAAGTAATAGTTAATTATGTTTGACTAGTAAATTACCGGTAGTATTTTTTGACTGAACCGTTTTCAAATCAAATCAAATGTTTTTATTTCAAATAAGCTTTTACAAGCGTTTAGCAAGCACCCTATTACATGTGACCTAAATATACCGGCGAACTGTGGGTGTACATTAAGTACACCTCTGCCTAACCCTTCGGGGAATACAGGCGTGATGGTATTTTTATGTTATGTATTTTTGGAATCACTTTTCAAAATTGTGGCTGTTGCAGCCCCTTTTCGTATGCCATGCCTTGCTACGCCACTGAAGGAGACAATAAATAGGTTGATAATATTAATGTACTGCTTATTATATCGTGAAAGTTGTAACTCTCCAAGAAAGGTTAGTAATAGAAAGGAGATCCGTTGACCTACTTTAGTGGAATATTTAGCAGGGTTATTGGGAAAACACTTGCAACCTTGTCGAACTAGGAAACTTGTCGAATTAGGCGGCGGTAGCCTAATGGCTAGGGCGTCGGACTTACGATCATGTGGTTGCCGGCTCGAACCCCACCCATTGCACTACCGACGTGAACCCACTCGTAACACAAGCATTTAGCTTAGTACGAGGGGTTAACAAGAATACTAGTAATGTGTGACCCACATTGCTAGTAAGCTTTTTTTTTTTTTTTTAAAAAACTATACCTACTTATTAGATACTGATATTAAGAATTCTATGACTTTTTACAAAACATAGGTACAGTCGCCAGCAGGTCAAGGTATACAAAACTGTAAAATTTCTCCAAATGATTTTAAACCTTAAATTGTTGACGATAAAATTCAAAATCAACTGAGAAAGTTTGACATTTTGTGGTAACATTTACTAAATACAAACTTTTAAGATTTCATTGTTTTATTTATTTATATTCAAATGAATTACCACCTTATTAGTCTAGTGGTCCTAAGTGCGACTGCTACTCTAGAGGTTCTGGGTTCGATTCCCAAGTCGAGAAAAGTGTTAAGATAAGATAAGATAATTTATTTGTGAAAACATGAGTGTACATTACAATGAGAAGTTGCAATATAAGATGTTAGGTTTGTTGAAGGTATGTACGTTGTGGCATACCAAAATAACACTTGACAAAAAATAAGAAATGAATGTGTTATTGGGTTTTTCTATGAAATTCTCAGTAGCAATTTGAAGTCTGTATTTGTACCTCGCTAATGACAATAGTCTCGCTAATTAAACCAGACAAAAGTATTTGTAGGGCCTACGTATTCATAGGTGCCGAGATTACCCAACGTGTCATATGTAGTAATGTATTGTGTGTGTACAGAGTATCTACATTTATGACGTAAAATAAAAAATAAATCATAATTTTGTCGGTCGGCACAACCCTAAATTGACGGCCCTGAGCTAATTTGTACTTACCAGCGAACTAATAGATGCCAAGAATAAATATAAAATTGATTCTCAATAAACTTATATTTGCATAACAAACATCTTGTACGCTAGTTAGATGTCAGTTTAATAATGATGTCGCCTTAAATTCGCTCAGCAAAGAAAACGACCTAAGTCATAATTCTAAGATTTTAAGTTCAAAATAATTTAGATTTAAAGTTGTTTTGAATTTTGTACTATCCGAGTTATGCCAATTTGTTGTTATCGAAACGAGTTATAGGCGATTTTATGTTTATTTTGTTAAAATTAACAGCTTTAGCGAAATTATTAAGAGATATGTTTATTTAATAATAGAGAAATCTTATTCGGAACGAATTTTATTTTCGAATGGTCAATGAATTGAATATTTATAGAATTTGTTAAATGTATCTGCTAAGTGGTGATGACAGTTTTCGAAAAATATGTTTCTTTTATATGGAGACGATGGCCAATCAACTAGGTCAACGTTTAAAGCCTATCTGAGTTTATTTTTGCCTATTTGTTCACGACTATACATCAGAAATACATTTATAGTAGGTACGCTGACCTCGTATTGTATAGGCTTTTAGTAAGATAAGAGGTCAACGTATATTGGAACTGTATAGTATGTTGTGTGTAACCGTGAGTACAAAGGAAACTTTAAATACATCGCCTTCTTATTAAAACACCCAATATAATATACCTTATTGACACTAACATTTTTTGCGATTCCACTTGCATTACGGTGAAGAAAAACTGAACACCTAAGAGGTAAAATAAGGTTCTTTAAACCTCTACGAAGTCTGCCAACCAGCATTAGAACAGCGTGATGATGTAGACCTTCATCACATGCCATGATCAGCGAAGGACTTCACAAACATTCAATTAATGGACATAAAGAACACACTAGGTACTATATAGACTAATCTTTATCATTATGAGAGGAGACCCGCGCCCAGCAGTGGGACAGTACATGGGTTGATGATGATGGTGATGATGAAATTCACCCAGACTCGACATATAATTAATATCCATGGAACACATTTAACATTTTCATACGACACGCGGCTCAACGTTAGTAGCAAGGTGGCTAACCAAACATGCTGATAATATTGACTATCAGGAAGCAAGTAAACAATCTAGATTATAGAAGATATCTGCTTGTCTCCTTAAATATACAGCGTGAGTAACACACGCCATTTGACGAAGTGTAGTGACAAAGCCTGAATTGCTTTACGATCGTTATAGAAACACGTTAATTACTTCCCAAGATTATAATAATCGTCATTATAATTCTAAGTAATAATTTTATTTCTGCAAATAATAAAATCTTTGCTACTGTTATGTCGCTCTAAAATTACGCTTTTGCTTTCAGACATCGAGCTATCATGAATAAGTATTATGAAATAGGTGTTAACTACACAATTTACTGAAGAATATTTAAGAAGCAAGTAGGTAGGTAAAAATAATTGAAGTAGTAGTAGCATTTATAGGTATTTTATGGCTTGCAGAAAGAACAGTGTCTTTTACCCATGATTTAAGGAAGGCGATTAAATTTCAAGCTAAACTTTAATATTATAAAAAAGTTACTCTGTCTGCTTGTTTGTTACATTTTCACGCCTCAACCGCCGTAGCAATTTCGGTGAATTTTGGTACAGAGATAGATTGAACCTTGGAGGAGTACCTACATAGACTATCTATTTTCTCAAAGTCTTTTGAGATATGAGAGCAAGAGCTAGTAAACTCTAAGTAGACCTGTCAATTAGGACCTCTACATGAAGTTGAATCAAAGAACCAAATCATCATTAAAAATTATAACGTCATCCAAATACGTTATCTTGTCCATCAATACATAAACACTAATCAAGATAACATTTCACGGCTAATGGCTCACAAAACGACCAACAACGTATAAATAACTAGTAATAAATTGTTACATTAACGAACGCGACTCGCATTCATTATTTACTTCAAACGATACATATTGTACATCATACGTACGATCGTTTTAAATTGTAAAGTTTGGTACACAACTTCATTTACCGTTCGTCTATTTATTTTAGTTGTTAGCCACTATCTCGTTACGACTCGATACAAGTTGATAATCCGTTATTTATGTCGGACATTTTTCAACAAGAGCCTAGCACGCGACTTGTCGCCCGACTCTTGAACACCGACAAATGGTCGACCATCCACCTTTTGTTGCTCTAACGGTTGTGTTTTGATATCATTAGGAAATTCTCGGCTTTTACGACAGTGAGAAATATTGTTTCTAATATACAGATTAGAGATTTGTCTGTTACTAATGTAGAAAGTGGTAGACGCAAAGTCAGTGACGGATGTTTCACACGATTAGAGGCTCGATTAGTGCGACATGGAACGCTACACGCGTGGTTTTGATTTGTTGCACCCAACCATAGATACAGATTCTTTTAAGCGAAAAGGAATGTTGGAGACGATATCGAAATTCGATGAAAGTCATTAACTCTAAAGAATGTAAACAAAGCCGCCCACAGATAACTGCATATGTAAATAAACACTAAAAACCGGACACGGAAGACATCAAAACAGTACCAAATTCGTATAATTAAAGTTATCGTAAAGATAAATTTGATTGGGAAACGTTAAAGATTTGTATAATAAAGCTATTGGGAGGCACGTGCTGAGAATTAAGCGCATTCCTGTTGAGCGCTCCACAACCCCATTAGCTCGCGTCGGGTTTTTGTAATTATCGACTTATTAAATGCCGCGAGAGATTTATGTCAGACAGGCAACAGGTAAATCTGTTTCGTTACACCCATCCGTTGATAAATGAACGTGCAAATGTATCGGAAACTGACGACGACACTAATGCGCATATTACTAAACACGTTACAAGCGATGGTAGCCCCCATTCAAAATCATATTTACTTATATCTGACAACAAAAGAGCTTTAATAAATTCAGAAGAAGCTTCTAAACAGAACAATAAATTTCAAAGGTATCTTAAAGTAAATTGTGCATATAAAATGATGTTAGAGAGAAGTAAAACGAAGGTTCCATGCGCAGAGTCACTGACCACAACAACGTACGAGCGACGAAGACGAAACGAAGCCTTGCGATAATCATAATACGCTTGCAGATATGTGATTAGCTGTGGGGTCACGAAACGGTCGGCGTTAGACAGAGAAGACCTACTGTGTCCTTTTCAAGCACGTGGAGAGTTGGATGGCGCCGTCTCTATCAGGCAAACGACCGCAGGGCGCCTAAACCGCTATAGTAAACTGTGACCTCACGAAATTCTCAGCGCACGATACCGACGATGATTCACGTGTAATGACGGACGTACAGACGGACTGACATATAGAGATGCGGACGCTAGATGAATTCCAAACGACAGGTCGGGAGAAAAAGTTGTTTCAATTTTAAATACGGTCATCATTATTATGGACTGTTATCGTTCAATTTTATTGAGGCATCACTGACATCTACATATTAAATTAGTTTTTGTCTCTCGATATCGCGATCTCTTGTTTGATAGTTGCCTATAATTTTGATGGGAGCTTTACTGTTCTATGAAACGGCCAATAATTTAAAGTATTCACATAAATTTGCATTCCTTGACTTTGATTGAAATCTGGCCGCGTGACATGGAAATTTGAAATTCTGACGTAGACTGAATTTGAAAATCGCAGTTGCAATGATGTTAAAATATAAAGTGAAACTATAATGTTGGATGCAGATGTGCTATAGCTGGATACGGTACAGAGGGCACGACCATACCGAACAGGTTTGCTGAGACTACTAACGTAGTAACCAATATACATGCAGACCGTGCATTACTCTCAAGTATTCAAGATTATACGACGTTAGAACGGAACGAGTTGGCTGTGAGAAAATTTCACCTGTAGGAGCTATCACTGTTGATTTAGACGACCTTTCACGAGTCTGGTATAAGCAAAAATGTTTATTAGTTATTTCCTGCAGGAAACATTGATAGGTTGAATAATTTGAATGAAATTTCGATCCCTTCTAAAGCACCTGATAAAACAATACGAGAAGACTAACGAAACCACTTTGAGCTATTCTTCTGGAAATTACCTATTTATATGTAGAACTCATGGTTGATCCAGACAGAGCCTCCTTTGAGCAGCAGGTCAACCAGAAACTGAGAAAAGCAGGTGTAAGTCTGTTTTGATGTGCAATAGGAAGATCCATATATTTAGCAGTGCATTGCGTTATAAAATTGATTGAATGTATGCTAAAGCTTTAAATTTCCTACAAGCAAAAGAAAGAAAATCTATAAAGTCTAATCCGTGGCTTTTGGTATAGAAAGGCATGCCAAAGAGAATAAAGTATTATACTACTTTCATAATATTTTACCAATAACTAAAATAAATGTCAATAAAAGTAAATTAGATATTAAATCTGCTACAGTGATATTTCATGAGGCAACATCACACATCGTAAAGGAATTAGTATCGAGAGTGTGAGAGTACATACAGATAAATCACCTACACAGTTCGTTAGGAACGGGCTGCGCGCCACAGGGGTCCACGTTCGATCCCGTGCCGGCAAGTGGAACGCTATTGAAGTAACCCCCTGTAGAATATTTTGACGGGCTATAGAGTGCCATGTTGGGTTCCAATTGATGAATGGTATGTGGTAGTGATGTTCTTATATCAGCTTTGGAATTTCTTCATAGTGATTTTGTATCGTTTCAAATGACTAAAGAATTACTTTTCCCAGTTCCTCTCAACTCCTTCTCGGTCAAAATTATCTGATGGAATATGAACTTGTATCGTCAGGAGAAGGTGTTGAATAACCATAATGATAATCACCGTAAAACAACATAATGTCTAAAATTTTAAGATTACATCATGTGACATGTCAATGTATATTGAATAGCTTTCGATCACAATTATTGATTAGAATAAAAATAAGCTTTCACATTACTTTAGAAGAAATAAACCATTAAGGATGTAGCAATTAATTAATGCGATGCTAAAACTTCGTAATATTATAATATATGAACATAAATGAATAATTTAATAACAAATTCTATTGTTGGCGCCATTAGAAATGATACCATAGACACATTCCGCATACCAGCGCGATTGTCGTAAGCAACAGGTTTTTTGAACATCTAAGTATACAGGCAAAGGAATTTCACATTCTGCTACATTCGGCGATAATACTTGTTAGCCTTTTTACACAGAAATAAAAGGTTTATTTCCCTGGCCGAGATGAAGGCGTCCGTCAAATTTTAAAAAGTTAATTATCGGATACTTTTACCATTTCGTGTGGCGAGGCTCGGCGATACATCATACGGAGGAATATAAATCACCAGTTGATTGATAGTGGTATACATCTCACGCTCGTTCGCTAGCTCCTTTTTTAATCCAGCACAAATGATTTTACACTTTGATTCCTTTTTGTGACGCCATTTCGCTCCGGAGTTTACGATTTGTTCGAAATGGATTTTGTACACCTGAATTTGTTGGGACTTGCTCACCTTTTTATGTTAAAAGAGCCTTTTGATGATATTGAATGGGTTTAGATTTAATAAAGGTTGTGTGCAAGCGTGCCGTTGAAGCTAGCCTTTATATTGTTAATGTAATTTTAATACTGTTAAGAAATTCAATGTGTAATTCTACGCCGATTTTATGATTTTGTAAAAAAACGTTGTCTATAGGAAACGGTTCCGTCGATTGTGAAGTTTGACCTGAGTATTTGTGTACTATGAATTGGAATCTTGTAAGTCCAATATCTTCGTACGTGACCCCAACCTGTGATTTTCTGAATGGTGCTCATTTTAGTGCGCCGTGAGGAAAAGTGCCCAAGCATGACATAAAGACTGCTTATTTAAGTGCCTATCTATTTTAAGGGCACAATAACTCGATGAAATCTCCTTTCATCGCAATGTGAAATTTAATATTCACTACCGTACACCAAATACTGTAAAGCCAATGTTTATAGTGAAAACCTATCAAGTTTCTAACAACTATTGAGCGACCCGTCCGTGTACCTGCGTACAAAAAGCTTTACTATAAGAGATTAGCGTGGCGTTTTCTATTGTAGTACTACCCCGATTCTCATGCAAATGCGTGATAAAACGTGCGGAAATATAATTAGCTTAGCCGGTATCGAAGGGTCGTGTACCTTGCCAAAAACCGGTATATCTTCGCTTTTTAATTAATGTTTTGGTTGTGTTATAAACTTCTGACCAGTGTCCGGTCTTCTAGGGGTGTTTTCGCGACGCTCCGTGGGAAAGCGTGCGTTACGATTGTATCTTTATGTCGGCCGGTAAGAGTTTGTTTTTCCGAGAAAGAGGCCATTATACGCAGCACAAGAGCGTCGTAAGCCATGTCACAGTTATTATGATCACTAGAAGCGATCGTATCTTTCGGCTGTGACGCACACAAAGTCGGTATATGTGTATGTGCCGAGTTATTCCCGTCGTCCAAAGCGTCTAACTGATTGTTGACACGATTAACTTGGATCAATCTGTGGGTAAAACCGTATGAAACGTTATTTGTAAGTGCTATGTGTTATCGTGTTCACGATATTCCTACTAACAATGTGTTCTTAGTAGGACATTATTCTATATTTTCTGCTTTAATATAATTATTAGCTTATGTTTTACCTTCATCACTGTGGGTAATACCTATGTCAATATCAATCACACTACGGTAAAATTCGTACAAATTTTTGTACACACCATAACCAAAATAATCAGTTCCAGTTCAATCCTGTTTCATAAATCATAACCACAAACCATTAGGCCTTTTTGCAAAAACGTTACATTTCTCACGGTACAATATTTGCGAGCCTAGGACTGGTCTAATGCAAACAAACCCTTACGGTCAGTTGGCCGACAATGACCAGGTGTCCGAAATTAACACCCTCTGGCCCTTTCGGCTTCTTTGTCCCGTTAAGGCGTGTTTAAGGCGTAAGGGACTAATATTGCAGTATTTTAGCCCTTCGATGTCCATGGGAATGTAAAGATGACGTTTTTGACGTGTTTCGGACAATGCATATTGTGCATGGCCAGTGGTCTCGTGCATGGATTATTTTGTGATGGTATTTAAAGCGAAAGGTTAAGAAAGATTATAAGTTTTGTTATTTGTTGCTAACTGAACTGGAAAATGCTGTCTGAAGTTTTGTAGAGCAAGTTTATGTCCGTATTTTGGATATGAGATTGGATGGTAGTAAGTATGACTGCATATAATGCTTATTAAATGCTTTAATTAAATGCTTATTAAAATAATATTTTAAATCATCTTGTGTGTAACCTACAAGGTTTAAATAAAACTCACTCAGAGTAAGTCCTTTAGGAGGTAAGTAATTTCCTAAAATTGCCATAAACAAAATAGGAGATACTTTTCTAATATATCCGCAAAAATCATATCCAATCAAAATTTCTGCTTGGGGTACTCGGAATCTTTCTAAATGACCGGCCCAACACAAGAACTTATTAAGATATGGCAAACAATGAGAGGTGATTGATGCCCCGCGAACAAAAGGTGCCCCTCCATTGTTGAAGTGACGGGCAAACCCGTGGTACACTACATGTAGTACTTTTTATGCGCTTTTAATAAACCGGTCCACTAATGCAGTTAATTAATCAATGTTTATGTAAGCTTTGTTTCATATTTGCATGTCCATAGCTTTTACTGTACTGAAATAATAGATGGATTTTATGCCCTATTCCGCTGTGATGTGATAGATTATGTCTGAGAATTAATGTCTGGAAATTTATGGAGTTGGAAAATAATAATATTTGACTGTTAGTACCCACCGGTACTGTTAATTTATGTACCAGAGACAATTTTAACTGTTGACCACATTTCATTCTTATTTTTAAGACTTTAAGGTCGAATAAACATCAACAGCAAAGTTCTTCACTGTACTTTTAAAATTTATAATTACGTCTAATAAATATTCGTCACAGAAGTTGTTATAATTTTGCTCTACAATTCATAAATGCGCCTTAAAATTTCACATTTTTGAGTTTGATAAAAATTGTACTGAGGTAGATTAAATAAATGATTTACCTACATTTGATGCTAAATAGAGACAAAAGCTGAAATATCCTTAGTTATATTACATTTAAACAAAAAAAAAAATACTACTACTATGCACTAAAAGCTCTCGGATTTATAACTCAAACAAATACTGAGTATTCTTAAAAGGTTAAAAGCAAAACTGACCACTCATTCACAACGGTTACATAAACCAAAGAATGCATAACCCTTAAAAAACCTATCTCTTACATCAAGTTCTATCACAATTAAACGTATTAGGTGGTAGCTTCATTCTCAATGGACCTTTTCAAAGCTAAAACGTTTTACAAAACATCCACCAACTATGAAACAATATTATAAAAAAAAGTACAAAAGATCTCTCCTAATCTCCACATCTACCAGTTTGATATCTAAGACGATTACAAAGCGACCAAAGGGGCACACTTACTTTTTTTCTATTAACAGTTAATCTCGTATAAAAAGGAGACTGGAGTTCGCACCTTTCTTTTGTTCTGAGGGCAAACAAATCGTTTGTTGCCCAAAATATGACGGGGTCGAGACACGTAATGTCGTACTCAAGGGTTGAATGAGAGCAGCGGGTTACCTTGTCCTTTCCGGTATGATCTGGCCTCTGCATTATCAAAGGGAACAACCCTAATGATGCAAAGGTGGGACTCGTAAAAAGTTTTGTAGGTTTCACAGATACAGACACAAATGAAGTCGGTGATAATACATGGAATATAATAAATGTTTTGGAAGACTATAATGAGGTCCATATAGAATCGGCAGGTGTCGTTAAAATTGCCGAAATAGTTTGCGAAGGAAATGAATTTAGAAACAAAAAACAATAATATAAAAGGTCGTCAAACGGGTTCCATTGAGGATTTGTATGGACTATAATGTGGGTCTCAGCGGGAGTTCCGTCCACGTTATGAACTCTTCAACCTCGGTGCCCTCCGTCAAGATCGTTTCCTTTATGACACGTGGAAATTACTTCGGTCGCGTGTTATCTTTTCAAATGTGCACCTGTATCGTTTTGGGACTTAGGGTTAATAATTGTACTTCTATGCGAAATTGTGAACTTCGTATGTTTTAAATAATGTGAAGGTTCCATGATCTTGTAACATTCTGATAACATTTAAACTGTACCTATCAAATATCTTCATTAGTTTAAAAAATAAGATCATTATTATGAAATAAGTATACCGAATAGAAATTGACAAAACTACTGAAATAGAATCCTAAAATTAAGTTAAAATTAGTATTTTCCATATTTTGGACAAATTTACAGGCAATATTATCACAATGTTGCATTCAATGGGCTATTAAAAGCAATATTGTCGCGCATCATAAACCTGACAGCTCGTCAAGGTTCCGTCTTTTCAGGCCAACCTTGACCTGACACAAAACTATTAATACGTGCAAATACTACGCATTTGTGTAAACAAAAGAAAACCACTTTTTACCATCAACCAACACACTTTAAAAATCATTAGAGTTTGTTTTACGTTACAAAATTGTTATCACCATTTCTTGAAACGTTTGAGGTCACACGAATTCCTGAATACCATCAATCAGAGTGCTGTCTTTAAAACAATAACCGAGCATATTAATTCCATCGTTATAATAACCTATTACAGCCCATAACTTTATATTAACATTGATCGTCAACAGTTACTTACAGCAGTGCCCTTGAGCGGTCTCTAGACTAATGACTTGACAAGATTAATGATTTCACTAATTACACTTGTGACAATCAATGAATCTTTAAAACGAGCTTTTTGTGTTAGTAACACCGCATATTCTAGTATTATTGATGTATTATGTAATTTATCAGAAGCAACCAATAATTTTGTTGTAATTGTAACAGAATTTAAGGTTATGTTTCAATCAAATGAAAAGCGTTTTTAAACAAAATAAAATACAAAAAAGAGTGCAAATTGATGGAATTTAAATCAAACTATAAGAAATATATATAAATATTTTACGACACGAAAAAAATAAACTTGGTGTGAAAACATTCATATAAGCAAATAAAACTTGCAAATTTATAATATCTTATCACCTAATACTTACATACTGACAAAAAGTACCGGTGAACAAAAGAAAATTTCAGTTTAAAACGCGTATGAAATGTCTCAATATAGGCATGGATGTTAGTTGCTCTTCTATCTAAATTGCCAATTTGTTAGTATGTATTTACCAAAAACTTGGTAAACAATTTTAAAATTTCATGCTGACTTCTTTGGAAATTTGTAAAAGACTTTCTCAAAATATTTTTGACTCACCTTCTCTCCTCATGCCCATTTTGAGACATTTTCTTAGCCTGCAGTACTGGCATTGGTTCCTATGGTGTTGGTCGATTGGACAGTTTCTACTTCCTCTGCAGGAGTACGTCAGATTCCTTCTCACGGACCTCTTGAAAAAGGATTTGCAACCTGCGGGAGAGATTCCATAATTGTAATGTTATTTATAGCACTTTTATTTTGATAGTCTTCAATTTATTGGAAAAACATTAGTCTAGATCAAATTAAAAAGTTTTGATTAGGTGGTTTTAGCTTCCACAGCCATTTACGATATAATCACTTCATAAATCTGGATTTGAAACGACAGTGTATTTAAAATTCGGAAGTTTGTTCGTATATCATCATCAGTGAGTAAAATATTCGTGTCTGTCAACGGGCTTCCATATTTGTGGCCGTATGCAAACATTGGATATCCCCTCAATATTTTACTATACTTTACGATTGTCGGTAGTAATGACTTGTTAGCCCATTTTGTTAATATGCTTGAGCTGTTACCATAATACAATAAATCAATCGCTACCCGATATCGTAATAGTCGATTTGTATGGAAGCGTCAAATATATACGAATTTATAAAACAGTTAAAATACCAACTTAATGATCTTAAGACAGTTAAGACCAATCTCATGAATATATTATGCGTAAATATTAGAATAAGAAACAATTTGCTTTAGAAGGCGCAACGTGGCGCCTTTATTCGAAACACAATATTGTATATTGGGATGTTATGGGAAATAAGGTAGAAAATCGCTTGGTGTTCTGCAAGGAGATGGAAAAACATAGTTCGGCGTTTAAGAATTGAAATCGATTTTTCAATAAAAAGCTTATGGTCGCCGAATCGCAGTAAATTATTTAAAAATATCTAAGATGTCACGGAACGTAATCATCTATACGAAATTGTGGCGTACGGTGTATTCTATGCTATAATTTTAGCGAAATCGGAACATGGAGCGTCGATGTTCTAAGAATTTTAAGTTTGGACCCAGTGGGAGTTAACCAATTAAATTACATTTAAATAAACTTTTTTGGAATTCAGATTACAAGTCGCATGTTCGCCAGCTATAAACTAAACTAATAAAATACAATGATTGGACGGCTCTGTGCGTTCGTAAGGAAGTTATGCAAACATCTAATCATTATGTATTAGTGCATTTAAATATCAAAGACATTTATCCATGTTTATCTACAAATGAAGGGAGTTGTATCGGAAACTTATTACGGCAATGGACTGTGAGAGCCTACTTGGTACCAAACCAGCTTATTCACTTGGGAAGTTATGGATTTTGACGATCTAATTGGTATAATTGATAAAGAACACATTTCTGTGAGGTCACGATTGACTGATGATTAAATTTTAACTTTAAGAAAGAAAGAATCACGGTTACCTATTCAATAATACGCTGAATCGAATTGCTGGTCGAGATAAAAAAACAGTAGGGAATCATTTAATAAGAATATATACTATTAAATTCTTTCAAATTCAGTCAAAACGACTTCTGCCCAATCAAGAAGAAGTAGTGAATTCTTGGGCCAACAAAATTTTAGAATTTAGGAAGTATTTTCATTACTAGATGATTCCACTTGGTAACATTAGATTTGACATCTGCCATTTCTTTCAATTCAATGGTCACGAAATGGTCAATCACTATAAATTAGTAATCACCTCAAACATCATCCCAATAAATAGTAGGATACATTATGAATTTATCCCCTACAATAGTTCTATGTGAAATTATATTCATGGCTTCTCGATAGCCATAAACACAACCGTATCCATGGTTTCTTGCATACCTTATGCTTCGAAAGACGATACTTCTACAAATCGTGAGTAAACTGCCATCTATCGATTTGACCGCTGATCTTAGATTAGTATCAGTCGATACGATAATCTTAAACGATTTGACTTCCGAAATAAAATCAGACCTATAAAAAGTCTCGTTAAAATTCAAGCTCAAAATAAACTTTTTTATGTTATTAAATCTACTAATTTTATTAAGGCTATCACTTTACAATTTAATTATACTTAAGGCAGTCATAAAATTATTGAGAATTTAATACTTTTTTACTAGTTGGTGAACAAGACTAAAACAAATAAATTAAAAGAAAACTACTAAACAAAGGATTATAATCTTAGAGCTTTTGCTTTTTATGTTTTGTTAGTATTGAGATTTCAACCTTTTCAGCAATGTACTATCTCATGTCTCATTGCTAGGCATGATTCTCTTATTCTCCTATCAGAAAGCCATCTTATCCTTAGGTTAGCATGGACTGGCCTAGTGCGAGTTGTAAATATTAAAATATCTCAAAATTCGTTTCATAATTATGACATCTCATTGTGTGTACTCTTCAAGACAAGACATAAATCTTATACGTCTCAAGATTTCCTCATACAAAGTACAAACACAGACACTTTGCGTGCGAAAAATACAAACCCTCGTAAATTGTTCATAAATGTCAAGCAACAAGTAAACACTTTGTTATTGTTCCGTATAGAGCAGGTTACTATTAAATTAATGTTAAAAATGATAATATTTAGGTACAAAGTGTTATTTTTTATACAAATACTTGTGCAAACAACATTTTAAAATATATTATGAATTTTGTTTTTTTTTTTATGGGATAACTCGGCAAACAAGCTGGCGAGCTACTGATGGAAGTAGTCATCGCCACCCATGGATATCAGCAATACCAAAGGGGTTACAAATGTGTGGCCGAGCCTGTTTAAAGAAAAGAAAGGAGAAAGTAGGAAAGGAGAAGGAAGGGGACTGATGGATGAATTGGGCCTGCAGCGCTTCACACTTACCATACGAAACGCAACAGTCTACATACTGTGCTACTTGACGTCGATATTCTGATTAAAATATACTCATCGTTTGGTGCAGCAAGTTTTTTATTTGATACGTTTTAGGTATAGCAGTTGTGATTTCATTTATCACTTCTTTACTTTTGCTTCCTTCTTTTCCATTTCATCTGTCATACAACCCATCTTAGTTATTTGCCTTGTCTCTCCTGACTGTGTCACATCCATGTTTAATTGTTGTCCTTATCTTTATTTATTGCATTTAACAGAGCCTAGTGACATGACCATTGGACTGCCAAGTCGTAGGTCTCGAGTTCGGATCCAAGGCCTTTGAGTTTTCGTGATGATGTGCATATTAATAAATCAACTATCATTCGCTTTAATGGTGAAGGACAAAAAGGAAAACATTGTGTGGTTGCTTGAGTGATTTTCTCGACTGCATGCGAAGTTTGCTAACCCGCATCAGTTCAGCGGCTAATATCAGCTAATCCTTCTCGCTCTGAGAGGAGGGCCATGCCCAACAGTGGGATAATAAATAAACCCATTTATTGTCCCACTGATGTTCACAATCATTGGGCACCGTCAGCCATCAACCGACGATGATTAATACATAAATATCGCTACACAATGTCACTTAAAAGAACAACAACGCAACTGAAAATTCAGTGTCATTTCGGCAACAAAGCGCGATTCCCTGCGAGGTTTCTTGCCAGTTGCGATACCGTTAGAGGCTTGCTCACGTACCCAATGCTCAGATAAGTCGCTGTGCGGTTACCACAGGCTGTGGCTACGTGCGGCTATGGCGGTTAGACGCTCGTTACAAAATATATGGTGCTTTTTGGCTCGAATCATTTGTTTGTTTGTTAACGTGGTCATTGTTAGGTGTTCGGGAGTTTTATTTGTGCATTTCAGAATTTCGCCTTCGGTTTTGTTATCGTCCTATATATTAAAATCAATTGCTGTTTGTGAGACTCGCTAAAACTCAAAAGTGGCTCGATCGATTTGAATAATGTTTTTTTTTTGTTCGATCTACAAGGATGGTTTAGATTTACAATTGGACCCTATAGGTGGCGCTGGGAATGAATTATGGCAAGCAACGCAAAATTGATCAGCTTTTGTGATAATGTAATAAAAAATTACATCATGCACCGAGCATCGTCGATTTTATTTTCACCTAACGACAAAACAACTAGATCGAATATAAACCTAAAAATTAAAACGATTCAATTTGAAGTCCGACTATAAAAAAGTATCACTGACACCCCTAGACATTAGCTTTCCAACCGCAGCGTTTCCCCGCTGTATCCACACACCACATCTTCGGGAACACTGCCTCCCAATTACTAGCTATCGTTGGGAACATCAGCAGTTGCAAATTGTATTCCACGCGAGATGATAAAGAGTGCATCGACACTAAGATTTGAAGTGAAAATAAAAACAATGGTACAGGCTTAGATTCTTTGACATAAATCCCGAGAATTGTTGAGAAAGTGAACTGGAAGGAAATAGATAGTGCATCGCGTAACCACGGTTAGGAATTTATTTCTGAGAAAGAATTTGTTGACTTCAGTGTTGTTCATTTAAGCAATCTCGATACTAGGAAGAATAGATCAGATATAAATGTAGAAGGCTGAGACTGAGATGATGATGATGAAAAACAGTATTTAACAAGGTCCAGTTTTTCATAGTCAGTTGATCCGAGACCGATAACGTAAGAATTATTAATTTTTTTTTTTCAATAATATAGTTTATAATTTAAATATAGACAATAACAAGGCAGTTATTTGATATAATAATATTTTATAGCTACTTTATGAAGGATCTTTTCGCTTTCGCCATTTGTTTTTTTTTTGTAATTTGTTCATCTATAGCACACTCTAGGATCATTGTAGTAAATAGCGATATTAACTTTAACTTATTCACAACTCAGTACTAAATCTTTGTTTTAAAAATCGACAGTAGTGTAAATAATTAACTTTGGCCGAATACTCTATTAATTTTATTTAAAGTACTTAATACACTTTTATCTCAATCAAAACACAAATAATATTCCAATCCACACAATTGGCAAACTAATAATAATAGTCTGAATATCATCTATAAATTAATCGCAGCCTTTTAGAAGGTAGTAAATGACAGTTTAATACGAACTGTCTATGAAATCATTGAAATACTAGTCATTAGACTAAGATCAGGCTGTAAAATGGGAGTTAAATTTTATGTTGTTATCGTGTCCATACTGTTATTAATGGAAAAGGTTATAATATTGAAGAATGTAACAGTAAAATTGTGTATAGTAATAAAGTTAGAGGTGGATTTAGATTTGATACATGTTAACAGTATCAAGAATTGCGAAGAATAGTTTGGGAGAAGCTAGTACTAAGGAAGTAGGATTTAGAAACTAGTTTAATTTAAGATTTGTCAGGGGTGGATAGATAGATTCAGATACCTTCGACAGGGCCATGAGTTTCTTAGAACTGAATATCGAAACAGCTAAACAACTATCGTCGTCTATCATAACTGTTGTTTTTACCAGTTATCCAAACATAGTCAAAGGTTCAGTCGAAAATCAGCGTCAAGCACTAGTGGTCTGGCAATAATGCTCAATTGGAAACTATTTGAAAGAACTGCGAGACACACAATACTTATATTATTTATTTCTGTGTTTACTCTTTATTAACTCTCCTTACTAATACTTAATTAAACTTCATGTAATTATCATGCCATTTGTGTGTTTGTTGTTTGTGCGTACCTACTTACTTATTAATATGTGCTTCATAATATTATTTATTTCTTTCTAGGTTGTGGATTGTGTTTAGATTTGAGTTTTAAAATCTATCATCAGTTTTTTTTTTAATCGAAGCAGGTATCTTTTTCATCAAAATGCGCTTATCTAACTATTATCAAAAATCAAAAATACTAAATAAAACTATAATTTTATTTGACATATATACAAAAATAATATGAAGTGTGAAATTCTCCACTAAGATATAGAGATAAAGACAAAAATAAAAAATAAATTTGTGAAATAGTCAACAGTCGACCGGTTGTAGGTAAAATAAAGAACTGGGAATGATATCATAAAACACAATCGAAATGTGAATAAACCGCCAGGTTGTTTGAATGTCAACTTGGCAATGGTTGACGCATTATAAAGAAATAAACTCGTCAAGCAATTACTACTATGATGTTGGGTTCAGTATACAAACGAACATGATATTGAGTTTAATGAAGTTAATGTATTCAAAGATCTCCATGAAAATTTCAACGCAATAAACCAATTAAATTGGTTTTTTTTCTTCTTAGAAGTAATTCAGACCTCCTTGTTCCAGGTTAAAGGGTCACTGGGAAATTCCTAAAATATTTGGGACAATGAGATCACCCGGCTCGTTGATAAGCAGTAAGTGGTAGGTAAATTCGAGATTTAGGATGCTGTCTCAAAACAAAAAATAATTCAAAACACTGCTAGTACCAACAATCTAAACCAATGCGCCTTCCTAAAAACGAGCTGATTTCATCAATGAGACTATAGTCTAACGAGCTTTTATTTGATTTTTATATATGGAAAACCCGATATATACTATGATTACCGTAAAATCCTGGTTAGATTATGTACTGTTAAAAATATTTCCGATAGGTACCTAAGCATTAGAGGCCGTGTGTGTTAATGCGATCATTTTTAGTTTGTGAGAAGATGGCAGTATTTAATGAGTAGAGCGGCATCTCTCTCCCTCAATCGCAAAACGAACGTTATAAAACGTTGTTGTACACTCGGCTACAGGTCAAGCTATACAAAACCAGTTTTACCTAATCTAGCATTATATGGGCTTTCCAAACGATAAGAGGCCAGCGTAAACTGAATTTCAATAGCTCGACGTGAAGCTGTGCGTACAACAAAGTTTAATATTATAACTGAGACAGATGCGGAACTCTAACGAGAGTAAAGTGTGGTGTCCACAATTATTGGCGAGCTAATGACGCCTAGATTACACGTTACTGCTGACCCACATATAGCACGAGATGTGACGTAACAGCCTGGCCGCAATGGCGGCTGAGGAGATGAAAACATGGACGGCGCGGTTTTTGGTAAACGAGATGCAAAGCGACGTAGATTTTGATGTTGACGATGAAGAAGATGCTAATGTAAGTTTAGAAATTAAAAGTTTAGAAGAATAACCACTTGCAAATATTTACATACCAAGGGAACAGAATACAATAATAAAATAGATAATCAGCTATAAAATTACACGCGACTTTTATTGCAAACTATGCAAAATTATTGATATTCATGATTTTGATATGAATCATTCATCATGTTTAGTATCATTAGGTTCTTATTTCTTACCTACAATGTCAGCTCTTCATAGATACTGTCAAAGCCTCGTGACGAATTTTATTAGATTTAGGTACCGACTCTACAGATGCCAAATAGAAGCGTAAAACAAAATATTATCTACATTTTTGTCATTTGCTATCTCTTTGTCAGTCATGAGTCTCCTCTGGGATTGCGGGAGGTTAGGCTATTGTCAACCACACTGGTCTAGTAGTTAACATTGCATATGGTGTAGAATTCATATTGCCCATATTGGCAACACTATACGAAATGAATAGCGGGTGGAAAATGCTACTTCCCACCCTTGGGCGGGAATAACTCATAGTTATTACTTTCCTCCCTAGGGTGGAAAATAATTTAAAAAATAGAACAAAATTAGGTTAGGCAGTCAGCTGTAAAAAATCTAACATAATTAAGAAAAAAAAATGCTGCGGTCTTGTGTGTTTATAAACGGCCAATGTGAATTAAAAAAAAAACGCGTGCGGCTGGGACCTGTGACGTGGTGTGTTCCATAATTAAAAAATTAAATAGACTATGACAATATATAATTTGGCGGGATATTAACTTAGCTTTTGCTATATCGAAATCTTTATTAAAAATGAGTTTTTTTATTTTCCTTATATTCGAAATGAAAAGTAGAGTGCTTAACTCGGGTGAAAGACATCAATTCCTACTCGGACTATAGCCGTCTAAATACCTACCTCGTATGGGAATTGATTCCTTTCCACCCATTATTCATTCTTGTCACCAATTCAGCATTCACCTAGCACTTTTCAATAAAGTATGTTGAACTCGGCTTTTGTCTGATCAGATGCGACTGAATTTCAGTATTTTTCACGAATCAACTTCTATTAAACCTTGCTTAGGTCTGGGCAATGACGATATTCTGAGTATAGACTGGTTTTAAGATTTCTGAATATCACAAACAATTGATGACAACCTTCCTATCACCAATACTAACCAAAAAATATTAAACACTACTGGTATTAATAGGTGCTGATTTATATAAACAACTAGAACAAGTGTTCGCGCCACAACATTTTATAACCTTTGAGTATTAATCCAATAAGGTTCAAAGTTCAAAAAGTGTAAGTGACAGGTTGGTATCACAAGCCATGCATCATGCATCACATTTACGACTTCACTAGCGAATATTAAAGCTGCAATGAGTTATCACCGTCGTAAAAGTCGCGGAGCTGTTGCGCAATGCAACTTGCGACTGACCGGGCATACGTGCGACATTATTGTAGCATTAACACAATTGAATATTCCTGTTACTGCGTTTTCTTTAGCTATATTTATAGTAGCTTCATTGAAGAAAGGTTGTTCATTAAAATTTCAATTTTGCGCTTGAGTTTCGATTTATGAATGAAGGCTGTGTTAGGTGCTGAGGTACTGATCTTTTTGTTCGGAAAAGTACGTTAATAGTTGAGCTAGTAGTACTCAGTAGAATATAGGAATAAGTGCAAATGCAATTTTGTATTTAAAAAATATTGGATTTGTGACCGGTTAAAAAAATAAGCTCTCCCCCAATACCTAGAGAATATACTAGAAAATTACTGGTGTACATCTGCTTAACTCTCAAAGTACATAGATGGGTCGTTTATGTTTAATATCAATTGGGTTCCTATTTATTTATAAATTCTCACTAACATCATGTGTTTGAAAGACGGAAGAGGACAGCATAAGGACGAATGGAATTTGAAAGACACGGTATGTGATTTCAAGTAATGCTAAGAAAAAATGACCCATATTAAAAAGAATTTCAATATACTTTGAAACACCAAACAAAAAATCCAATTAGGTTTGAATAGAGACGAGTTCCTTTAAGCAATGAAGGTATATAAAGCAGGTGGAATTCGAACTAAACTGCGTTAGATCTTGGTTTTGATTGCTAGATCTAGCCGAGTGTTATTAGGTTATCCTATAAAAATGTCAGTAGCAGCTCGGAATTTTGATTTAGCTTCATTAATAATAAGCTCAAAATATTCCATTGGACATAAAAAAATATAGTAAACCTCTGCCTAACACTTCGAGGAATACAGGTGTGATGTTATATAAGGCTCGCAAAGTATTTTACTGTACCCTATGCTATAAAAATCCAATCAAAATGATTATTAATAAATATCAGTAATCTACTCAAATGCCGCTATTGAGAACGTGGCCTCGTAATGAATTACTAGTAATTTTGTAACAGGCAACATCATTCTATTTATAAGCGAACATTAAAATATTAAAATGGCGACATTTTATCATGTTGTCAAAGTACGGCAAACTGATGTTGTCATTGCTTGAATTTTATGTTATTTGACAAAAAAAAAAACAAAAGACGTCGCAAAAATAAGCTACAAATAAACTTTTGAAAATCAAAACAGTCATCGAAATATTGAAATAAAGAACAAACAATTTTCGAACACGTGTTCGAAGTTTATTCGAAAACAAATAAAAATAAGAGCTTCGAAGCTTAATTTGTTTTAACAGGTATTTACAGCACCTGTCGGTGTTGCTAGAATAATAAATAAAGATAGCTAAACGCCATTAAATCTTCATAGTGGTCAATGCTGTAGTCGTGTAGGACATGGGTTTCCGCTTTTCCTCCAGATTTATGGATTTGTGGAAGTAATAGAGATAATTGGTGGGGCCATTTGCTACTTGTTTTTTTTAGATAAAGCGAGAATATAATTCTTGTCGTTGCAAGTCGAACGTAAAATATGGTAAGAGTTTGGTCTTCTATGACATGGAATCTACTCATAATAGGTCTATTTATGTGTACCTATAGACTTCAGAACGCTTGGATCAATTTTGATGAAATTTTTAGGAAATCTCCAGCCCAGCTAACAGATCAAACTTTACTGGATCACTTGATCCTGTAAAGTTGATCGCGATTGGACTGGAGCAAAAAATCAAAAACCGCGGGGCTCAGCTAGTTGTAAAATCAAACCACTAGCAAACTTGGTGTACAATAGTACACCGCTAGGTACCTATACCTCATGGCTATAGCTATGCTTCGATCACCACCATACTTTCGATTCGAAATCTCACAAACGAAACTGAATTTAAATCCCAACGATATTTAATATTTAATTACAAGTAAATCAATTATTCGAGATGATCATGATCATTAATGACGTCCATCAATCATTGAGATAGGACTAAGTCGTTAAGGCCTTCAAGTTATGAGGCCAAGTTCTTATTGTGAGGCCTTCTGGCCTTGACATCGTAATGCAGGTGCAAAACTGTGGTGGAATTATTGGTGCAAATATCTGTGATTTTAAGGTTAACGAATCTGGTTGGCAATGAAATTTTATTATCTACGCATTTACGCGTGCCCAGCTCAATTTCTAAAAGTATTGTAAAATCCCTGTGTTTACCAGAATTCTGTAGAAATTTCTGACCTAGTACTTATAAATAGGTACTAGGTACCTTTAAATGTAACTAAAGTAAATCTGTTTATATTTTCACACCTCAGCTATTAAATACTTTGATACAATTTGGCACGGTGACTAATTGCCATCCAAAAAACAATTAAAAATAGTGATGCGCACTTACTATACATACATATCGATACTCAACTTCCCTTAATCATTTCATTAAGACACGAATGCACAAAAGAAGGAGTCTAATGAAAAATTACTCGCTTTAATGACCCGTCGGATCGCCTTAATGATCTAGGTCCTGTTCTTAAGAATATATCGGCACACACACAAGTATACACTGCACGTGTTGGCGAACAATTGTTATTAATTTTAATGTATGTAGATGAACCGTTGGGAATTATAGCAATAACAATAAAAAATGAAGAACAAAAGAGGGTATTAAAGGCATTGGCGGTGAATGATATACTTTAGATACATATTATTATTGAAATGAAATATTTTTTTAAAGTTTAATTCGTCATGGTTTTCGATGTAGGTATCATAAAAAAAAATATTTAAATATTATTTTTCGAACTGTGAATTCTAAACAGAGTTTTTTTAATTATATGCCTTTGTTGTTTGACATTATGATAATTAAAATATGTAGATCGGGAATAGATAGGCATGATGCAGTTTTACTTGATTAAATTTTTCATCGCTTCTGACTTCCTTTACATAAATACCTCTGTTTCAATTTATTTGTTACCTCGAGACGCCTAATGAAGCAAATAATGAATATTAATAAGCTTTAACAATAAACCATTTAAAATTCAACGTAAAGGGTTGATGATTTATATGTAAATGTAGGTATCGACAAACGGACATCGACATTCATTTTATCGTAGAATTGGGACACTAAGCTTCCTTAACCAATCCGCATTATGCATGAAACTTTTCTTTAAAATCAATAATAAAATTAATTCACAATTAAACTACTCAAGTGTATCGAAAGAAAAAAAAATAAAAATTTTCTGTTTACGATGTGACAAACAGGCGTACTGTTTAACAATATGGCGGCTTTTAAATTTCGAAAATGGTCGTTAATGTCACACGGTTGAATGTTTACCTTATTAAGGCGTAGCTAGTACTTGTTTAATTCACATAAATAATGTATTAAAGAGAGTCAAATTTTCATTAAAAGGCGACATGATTCAAAGCGTTCGAGCGTTTTATTGACAGTTTTAGTGGAAAGAGGAGAACCACACACGCGCCGAACTTGGATTCAATTTAAAAAGTGGAATGAGATAAAAATAAATAAGTTCGGAAAGACACTTATGTTTAGAGTCGCTCGTAAAGATAGGGTTAACTGCCACGGTATCGCTGGACAAAACATACCATAAACTGACCGGTTATAGTGGTCGATAGTGATGCCACCGCTTGTCGATAGCTCGAATGCAGTGTAATTCATTACTAAGATATATATTTTGTATAATGAAATTTGAATAAGAATTTATTGCATGTTTGCGTCAGTATAAAAGCGATATTTTTTAAATAAGATGTACGGTGTGTGTGTGTTGTCGTTAAGTTAATAAAGCATCAGTAGGATTTAAAATGTATAGATTAATCATTAAAAAAGATATTATAACAGCAACGATATCATAAAAAGGATATTAAATAAATAAAAGTTTAGCTTTAAAAAAAGCTTTACTTTAAAGTTGCAATGATCCTTCATTACCTATTAATATTTCTTTATGAATTACTGAAGAAGTTTAGGTTATTTAGAAATTTGGGTTAAAATCAGTTAGTAGAATTCTTTACAACAACATATCGATAAGTACAATTCATCGACATTATCCACCTCTAGACACAGGTGTCAACTGCGATCACTATTGTCGCTCACGGACGCGAGCATTTAAGTCAAAAGAAGCGCTTCGGCCAGGGACTTTGTCGTTATAACGCCTATAAACACTTTTACTGCAAGTTGACCTCAGAGACAGAACGGCCTCACTTCGACAGAGTTCCAATTCTAACAGCGGGGGGTCCAAGCACTAATAAAGTGGATTTGTCGACATCAAAATAACACTTTATGAGCACAGCACTAATGCGCTTTATCGATACACTCTCAGGGAGTTATCATGTGATACCGTAGCTGAAATGTTATACAACTTATGGAGATTTGTTGTATACTAACATACGCATTTAGTGGTTTTTTTTACAGATTTAGTGAAGAAACAGATATTATTCAGATAGTAGCAACCCAAAGTCTAATAAATTTCATTAGTATTAAATAACTCCGCGAAATAGTTTAGGTATCTGGAGAATATTTATGAAAGACTATAATAAAAGGATTTATATTAATTAATATACTGGCGTTTGTATTATGGTATAACTCGGCATAAGACCAGGCGAGCTAAGTACTCCTGATGGTAAGTAGTCAGCGCCGCCCATGGACATCTGCAATACCAAAGGAGTTGCAGATGCGTTACCGAGCCTATTTTAGGAAAAGGAAGGGGAAAGGAGCAATGGAGAAGGAAGGGGAATGAGGGAGGAATTGGGCCTGCGTGATGGTATGTATGTATGACCTGAAGATTATAACGCGCTAGAAATAGATAGGTACCACTGGTTTTGCAAGCGTCTTTAAACTGGGTTTGCCACTTACCATCAGGCAGCCCGTATGCTTATTTGTCAATCGTTTCATGTCAATCACGCTTAACTTTATTTCATCCAATATGTGTACTTAACTTTATGTCAGCTCCATTCACAGTCCGCATGATATTTCCAGAATTACGTAATCATAACTCGACATGAAAGACAAAGCGTAATGAGTTTTCTTAGTTTAATTTACATTTATCGAGTCCGTGGCGTTTGATAGTAAAGGTCGGGACCTTACTGGCGCCACTGGGACCTCTCCTTACACCGATAACGATACGAAAATAGTCTGCGACCAATTAATTTTATAAAAAAAACACCGGATACTTAGCTTTAATTCGGAATTATTTGGAATAATTTCAGCACCGTCTCTGTCGGCGAAAGATAAAGGTAACGAGACGAAGAGTACAGTTAATGAAATTATCAATAGAATTAAAAATACAACTGGAATTTGTTGATTTTAATTAAATCCGATAGGGAATATATTTTGTTTTGGTTTACGCGTGGTTGAAAACAAAATATATTTTGTTGGAAGCGTCAAAAAGGTTAAATTGTCTCAAGTTACAATAGAAAAATTGCAAAAACTAAGCTTGGAGTGACGTAAAACTCAAACTTATCACGGCACTGACTTTTAAACAATAATAATTCATGATACAAGTTTACAAGTAAAAATTTTATAGACGAGAACACACTTAGACTTACTTTTAGACTTGTTACTGAATATTACCTTTAGAGTAATACTCAGTAACAAGTCTAAAAGTAAACTAATGCTTCCGTGTCTTTGAAAGAGATTATGATTATTATGATAAGCCTAATTGCAGTGTTAGCTAGATGGCTATCACTGCAATAGGATGATGATGGACAATCTTCTGACTTTTCAAATCTGATAATCACAAGCTTAAAGAAACGTGCATGCCTGAAAGTTTTTCTCTCGACGGCGTGTGAAGTCTGTTTAAGCCAGTGTGGTGGACTATAGCTGAATATCTCTCATTCTGAAAGATGCCCTGCCCAGCAGTGGGACGTAATAATGGGTTGATGATGACTATGATTAGACTAATCCTATTGAATCATTTAACGGTTCAAAAGCATTGACAAATTACGTAGTATGCTACGACATACCATCACGCCTGTATTCCCCGAAGGGTTAGGCAGAGGTGCACTTAATGTACACCCACAGTTCGCCGGTATGTTAGGGTCCCATGTAATAGGGGGCGAGCCTATTGCCATTCACCGGGCACAAATCCAGACTCCGAGCTGCTACTGAGAATTTCATAGAAAAACTCAATAACACTTTGCTCGACCTGGGGATCGAACCCAAGACCTCTAGCGTAGCAGTCGCGATTGGGACCACTAGACCAACGAGGCAGTCTAGTATGCTACGATTCTTGCATATTTACTTCTTTTGCTTCCGTCACGTACATCTTGTCATACACACATAACTATGCATTAACAATAAGTAAGTATTTATAGTTGTATCTCCTTTTTGTTTTCAACATACTTAATTTCTATATCCCTAACGCATTTCATAACCTCATTTGTAAGTTGACTGACAACCTGTAAGCGCTTGCCATCACGGTTGCGCAACAAAAGCATGAAATACCAACGGTCACTATTGTGTGAATTAACAATTTTAATTCTGACGCACAAGAAGACAATACAATGGCTATAACATGTACCTACATATATGTACTTAAATAGTGATTGTAATGAACTAAATAGCAGGTTTCTGATTGGGCGAACGATGTCAAGTTATTTTTTTTATAAAAACCTATGGAACATAAGCCTTTTATTTATTTTGCCTACCGTATCATTGTCTAAAACAGATTGAAAATGATTAGGTTATAAGTCCATCACGCTGTCTTAGTGCGGGTATACTTCGGAAACCATCAAGAACTTCATAGAATCTTCTTAAATGTGTAATTTTTATCATTTCTCTAAGCTCGTGTAATTTAATAAATTTCTTATCCATACATGAATTCGCAAAGTCAGAGATGTCAAAATATTGCAAATAATATTCACACTTTTCTAAGATAAATCTTTTGATGTTATGATGCCTAAGCAAACATTTTTGAAAAGCGGTCCTAAAAGAAAAAGACTAAAGACTTTCCAATAATACCTTTATTGCAAGTCTTTAAAGTGAATGGTTTAGCTTTGTGTGAAATTAAAAAAAAATATAATATCTAATTAGGTACTTAATAACTGTTTATATTTATTTATATTTCGAATGCACCTTAACCTTTTTAAACGCTATATTAAAAAAAAATAGCAATTATAAAATCTACACTATATGTTGCCATTTGAAAACCAGTTGCAAACCCTAAACTAAAAGTAAAAAAAACCGGTTAATAAACTAAAAAATAAAAAAATAAGTTCTAAATTCAAAAGCGTTGCTCCCTTTCGAAAGAGTTTTGTTTACAAGCGCATATCACGAAAGTATGGTTCATGCAGGTGGGCTCACCCGGGGGTCAAGGCTGAGAGACCAATGTAATGACTACACTTGATGCCAACTATTATGTCATCAACGGGTCAGATTACTATCGCAGTTTTCGTGCTTTTCATAATTTTATTTTTTTGCTCTGCGCGTGTATTTTAATTTTTACTGTTTTTTTTTTTCATTTTATTTCAATTAATAAGTTTGTTTCAATGAGTAAAATACTTAAACTAATTTTGTACTTCATCGCAATAAGCGTACATGTTCACTACATACGAATCTACCTCATTTCATGGAAGAGTTCTTTGCTATGATAATATCTATCAATCAATTACAATTAAATTTGCAACAAGCTGTCAAGTCATTCAAAAACATCTATCTATCATACACCTCATTTTCTTTTTCTTATTTAGATACATATACTTAATCATAAATGCTATGAGATGGTATCACAGTTACAAAAAAAAACGAAAAGGACATCTTCAATATACCTAACCTACTTCAAATACTGAAATGAGCATCTGTAATTCAAAAGTTCTATAAAAGGTCATTGTGTAAAAGTTTGGCTTCGTATAAGCTCAAGTTCTTTAATCATAACGTATGAGACTGTATTAGAAAAACTTTCATCTCCTTAACACTTAATAGGTATGATTATCAGCCTAGGTAATCTGACAAAGAAATCAGTTCACTCGATAAAAGAAATTGTTCAAACAATATGGTGTAAATGCCGTTCCCAAGACACATCGCGGTCATCTACACCACTTGAACATAATTATTTGGTGACATGCACCCATAATTGCGGCTTACGAAGACTCGTTTCACTTGGTGGTGTTTTTTTTTTGTTTTAGTTTAGTTTTTTATATTTTAGTAATTAATGATTTCCTTTTTAATTTTGATGTCATTTTTAATTTTGATCTAGATTGATAATTTATTTACTAGGACATTCAATAATTGACGAAAAAAATAGCTTATTAATTAGGGTTTTGTTGAGTGAAACTAAAATTAAATTTTTTTTCCATCCTAACTTTCCAGTTTGGTGATTGGAAAAAATATTAATGACATAACTTTATTTAAAAAAAACATCCGAATTAAACTACGTTATTTTGCAATAAAGCTCTACATGAAGCACAATTTAATCACAAAACCAAAACGGTATAAGTCAGAAAACAACAATTTTGCCTAATTTGCATAAAAGTGAGGAACCCCTTATCTTTAGAGGCAGACACTTTGTGAAAACTTTGCCTTATTGCATTCTGATTAGAAATGTCGCAAGTCGAGTTTAGATAAATGAGGTTTTTAAGGTCAAAGAGGGGACAAGAAATTGCTGATTTTGGTAATTTTTATTAGGTAAATTAATTTTGGTTGATCCTAAATAATTTTAGTTTGATGCATATTCCTTTTTTTTTAAACAATGGCGGTTTTCATTACGTAATACAGTATATCTATTGGAGTTTAGTTAATAACTCACAACTGCTTTAACAGGCACAAATTGGTTACATTGCGTAGCCTACAATTTGTAGCCGCGATGAAAATAGCCAAAATCGTAGTAATTATTCTGTTTGATACGATAATTGCCGTTTCGTTCGATCATCAATCACTTAACTAATAGTCTTGAATCGTAACATGTTTAGTTTTAGTGTCAAGTCATTGGTCGAGTATCGGCGATACTCTTTGAATTTGCACAGTTATGTCACTTAAGCGTTTTTTGCAAAGTTTGGAAAGGCCTTGTCATTTGGCAGTAATTTGGAAAAGTACAGAAATCTATGTTTTTTGCAAGTTTTTGACTTTCATTTTATTGATAGATCTAACCCTGGCCCTTATTTACTATTTTACTTATGAACTTTGAAACTTCTTATCACGCACCAAGATTGAAACCGAAATCCGCGCTCGCACAAGAATCAAACGGCCACCGCACAAAACACACGGCAATTTTCCGTCGCTAAACACTAGTTCACTTTCACTTCACACAAGATTACGTACCCTCACAAGTGAACTGCCCGTAGTGTTTCCCCGACGACTTGTCTCCGCAGACCACGCACTCCACATTCTGCCCTTTATCCGTCGCAGAGGACCCGCTCTGCGTCGACGCGGCCTGACTCGCGGGCGTAGACGGCAGAAGCTCGTCTTCCCGCCAGCTACCGCGAAAGCCGAGCTCAAGAGGCGGGAGGTCAGGGGCTCTCGGAGGGCAAAGCCCCGGGCCTCCGACCCCGCCGTAAACTAGCGCTCCGTGCGTGATGATGCCGGTTGCCGTCACAGGGCAAGAGACCGCGCGACGCGCTTGTGTGTCAAGGGTCGCGGTTCAGCCGCGACTGAGCCGGGTCGGGCCAGGGCGCGCCGCGCCGCCATTGGTCCGGTGGCCTGCAGGGGCAGGGAGCGAAGGCCCCGCCACCTCGACCGCGGCCCCCCTCCCCGCTCTCGGGGTGGAAATCTTTCAGCCGAGTACCGTCGGTAAGAAAATTCGTTGGGCGGTTTGGGGCATATTGTTAATATTTTATTTGTGCAACGTTTTTATTAGAGTTGTATTTTATTATGCAATGTGGTGCCGTCTCTTTCTAACCTTCTTTATGAATAACAACTTGTTTACAATAGGTTAGACGTTAGAAATACGTTTCATCGTTATTTTATTTTCTATCTTCAAGTACCTACTATACTAAGCTACTATTACCATGATTTTAGTCTTATTAAAAAACTAATTTACGAATAATATATTTTTTGTAATGAATATGCATACCTACATCATATCGATGTATTTTTCTATAATAATAACTTAATTGTACAAATTAATAAGTATATGGGTATTCTGCATTCAGTAACTTAATAAATATTATTTCGCCAACATTTCAGTGCTTGCGCTTCGGACGGTACCTGAAAATCCCACTTTGTATCAACTTTCCCACTGCCTCCATATTTCTGTGGGCTGATAGGCACTTCGCATACTTAACTATTCACATAGGTACAGGTGATCAAGTGGCTCTCTCTTTATAACTGTAATGTAGGTATGCGTTATATTAACATTTGGCGTTTTAATTTTTAGACTTTATACATAGTTTGAAAATAATTACATTTCAGATTTGTTTTACGTTAAATTGTACCAACAGATCAGCTGAAACGAATGATTCATTGTCGCCTTTGCTCGAAGTCAATGGCCTGACATCGATATGAATCAATAAGTACCTACATAAAAAATCAATAAGACTTCGTTCGACATAAACCCAATAAATAAATATTCACTCGTTGAATGAATATTTATTTTGTATTTTCCCACCTATACAAGCAAAGCACAATGGCTCACATTGATACGCAAGTTACGTTTATTTAGATCTAGATCAATCTAGATGGTCGGTAGGCGGCGCGTGCGCAGGGGGCGTGGCCGCACGCAGGAGGGGGGGCGGCACTCCCGCGCACTTGTCAGCGTGACGTCGACTCAGTTTGACGCATGACCGATGCGACACTATGATTCGACATTTTTTATTAATTTTGTGAGTTATGCCGTTTCGTTGTTGACTGTTGTATCTTTGAATCGGTGTATTTTTTTATTGTTAGATTGTATGAATGGCAAAGAGTTTAGACTAGATGTTTTGATTGAATGGTTTTTCTCGTTTTATGTTTTTTTTTCAATCTCGGTAATTTTGTAACATCAAAGTCATCAATTAAAATCTCTTTCTGATAAGTTACATTACATTAAGTATTGATTTTTGTGATAAATCATCAATCTTTTTTGCTGAAAAAGGTACCTATTACAATTAGGAAAGTACCTATAGATACCTTAATTTTTTTTCATGATTGAACCAGACTTCTTGACTAGGCTGCAAACTCTAGCCATTTAATTCTTATTAGACAAGAATTATGAATTCTAAGTAGAATATTAAAATTCATCTTAAGTACTACTTACCCATATTTAAAAAAAAGATTAGTACCTATTCTTGTTAACCCCTCGTGCTAAGCTAAATGCTTGTGCAATGGGTGGATTTCGAACCGGCAACCACATGATCGCATGTCCAACGCCCTAGTCATTGGGATACCGCCGCTTAAACATTAATTAGAATTTATAGTCATATTATTGTTATAGTCATTTTTTATGTACCTACCTACAAAGTACCCAAAGGAAATGATTTTGTTGTGAAAAAAATAGCCTCCGATATTTAAAAAGGGGCGGACTCACTAAGTTGCGACGTCAAAACTCCGTACAATCCAAACTTTGAGCTGCTACTGAGAATTTCATAGAAAACTCAATACTAAAGTGGTATAGTTTGTGCTCGACCTGCAAATCGAACTACGGACCTCTAGCGTAGCAGTAGCGCTTAGGGCCACTAGACTAATGAGGCAGTCAGTCATGTTATTAAAATATAATATTATAATACCTATTAATTAAAGATATTTAATAATAATATTAATTAAAGCTATTTAATTAGTGCATGTCGTTAGTTCAACACAAAGGTTGGGTTGAAACACTATTAACTTACTTGTTTTAATAAGTACACAGAGGTTTCATTAGGATGATTGACCTCACCGCTCATTACTGCCTCATTGGTCTAGTGGTCCCAAGCGTGACTGCCGCGCTAGAGGTCTTGGTTTTCCATTCCCAGTTAGAGCCAAATGTTATTGGGTTTTTCTATGAAATTCGTAGTAACAGCTCGAAGTTTGGATGTGTGTTCGGTAAATAGCAACAGGCGGGCCCCCTATTGCATGGGACCTAAACATACCGGCGAACTGTGGGTGTACCTATATTAAGAACACCTCTGCCTAACCTTTCGGAGAATACAGGCGTGATGGTATATGATTTACCTCATAGGTTGATGAAAGAGCTATGAAGATTAAGGTCGTATTTCACCATGAGAGAATAGCCGCTAGCCTTAGAATAAATTAAAAATGTTCGTGAAATGCGGCAAAAAAGGCTTATAGACTACATTTTCATTAAAAAATATCTTTCTATGTCAAAAAGGAAGAAAGAAAGAGGGATTTCTTTTATATAGTTATCAACCCATTACATTGTCCCACCGCTGCCAAACATACCATCACGCTTGTATTCCCAGAGGGTTATATAGAGGTGTACCAATGATCACCTTTACTTCGCCGGTATGTTTATGTTCCATGTAATAGGGAGCGAGCCTATTGCTATAAGCCGAGACCAAATCCAGACTCCAAGCTACTACTAAGAATTTCATAAAAAACCCAATAACACTTTGCTCAACTTGGAAATCGAACCCAGGACTGCGTGTGAAGTCTGTCAACCCGCAGTAGGCTAGCGTGGTAGACTATAGCCTAATCCCTTTCGTTCTGAGTGTTATTTATTATCTGTTAGAATGTGCCTAGCGTTGCCAGGCGTCCGGATAATGCCGGACATAGTTAGGCTTTGCGTGTCCGGCCAAAATAAACGGTGTCCGGCTTGTCTGTAGCCGGTATAGGTATTCAAGCTTTTTTATGATTACTATAAATCTTATTAAATTTTAATGAAATCTAAATAAAATACTTAGAATGTTAATCGGGAGCAACATACAGTCGATTCGTCTGCGCTCGGCAACGCTCGGCGCTCTCTCGTTTGTCAAATTTAAAAAGCCTAACATAAACCAGTAGCCCGATTCACGTAATTAAAACCGTAGCGACGTCGCAGCGACTTAATCGTTGAAACAGTTTTCCTATTGATATCCGTCGATCGGACCGATTTAGGAGTCGTCCTATTGAAAATTCGTTGAACCGTATTCTTACATGTTCGTTGGGCGAGAATTGTTCTAAAACTTTGGTTTGACAGTATTCACATAACACTAGAAAATTGTTTCAACGATTACGTCGCTGCGACATCGCTACGGTTTTAATTACGTGAATCGGGCTACTGGTTTATGTTAGGCTTTTTAAATTTGACAAACGAGAGAGCGCCGAGCGTTGCCGAGCGCAGACGAGTCGACTGTATGTTGCTCCCGATTAACATTCTAAGTATTTTATTTAGATTTCATTAAAATTTAATAAGATTTATAGTAATCATAAAAAAAGCTTGAATACCTATATACCTATATTTTTTTTGTCCGAGACACAAAGTCCTCAATAATTTTGGGTGTCCGGCCTTATTGTCGAAATGTCTGGCCAGACTGCCTCGTTGGTCTAGTCGTCCCAATCGCGACTGCTACGCTAGAGGTCTTGGGTTCGATCTCCAGGTCGAGCAAAGTGTTACTGAGTCTTTCTATGAAATTCTCAGTAGCAGCTCGGAGTCTGGCTTTGTGCCCGGTGAATGGCAATAGGCTCGCCCCCTATCACATGGGACCCAAACATACCTACCGGCGAACTGTGGGTGTACATTAAGTACACCTCTGCCTAACCCTTCGGGGAATACAGGCGTGATGGTATGTCCGGCCAAACTGGCTGGTCTGTCCAGCTATTAGGTTTGGCGACTTGGCAACTCTACCCGTGCCCAGCAGTGGGACGATGTGAACCTACGTCCAACAATTCGTAAGTCACGGCTGTTACCACTCGGTCACCGCTCCCTAACTCATCGTCCTTCAATATTATTAACTTTACAATACCTATTAAGTACTTACTACTTGTGTAGTCATAGTAACTTGGCCGTTTTGTCCTCCCGCTCGAGGCGAGCTATGCCCGGGCTGTGTGGCAGATGCTAAGGGCTGTCACGATGTACAAAACTTTTTGAATAAGGATGCCACTACGAGCTAACACAAACATTAAATATTTATTACTTTTGGAAGTAGAACTGCGTCAATGATCTAGTAATATCTGCGGCTGCTGTATGTGAGGTATTGGGTGCGATTCCCAGGTCTCGTTAGATTTTTCTAAGTTTGTATGTTTTACGAGCCCCATGTAGTAAAAAGTGATCCTATAGCCAATAACGAGGCCCAAATCCTAACCCCGAGTCTGAGCGACTTTTGCGAATTTCCTGATGGAAATAAGCAATAATACTGCTTGTATTACGAGTGGGTTCACGTCGGTAGTGCTATGGGTGGGTTTCGAACCGGCAACCACGTGATCGCAAGTCCGTCGCCCTAGCCTTTAGGCTACCGCCGCTTTCTTACAATCACATTTGGTAGATAAAAGAGCCCTACAAAACTAAGGAAAGGAATGAGCATTTCTACTCGACCGTAAACGGCAAGAGATTGAAGCTTTATCTATATAATTATCATACCATCACGCCTGTATTCCCCGAAGGGTTAAGCAGAGGTGTACTAACGTACGACGGTATGTTTACGTCCCATGTAATAGGGGGCGAGTTTATTGCCATTAACCGGGCACAAATCCAGACGCCAAGCTGCTACTGAGAATTTCTATCTATATAATATGCTACATATTTACTTTCAAAGAGCCTGAAGTAAATTTTCCTTTAAAAATAAATAACAAGAAGACTTGGGCCTTCACCCCTGAGGTGAAAGAGCGGGGGTGAAGTGGGCGAGGTGAGGGGGGTTGGTAGGGCGGGTCAAAGGTCGACCCCGCCCAATCCACCTACGCGCGTCTGTGTGCCGTATTGTTAAGTTACAGAATAGATAATTGGCACTGTGTGAGAATTATGTCTGAAAACGTGTAAAAAAATACAGCGTTTCATGGACTAATCCTATGATTATTTTGTAATATAACATAACATACCATCACGCCTGTATTCCCTGGAGGGTTAGACAGAGGTGTACTAATATAACACCCACATTTCGCCGGTATGTTTAGGTCCCATGTAATAGAGGGCGAACCTATTGCCAATACCAAACCGGGCACAAATTTTGATTCGGAGCTGCTACTGAAAATTTCATAGTAAGTAAAATCTAATTACACTTAGCGTAGCAGGCGCGCTTAGGATCACTAGACTAATGAGGTAGAAAAAGAAGGCAAAAAAACTTTACGGCAGAAATATTCGAACCTGCGTCATTCCTCTGTACCTAGTGTAGTGTAGTGTACCTAACACCGGACGCTTTCGCCACCGAGACCACTGCCTTTTTCTTTCGCTAAAATTGATATCCTTAAAAATATTAAGTTATCATAAAATCCAAATATAATTAACAAATAACTAGTATCCTGAAAATTTTGAAATATTTGGCTTGCGAGCAGAAAGTAAATTCCTTCTCCAAGCTACCAGATGCTTGTCAAATAGGTTAAATACAAATATGATATGATCTTGAAATTTTTCAGTGACAACCTTTAGAGCTTTAAATATTTATTACGTAGGTAGTAACTTAAAATCTTTTTAAAATGCTGATTTTTTATTATTTTTTAGCATTAAATATTGCGAAAAGTTCACAAAGAAATGAATTTACTAATTAAAGAAAATTTCTATTGAAAATAAAATTCATGTGCATCTTTTTAAAATACTAAGAAAATAAACAATACTAAGTACCATTTTGAAGGCTTAAATAAATGGTGCATATGGGAGCAAATTGTCGCATGACTGGCTGAACGGAAAATTTTATAAAACTACCCACTATACTATCATATCACTGTAATTAGAAGTAAATAATTTTAATCATTACTAAGAGCAGTTTAAGCACGACAAAAAAATCTCAATAGCCAAGCTTCCGAGCTTTTTAAAGAAGTCAACCTACATATAAAAAAATAAAGAGTGTTGTTTTTATATGAACAAATCATAAACATTTCTTTTACTTTTATAAAAATAAATATGGCACATTTCACGGTTTTCTTCCAAGACTGTTACCGCAGAAAACTTATCTCGGGAGCTATCATCGATCGTGACAGCGGTGTCTGTATGTCACCCCCCTCCCCCCATCTGGGTGACTGAGTAATTGGGTGCAGGTACCTGGTACCCGAGAGTCGAGACGTCCCCTTACCGAGCGTTATTCTTTCATCACTTTTTTTTCAGGATATTCTGTGGTTTTGGTGTGGTCGTTTTGTTTTTAACTGACTTCGAAAAAGAATACTTTGTGGTTTTGATGATGTTGTTTCGTATTTAACCGACTTCAAAAGAAAGAGGAGGTACTTTTTGTGTGATATCTTCGCCGATCGATTACCTGTTTATTTCGATGTTTATTTTTTATTTGATAGTTGGTTCCATAATATTGGTTGATGTCAAACTATCGGTTATGAAGATATAACAACACGAACATCTTGAAGTGAGTTTACATTTCCTAAAAACTTAAATAGAAGTTTATAATCCCATAAATAATATAAGTACCTAAATGTGAAAAGGTTATTTCATAAACCTGTTTCATAAGGTTTGTTACTTAGTCATGCAGAGGCGACGGCTTTTACGTATGTGGTATAACTATATAAAACTATATAAAAATTGACACTTTTTGGGTTTTAGACTTTACTTGTACTGTGAGACCTTTTTTCTTGCAAAATTTCATGATGCTAGGTCCACGGAAAGCAGCCTAGGTATACGTTCTGATTTATTTGCGACTGCCGCAATATTAGGCAGGAATGGACGTGTCTTTTGAATGTGTCGATTTAGAAGCTTGATTTCTCTACAGCTTAAAGGAAACTATTTGTTATCAATTTCAACTTGATATCTCGACGCGTTTCTGAGAAAAAGGTCTTGACAGACTCACAAACGGGCAACGAAGTCATCTTATAAGGGTTTATTTTGAAGTACGGAACCCTAAATGTCAGAAATGGAAAAGCGGCGGTAGCCTAATGGCTAGGGCGTCGAACTTGCGATAATATGGTTGCCGGTTCGAAACTCACCCATTGCACTACCGACGTGAACCCACTCGTAATACAAGCATTTAGCTTAGCACGAGGGGTTAACAAGATTACTAGTAATGTGTGACCCACATTGCTAGTAAGCTTTTCAAAAAAAAAAAGTAATGACTTGGCCACAAACTCACTTTCATGAGTTTTAACACGACACAAAATTTCACTTACCGTAAGAAATAAAAACTGTAAGACATTCGCATTACTTCAAAAGTACTTTACGTTTTGTGGGACACATAAATTGTCAAATAAAATGCGCAAGAGTGTTGTCGTATAATGTCACATGTATCAATCGTCAGACATGAGATCGCTTTAGCCATTCAACGGCTACTCACCTCGGAATGTACCGGTAGCAACGACAATTTCATTACGAGATTATGTTTTTGAGGATTGACGGACAAACTTAAAGTAACTTACGTTAGGTTAACCTTATTTTAGGGTCATTGGGCATGTGTTGCCAAATAAAAAAATGGAATAATAAATTATATAGAAGGAAGCTTTCTATCAATACAAAAATTCACCGTAAAACCCTATTTACAAAAACAATTAAAAAACTGAACAAACATATTTTATTTCAACAATCTGATAAATTTAATTTAGAATTAAAAAATCATTTCGGCAATCTAGAAATTGATATAGATGATGCCAATACACAATATAGCCAAATAAAAATCGCAATAGATAAAGCGAGTAAGGTGATCAAAACTAATAAGAAAACGAAAGCTAAACTGTCCGAAAAGACCTTAAAATTTATACAAGAAAGAGAAACATTTCATAAGTGCTTACAAACATACAATGAAATAGACCGCAAAGTAAAGCGCAGAATCCGAAATGAACCGAAATAAACTCACACCTCGTTAAAACTGCTATAGAAAATCACACTTCCCTTCGAATAGCTAAAGAGGGCGTTAATTGCACAAAATCCTGGATAACTAGTCTTTCCGATATACATGGCGTGAAGCACAGGAATCGGGACAAGGTCATTGAAATCTGCACAAAATTCTACCAAACCTTATATTCAGATGCGTCCAAAAACATAACCTCCACACCGCACAACAACCCTGACCCCGAGAACATCCCACCTATAACAGGGTTTGAAGTAAACCGCGTTCTTCAAACCATGATAAAAGTCCAGGAGAAGACGGTATTACTACGGAGGCACTTAAAGCAGGAAGGACTACATTGCTACCTCATATAACTAACCTATGTAACACCATCCTTTACAAAGGTACACTTCCCGATAAATTTTGTCATGCTAATATCATCTTACTCCATAAAAAAGGTGACAAGAGTGATATCGGGAACTATAGACCGATCCGCCTCATTTCACATATTTACAAAATTTTTATTAAAGTAATCCAAAACCGTATCGCCGCTCAACTAGATTCACACCAGCCCCCAGAACAAGCCGGATTTCGTGCTAGTTTTTCCACAACCGACCATTTACAAGCTATAAACCAGATAATTGAAAAATGTAACGAATATAATCTACCGTTATATCTGGCCTTTGTTGATTACTCCAAAGCTTTCGATAGCTTAACACATTCCGCAATATTTAGTTCATTACGCAGACAAAACATAAACGACACATATATTAATCTAATTGAAATCATATACAACAATAGTACAGCAAAAATTAAATTAAATTCATCAGGGCCATCCTTTACAATAGAAAAAGGGGTAAAACAAGGCGACCCACTCTCACCGAAACTGTTCACTTCAACTCTGGAGGAAGTGTTCAGATCCCTAACAACATCTTGGGCAATTAAGGGCATTGACGTCGATGATAGAAGGCTCGCAAACCTTCGCTTCGCCGACGACATTGTTCTGTTTGCGCCTACTGCCCCAGAGCTCGAAACTATGCTGCGTGAGCTCAATACGGCAAGCCTTAAGGTTGGTCTTTCCATGAATAGGTCCAAAACCCAAGTCATGACTAATAGTCGCAAGCAAATCATCGAGGTAGATAGGCGGGTAATACACTATGTCGACGAATATATCTATTTGGGCCAGCTAGTAAGCTTCGAAAACAGGCAACGCAAAGAAATTGATCGTCGCATCGAAAACGCCTGGAAGTGCTACTGGTCCATGAAGGATTTAATGAAAGGCAGCCTCCCGCTTTCGTTAAAGCGGAAACTAGTCGACATTTGTGTCCTACCCGTCCTCACCTACGGCTGCCAGACTTGGTCACTGACCGAACAGCAGAAGACCAAACTTAAGGTTTGTCAACGAGCAATGGAACGCAGTATTTTGGGGGTCAAGAAGACAGATCACGTTCGGAATACCACCCTCCGTTCCAAAACGCGCGTAGTGGATGTGGGCGTCGAAATTGCGAGCTTGAAGTGGCGATGGGCTGGCCACATTAGCCGCATGCAACCGGACAGATGGGCGAGTCTAGCTACCAAGTGGAAACCTCGTAATACCTTTCGTAGACCAGGTCGGCCGAGGAAACGTTGGCGGGATGATATCGATCGGTTTCTGCCAACGTGGTATACAGAAGCCCAGGATAAACAATCCTGGAAGAAGTTAGGGGCGGCCTTTGCCCTGCAGTGGGACAAGAAAGAGGCTACATAAAAAAAAAATATATATATAGAAGGATGAAACCGCAAGGTCAATGGAAAAAGTTGAAATTAGCGCTTCGTCGTAGCATCAAATTGGCGCTTCGATGTAGCATTAAATTGGCGCTTCGACATAGCGTCATATTGGCGTTTCAATGTAGCATCAAATTAGCGCTTCGATATCGCATCAAATTGGCGCTTCGACGTATCCACGCTTCCACGTAGCGTCAAATTGGAGCTCAGATGTAGCATCTTATGTTAAAAAAAATGTGTCATACCTATTTTAGTCAAACATTTTATTTCTTTCAATAATGGTGAGCATATGCAACAAAATAAAGATGGGAAAATGGCTAATTTGAACTCTAAGAGGGGAAAAGTAAAACTCATTCTTCTTACTTACAGAATGTATGAAAAAGAGGACTGTGATGGATAAGAACGGGAGGAGGGACAATTTCTACATATATCTACTAAATATTAAATTGTATCTATCAAGTGATCCCAACAACCCATCACGCCTTTATTATTTTGAGGGTTAGACAGAGGTGTGTACCTACACCTCTAAAGTACACGCACAGCTAGCCGGTGTTTTAGGTTTCATGTAATGAACCCTATTGTCAATAAGCAAGCACAAAAGATTTTCTGAAAACCAATAATATTTCTCTGGTCCCTCTTTTATATTACGGAAAATTCTCATGGATCGTCTGGCACCTGGGGAGGAGACAGTTATGGTCATGGGATTCTTCTTCTTCTGGTCCTGAGAATCGAAACCAGGACCTTAGTAAGGTACTAGAACATTGAGACTGAATACCTATGACGTCACCACCACGAAAGAACCACAAACATCTCAAGTACTAAATATACCCCGAAACAATTTAAAATATTCTTACTAAAGCACTAAATAAATCAATCAGTCCCCATTACAATTTACACTAAGATCGATACGTTAAAACGACCAATAGGAAGCGCGCGTGTCAGCGTTAAATCACGCGTTTGTTCTCTTGTTCGTCTGTTTGTTTCTTTGTTTGTTTCACGATTTAAATTAAGAACGTCTGCCAATGTGTCTTGTCGGGTCTTGTTTGTAAAAATGATGTATTTATCGTTCGTATATTCTTATTTTGAATACTGCATCCGCTTAATTCTCTTTTGTCTGCTTTTAGCATGCAAAAAGGTTTTAATGACATCCATACCTAAAGGAGGTTCTTAACTGAACTGTATTCTTAACCGAATTCAATAAAGATGGAAGCTTCTTAATCCGACTGTATTTATGAGTAGATAATTATATTTAGTACTTAATTGTACTTATTTGTAAAAGATTTTTATATTTACTTAATGTTTTTAGTTTTTACAATTTTATGTAACATGTTTTAGGTCAATATCTAATGTTTGACTTTCCAACTCAATTTCTGAGTCATTACCCAAATTATAAAGATAAACTGGTTGTCAAGTTCCTGACTGCCATTTACAAAAAAAAATGCCTAACCTAGGCGTTAATATAACAACTGAGACCGACGAACTGCCACCGAAGGCTTTTTTTGCTTTCCAAAGCACAAAGGGGTCTCAATGTGCCAAGAAGAGATGGAGAAAGAATATAGTCGACGACGCTGATTACTGCGGATTGTCAGAATCTCCTCTACTTTTTAGGGTTCCGTAGCCAAATGGCAAAAAACGGAACCCTTACAGATTCGTCATGTCTGTCTGTCTGTCTGTCCGTCTGTCCGTCCGTATGTCACAGAATTTTTGCTCTGAAACTATAAGAGCTATGCTATTGAAACTTGGTAAGTAGATGTATTCTGTGAACCGCATTAAGATTTTTACATGAAAATAGAAAAACACAAAAAAAATTGGGGGTTCCCCATACTTAGAACTGAAACTCAACAATTTTTTTTCATCAGACCAATACGTATGAGGTATCTATGGATAGGTCTTCAAAAATGATATTGAGGTTTCTAATAAAAAAAATTTCTAAACTGAATAGTTTGCGCGAGGGACACTTTCAAAGTGGTAAAATGTGTGTCCCCCCCCCCCCTGTAACTTCTAAAATAAGAGAATGATAAAACAAAAAAAATATATGATGTACATTACCATGTAAACTTTCAACGAAAATTGGTTTAAAAGAGATCTAGTAAGTAGTTTTTTTTAATACGTCATAAATCGTAATGGAACCCTCCGTGCGCGAGTCCAACTCGCACTTGGCCGGTTTTTTTTCTTTACCGTCTAAGCATAAGATAATTAAGTATTTATACGCACATGACCGAAAAGTCAGAATTGAGTGACTTGGATTTGAACTCAAGACCACGAGAGGCTATCACTGCGCTATTTCCATTTACCAGGCACAAATACAAACTCCGAGCTGTTACTGAGAATATCATAAAAAGTTTAATTTTCCTTAAACACTCACAAATGTGTATGTATCTTTATACAAGACATAGGGAAGAATACATAATAACAACATGCATGATAAGCTTGCATGGAGCGACAACGTGAGCTGGCAGATAACCTTAGACCATAATAAATGTCTTATCAACGAAGAAAAATAACTGACCGAGCTACACTTCGTCAATTGAATTCAATATACAACTCAAAATATTAGCATTTTGAGATTCCCGTTCCAAAACGAACTTATTTAGTTCCAATCTTGCTTTTTTACAATATTTCACTAGACACTATCCACTAGAGTTTGTATATGTGTCTGGTGAATGGCAATAGGCTCGCCCCCTATTACATGGGCCCCAAACATACAGGCGAACTGTGGGTGTACACCTCTGCCTAACTCTTCGGCGAATACAGGCCCGATGGTATGAAATAAGATAATATTAAATTATAAATAAGTAACAAAGTCTAGTGTCTATCCATTTGAGGAACACTGGCGTGATTGTGCTTTATACAGTTTAGTATTAAAACTATAATAAAAAAGATTATTATATATGTACTTACATTTAAAGCTTTAAAACTCAAACGGTTCCCCGGAAAAAATAATTTTGAAAATCCATGCTTCGGTCAGAGGCGCACAACTATTGGTCGCGCTCGAGCAGCTCGTTCATGATCCGATTTTACGCACGGACGCTCGGGGCCCGACGACTCGCCACGTCTGCAATGCGAAAAAATTGCGGTAAAAATAGATTCGGCATGCCTTTTTTGTATTAGTACTTCTGAAAAATAGGCGGGTTGTATTTCTAGTTCTAATTTTTTATTAGGTTTATAGGTACTTGTTTTCCAAGAAACTGAAAGTTTATTGACTTCTTATTCTGGAGTAAACGATAATTTAATATAGATGGATAAAACTGTATCGTGTAAACACAATAATTATTCAATGTGCACTCGCATATTAGGATCTATTCAATTCGTGCATTATTAGCTCCATAATACCCTCAATATTAATACCTCAAATATGCTTCAGTTATAATCCTTCAAAAAAGTATCATCCCTCACAATCTATCTAATAAAATCGAGGCGAGTTGTACACAATATCGTAGCGCGGCGCCACCGTCGCTTTGTGTGGAGGCGACCAATTGTGCAGAACCCCTGGCTGATCACTTAATTGACTAGCGAGCGAGAGCTTTGGAGGGAAACGATACTTAAAGCCAACGATTTCGGTTCATACCACATACATTACAGCTTTCGTTAACAAAGCTACGTCATCTATAACTGCTGATGTGGTAATGGATGGTGTGACCATCATTTTGAATGTTTCGTGGTACCGGTTGTGGTATAGGATTAAAGTGCAGTAGAAATGAGATTTGTTGGCAAGTGATAGGATTGTGTGGGAGCGTTTAATGCCACTTAATCTGAGCGATTAACCGACGGCTGTTGATTCGTGGCTGAGCACAAAGAGAAGCACCCGGGTGCATCGAGAGGTGCCAGTTATTCAATTTGGTATAAGAACCTCCTTGCTATAAAATTAAGAGAAAATTAGGAATTGGAACAGACCTTTTTGATGAGCGAAGTGTGGTGTCTGAAGAAAAAATACTTTGATCAATAGTTGCATACCATCATATGATCGCGCATTCATTGCATACCATCGTATTATGTATTCCCCGTAGGGTTAGGAAGAGGTGTTCTAATGTACACCCACAATTCGCAGGTATGTTTAGGTCCCATGTAATAGGACGCGAGTCTGTTGCCATTATCTGGGCACAATTTCAAACTCCGAGCTGCTACTGAGAATTTCATAGAAAAACCCAATAACATTTTGCTCGACGTGGGACTCGAACCCAGGACTTCAAGCTTAGCAGTCGCACTTAGGACAACTAGACTAGTAAGGCATTATTTACTTCAAATAATGTAAGTAGTTTAAAACGTGTTCTTTTTGCTAATATGTAGTGTTAGGACAGAATAGTTTTTTTTTTTGTAAAGTAACATAACATACCATTACGCCTGTAGTCCCTGAAGTGTGGGCAGACGAGTACTTATCTACACTCATAATAATATATCTATCTACAGATAATATCAGTGGACCAGACAGAATACCAAGCACACAGCCCCTTGGCAACATCATATTTCCCTTGAGACAAGATTAATCAATGCATCAGTTATTAAACTTGACCACTCTATATTTTGATTCTAACTTTTTTGTTTTTGAAAGAAATCGATACCTTTATTTATTAGTAGTAGTATCTCGTTGGCATGTCTTCGTGCCAGCATGAATGGCTCGGCACTATTGGGGCACTACTTCCCTCCAGAATATCGATGTGAAGTGGCAGTTTCCATACTGATTCGTTTCGTTCGGTGAGTGTGGAGCGCTGGAGGCCCAATTCCTCCCTCAGTCCCCTTACTTAAAAGGCTCGGCAACGCATCTGCAACTCCTTTGGTGTTGCAGGTGACCCTGGGCGGATAGGACGATAAGTTAGCCCGCCTGCTCGTTTGCAGAGTTATTCCATTAAAAAATACTGCGAGAAGGCATCCTATGCGGGTGAAGCTGCGGGCAACTCTTAAGCGGGTATTTTTAAAAGCAAAAACAATACCTATATACATATAGCTCTTGCTATATATTGTTAAAATATATATTTTATTGATTTTAACATAAGTCCATAGATATCTCTATATTTGCTACTTATCAATGTTTAGGTTTTTATTGTTGATATGCCTAAATAAATAAACGAATAAGTATTAAAAAAAACGACCTACTCTCACTAATACTGTAGTTATAATACTAAATACTTCGTAGCTGTTACATATTTTTTTGTATAAGTACCAGAGAAAAGTCAAAACCACCCTTTAAAAATAACTTAAGATAACTTTAATAGGTACTAACAATTAAATAAATTCACCCTTTCTGTCATCTTCACATTTTTAACTTAACCCTCATCTCGGCACGTGGATAAGGGTTATAGTTGTCATTACCATTATTAACCCTTAAACGGTTACGGATGCTGCGTCTTTTTACCAAGAACTCGTTATTTTTCGAGTTAAAAGATTAGGGTGGGGTTAAGTTTTACAAAAAATTAAGTAGGATTGTACATTAAATATAATGTATATATAGTATGAATATATATTATGTGATTATATAGGTACATTAGTACCGATATATAGGAATATTAAGTGTTTGAAGTTTCTCTGAAGACCTAGGTATGAATCTCTATAGAATTCTTTTTTAAAAATTACTTAACAGTCTTTTTTAGAGAATATCCGTTGCAAAAATGTAACGGACAAAAATATTACATCATACTAGGAACATAACTGGCCTATCAACTAAAAAACTGTCAAAAAACTATCTCATCAAAATTCATAGCCACTGAAATCTCGAGACATCAACAAAAAACACCCAACAATGAAGCCAATCAGCGTCTAAGAAAAATAAAAAAAATCTGTATTAATTTTCAATGGGATTATTTACAAATCCTCGAACTTAACGTCAAAGCTTCAACGGGGCCTGATCTGTCAATATTGTCACAAAACATTATTATGAAAAAGGTAAAAAAGATAAAAAAAAAACTTTAAGAAAAAATCTATGAATGTGGCCTAATTTTCGCTCTCAATACCCACTTTCTGCGTAAGCATTGAGGCGTTACATAAACTAATTCATACATGCTCGGACCTTTTTTAAAAAAAGAAACACGGAAGACCGTTACCTTTTAAGTTTTTTTTTCTTTTTATTTATGGTGTAAAAATTGGGTTACTTAACGGGAGCGCAAATCTATTGTGTCATGGGGGATTTTTTAGGTAAAAAGTTTTTAACAAAAATGTTGTTACTTTTTTTTTAGTTTGGAACGCGTGTGATATAGAGAGGCGGTTGGCACGAGTATATTGCGATTGGAAGTACACATTATTAATAGATCTTAGATAATTTGAAGTTATTAATGATCAAGATATTATTTTGTGATCGTGGTTAAAAATTCATTAATTACTTTTATCGATTTTAACTTTTATCGAATTTTACTTGTCATGTCATTACATCTACTTCTTCTACAATACTATATACGATACATTATTTTAGGGAAGTAAACATTCTTGATCACATAACCACCGATACCAAACTACATTGTATAAACCTCTAAAGAAGTAGACCTCTTTATTTCCATTCATTCTTTTTAAAAACTGTTAACGTAGAGTACGTTACACGATTTATGTCCCTACATGAGTACATAGTTACATAAGGATCATAGAATCTAACGTCTGTCACATACATAGGACGCAAACTGCCCCGACCACATACAATCAGTCTCGGACGGTATTCAGTGCTTTGTGAGCATCAAACAAAACATGCAGACACGCTTTTTTCGTACAAACTAGATTCCAAATATTCAAAGGGCCCAGAGGTCATGGGTCACCATCGTATTTTTCGTCCAAAGAAAAAAGACGTTACGACACCCCTAAAGAAAAAAAGATAAGTAAAAAAGGGGCTTCTTCTAATATTGTGAATATTGATGAAGAAAGAAATCTGGTTTTGGAAATCGGCGATTGTGGAAGTTTAATTCAGAGCGCATGTGTGGTCCCACGGGGTAAGTTCACGTGTTCCAAATATGTTTTCTGAGAACCGCGGACAGCGAACAAACTTGATTTGTACCGAAACTGGATTTTTATTGAGAACTAAAAATTATTATTATTACTTTAAAATAACTCAGTGATACCTACTATATTTTTAAATGCGTACCTACCTAAAGAACGTTCCACAAATTGTAGGCAACCCTAAAAAAACTAACTTATACTTAAAAAATCGAACTGTACTCCAAAAAATAAGGGTTACATCTCGTTTCCATCTTAACAATACGCACGCGATAAGTACAGAATCCCTGCGCACGATTCATGTACCCTTTAGTCCTGTAAAAGGGATAAAAAGGGATTGTGGCCGAGATAAACGGGTACAATAGGGGTTGAGGTATCTCGGAGGTCGTATTGATCCCGGCACGCGTTCTCGGGTTAACAGCGGCGGCGGTAGGGTTGGGATGCTGCGCAGAGGCACGAGTCGACGGGTTTCAGTGCATTTGAAAAGATGTTTTGGGTGTTTCGGGGCACTTTTTAACCCTTTTCTGGGTTCGAGTTAATGGGTTAAGTGTGTGATGGTATTACGAGTATACCTATGTTATTTTCTATATTTTAGTGTGTCAAGACTTTTACTAAAGTGTTTTTTTTGAAAATCCAGTACTTTGCCGATGAGAGATTAAATTATTACGTAGATTGTTATATTATATAATTGCAAGGATTTGAAAAATGCAACATTTGTAAAACAAATGTTGCGTCTCGAATTAATGGCCACAAATATTTTGCATAAACATGTTTCACAATTTCGAATATTTTATGACTTTCACATGACCTTAATGCTTGCCTTAACGATGTTTCAGGATACTAATTAACCAAAATGTTGTAAAATAATTATGTCTTTTGGAGGTCATAAATTGTTTAGGCTTGAAAAACTTTGCTGCCGAATTTGTCTGGGTATAAAAACGGCTACATATCAGGTTATATATAACCAGTATAGACTGAGCCCGCATTATAAAAACCTTCTGAACAGTGCGAGGCCAGCCTATAATATATAAATATTCTGCTGTTAATCAAGCGTGCTATTTTTTTTTTCGAACTTTTTATTTGTACTTACTGCCTCATTAGTCTTGTTGTCCTTAGCACGACTGCTACACTAGAGGTTCTGTGTTCGATCCCCAGGTCGAGCAGTCTCATTGGATTTTTCTATGAAGTTCTCAGTAGCAGCTCGGAGTCTGGATTTGTGCCCGGTTAATGGCAACAGGCTCGCCCCATATTACGTGGGACCTAAACATACCGGCGAAATTTGGGTGTACATTATTACACCTCTGCCAAACCCTTCGGGGAACACAGGCGTGTTGGTGTGTTATGTTTTTTTTTTTGGTTAGAATGGTCATAAAAATTGACATCTCAAGAATGACAACACGCGAGATACTGCATTTGTGATGCGGGCGTCTATTTTAACTGATTTATGTCTTTCACGTGACGTATGTTTCGGATCGTTAATTAACCGAGTGTTCGCAAAATAATATCTGCGGGATACATATTTGGGAATACTCGGTTAATTAATGAGCTGAAACTTTATACTGAAGACGTTAAGGTCATATGGAAGTTATAAATAAGTCGTTCCATTAGGAGATTTTTGTAATAGTTATGCCTCAAATGGGTCATTACGACCGGGGAAGTACTACCCTTCCTCAGGATATCGACGTCAAGTAGCATACTTTTGCGTTTCGGACGGTGAGTGTGGAGTGAATTAATAAATGATTTGATTTGATGGTAAGTAGAGGTAGTCGTTGCATTTTGCCGAGGCATCCCATAAAAAAATGGGACGCCCTAAGCTGATGTTGTTATTTTGATCTGAAGTTTTTATTTCTGGCTTTGGTTTCGTTCTGGGACTACAAGTAAAATTTTGCGCAGTAGGTACCTATCTGTAATTGGAAAGCTTCCACAAGTATTATATTTTTCAATAACGTCTAACACAACCGGCGCGTGTTTATGAAGGATGTATGAATGTAGAAGAAGCGAAAGAGATTATGCAAGAGTCGTTGCAAGTGGCAGTCCATAGTTTCTGCCTACCCCTGTGGGAAAAAGGCGTGAGTGTATGTATGTATGTATGTATATCTAACACAAGATGTTAGAAAGCATATTATCTCTGAAAACAACCCAAATACATCAATTTTGTTTACCTACTAAAAAAACTGTTATAAGTTCACAAAAAACCTGTCAAGTCCGAAACGGAGTTCAGATAAAATTGACTTAACACCTCCAGACAGGTTGATAATCTCTCAAAAACTAAAAAAATGCCACAGAACCGTTCGCCACTTATGGAAACTATAAATTTGAGAAAAAAAATACACCGTTGAAAAATTAGCAAAAACTGTCGTAAATTTGTCACAGGACTCCGCCCCGACATTGGGAGGGTTTTTTTTTATTATAACTGTGTATTTGAAATACTCCAAACCTGTGCCTCAAACATTTTAAGAGAGATTGATACCACAAAAATACTGACTGACGGCTAATGGATAAAGATATTTGGATAGTTTAAATTTTTCCCGAAGGGTTAGGCAGAGGTGTTCTAATGTACACCCACACTTCGCCGGTATGTTTGAGTCCAATGGAATAGGGGGCAAGCCTATTGCCATTAACCGGGAACAAATCCAGACTCCGAGCTGCTACTGAAAATTTCATAGAAAAACTCAATAACACTGCTCGACCTGGGGATCGCACCCAGGACCTCTAGCGCGGCAGTCACGCTAGAACTAAGACGGCAGTCCAAAAATTTTTTACGATAGAAAAATTCACACTGCTCGCTTGGTCGCACCCACTACCTCTAGTGTGGCAGTTGCACTTGGGAGCACTAGACTAACGAGGCAGTCTTAGAATTAAATTAAAAATGAAATATTTTTAAGTAATACTAGGGATTATGATAATTATTGTATTATATTTGCAACACATGACTTAATCAGGGTAATACCGACCTCGTTCTCAATTATAACATAAACTAAAGACCTTTGCACACAATTAGATACAATAAACTTGTGTTTACGACGCCACGAACTGGTCGCCAATCAGCTGACCCCAGAACCAACATTGTACATACATAACAGCTTAACCCTCAGATAAATAGCTTCAATTAGAACTGAAGCAGTTTTGAAATAATGTTTCTCAATATACCTTGTTGATTAGGAAATTGACTTATATCTCTGACATACATGATAAATGATATGTTATGTTTATTTCTGTAGTCAGCTGTTCTCAACCTTGTTTCTTACCGAGTACCACTAGTATTTTTTTATAAAAAAAGTTACATACTAATGGGTTCACGTCGGTAATGCAATGGGTGGATTTCGAACCGGCAACCAAATGATCGTAAGTCTGACGCCTACGCTAGGCCACCGGCGCTCAAGTTATAATCGTTGTTCTTGTTATAAGGACCTCAATCATCATCAATCCATTATCCCACTGTTGGGCACAGGTCTCCTTTTAAAACGATATTTTTATAGTCCACCACGCTAGCCTACTGCGAGAAAATCTCTGAGGTATGCAGCTTTCCCCCCGATTTTTCCGTTTAAGCGCGTGATAATTTATTTAATACGCACATGACTTCGAAATGTCGGAAGTACCTGGCTTCGACTCGAACGTAGCAGTGCAATGGTCATAATATACATCACTACACGCAATGTAAAAGTAAAATAAACTGTGTTAATCTGAAATCACACTTAAATCAAAACTTAACATTGGTAACTAATACATTTACATCTCGCTGGATCTAAGATATATCTTGTAAAGAAATCTCTGATCCTGTAAAGGAACAATTAGCACACAACGATTTAGAAGATTTTTTATAACACTCTGGAGGGTCACTAAGACACTTTTACAATTTAAAGTTTAACATGTTTAATACTAAATTGCACGGGCATTTCCTAACTGATCCCTAACAAACAACACTTTCAGTGTTGTCAACATCATCATCTGTATTTTGGTTGGCACGTTTTCCTTTCAGAGTATAAGGAGTACTTCTTCATAGAAATGACAAAACGACGCATGCGGTTATTAAAACCTCTTTTTGTAATTTCGAAAATAAAGTCCATACAGATCTCCCCATTAATCAATCACCCGAGGGTTGCCAGATAAAATAATCTCGCTTCAATCAAGGGTAACATATTCGCGGTTCAAACGTTGGGAAAACAATATAGCTTTTGTGTTGCCACATAAAAGATTTTCGTATCAATTTCTTGGTGATTAAAAATCCACATTCATATTACCGATATTCGAATAAATTACATTTAAAAATAAGCCCTATGTTAATGTTGTAAGGTTTATAAAAAGGGAAAGTAGCGGCAGGTATAATATTAGGGCTGGGGGCATAATTTTGATATGGAAAAGGATACTTGAGCCAAATTAATAGCTTATCTGCGATCTTTAGTTCGGTTATTATGTCACTCATTGCGTGGGCTTCCAGTGTAGTCACTTTTGTAGCAATAGGGCTGGCACCGTTAAATATTTCTTTCAAAAATACTTATGTTTTTTTTGTGTTACACTTTTGGGCAGAAAAATAGGACACATATCCTATTTTTTTATGGTTTATTAATGCATCAAGCTGATAAGTTTACAAATACATTCTAATTCAAATAATTCATCTTCGCAATAAGCTAAAACAGATTTATTTGAGATTGTATAATTTTTTAAATACAATTTTTTATAAATATATATTGCAAAAAAGTACAGATACATTATAATCCGATTACGTTCAACCTTGTATCACCCTGGGGGTGTAACGTACCCCAGTGTAGGGTTATCAGCTACATCTAGACTTTTATTGTCGACGTAATCAGAGCCATATCGATGGGGATTTTTAACCAATGGTGCTATTTTACCCACAAGCGCTTTTTCAATGTTATACATGCGTTTTGGCAGTGTGTGTGTAGTACCTACTTATTTTTATAACTAAGTACTTATTGAAATTGGTTTTACTTCTAAATTAGGAATTTGGATTTGAATATTTTAATTATCAGAATACATCTGTTTTTAGCATCCACGTCAAATGTCACTAGAGGAATGATTGTGAAAATTTGCCTTATGTCAGCATCTGTTAGTTGAGAATAAAATAATGGGTCAACATACTCGTATTATTACGCAAATTCCAAAATGCACAAATATATATATTTCTTAATAATAAATATGCATCGAAGCGTTCACGGAACTAATCCGTTTCGCTTCCGAATACACAACAATAAGATATGTCGTCCAGTAAATCGTAAAAATAATTCAAAAATAAAATTTAGCCGTCATGGGAAACGTCGGCAACTTCACGGTTTCACTAATAAGGTACGTCCAGATGCAACAATGGACATATCGATACAGAAAATGACATATGTTTTGAATACGGAATGTCATCTCATTTTTTCTATTCGCGTTTTTTTTTTAAATCCCGTAATGCGTGAATGGACGAGGGGGCCAAGGCAATTATATTTTGTGCAAAGTTTACGCAAGGAGTTCGGACAATGAATGCTTGCACTTTTGTGCGGTCGTCTGCACCGTCTTTATTATACCGACGTGTTTTGCTTCGGAATTTGAAATTTAAGATTGTTATCTTTTAAAATTGGAACTTTGGTAGCGCTTGGTTTGCATTAAAATTATTTATTTGTAATTCGGATTAAGGTTACTGTCACGTCCAGGGAATATAATAATATATCGATAAAATATATTCCAGTAAATCTTTTATATATTTTTAATAGCAACTTATAGTTAATATGATAAAGATAATAGTTTAAATATTAAAATAAAATAAACGGATACCTATAAAATATAGCTTAAACAATTATTTATCTTCTTTACCTATATCAATATTTTTTGCTCAATTGTATCTTACAAATATAAATTACATTTTAGTACTTAATGTTTTTTTTTTATTCCGCATTCCGGCTAGTTATCAAACTTGTCCAAGATTCCGCGACACAGCTGTTGTTTTTTTTTAAACCTTGGTCAAGCACGGGAGGCAAGACTAAAAAAATAAAAATAGGGAAAGTAGTTCAGATTCTCAGGGCGTGAGATGTTTCTCTTTTAAATAGAGCTTGTTAGTGGCCACTCTTTTTTCTTAAAAAAAATCTATTTCAATAGATAGTAAAATTTGTATGACCACCAATCACAAGTAGCTGTGAATATCTTTTTTTTGTGTTGTTTAAGATGTGTGTCCATGGATTAAATATTTATGTCGTTTCTTTTTTATTTTAAATTGCGGCAAGTATGTCTTGCCTTAAAAAATATTAAGAAACCGTTAGTAAAAGTTTTGGACAATTGTATTACCCACTGCTTAAATATTTGAGATGTTGTTGGACTACTACTACTCTGCTACAGAGAATTAAAAAAAAGCAAGGGGTACTGATTTAAACACCCATATTTTTGTATTATATTTTCAACTGCCTTTGAAAAGGAGGAGGTTCTAATTCACCTGTATTATTTTTGTTTGGTAATCGATCGATCGAATCGATGATTCTTTTTTTGTTTGTAGGTTATACCTTAAAGGTGGTCCCATTCAAATTTTATCGAAATCGGTTGAGCGGATTTAAAAAAATCAACAAAAATCAAAAAAATTACTCCGAAAATAATAATAAATAAATTAACTTTTAACAAAAAAGTTCCGAAACTGTTTTAGACATATTTTTTTTTTATGCGGTTTTTTAGAAAACTGTGGGTTAAATTAATCAACTTAAACTATGTAATCGAAAGTACAAGCTGATACTGAGAAATTCCTAAATAATTAAAAGTTCAAAAAGAATTCAGAAATTGACTTGTAAAAGTGTCTTTAAAATATATTTCATTTAGCATTTATCAATACTTAACTCGACCTGGGAATCGAACAACAGTGACCAGCCACCCAGAATTGAGCTCTTAATATTATATTCTCGGTGCTTACGCATTTTCGTCCAAAATTCCTAAAGTACGGCGATGAATATATTAACCCCAAAATGAGGAATTTTAGTGCAAATATTATTATATATTACATCAATATCGTACCCCTATCCATCAAAGAGGGTAGGAGGGAAACTATTGACATAAAATTTACGAGATTAATATTTACAAAGAGGACCCTCAGTCCGTAGCTTACATAGATAGAGGTAGACATACCTACCTCGTACATTTTTTAAAATATTTTTATAGGAACTCTGGCCAAAGGCTCTCATTAGTGTAGTGGTCTTTCCCAGGTCTAGCAAACTGATAATGGGTTTGTCTATGAAATTCTCAGTAACAGCTCGGAGTTTTTTTTCTAGCTTACTAGCAATGTGGGTGACACATTACTAGTATTCTTGTTAACCCGTCGTGCTAAGCTAAATGCTTGGGTTACGAGTGGGTTCACGTCGGTAGTGCAATGGGTGGGGTTCGAACCGGCAACCACATGATCGCATGTCCGACGCCCTAGCCATTAGGCTACCGCCGCTTCTAAGTTTGGATGTGTGCTCGGTGTATAGCAAAAGGCTCGCTCCTTATAACATGAGACTCAAAAATACCGGCGAACTGTGGTTGTACATTAAGTTGACCTCTGCCTAACCCTTCGTGGAATACAGGCGTGGCGGCACAGTGTCCAAAGGGAGGTTATTTTGACAACTATGATCTGGGGCCGTATTACCACGTATTAATGCCATGATTTTTACGTTGTGAAAGAGGGACACCACTATTTAACCTGTAGAGCGGCATCCCTCTCTCACAACCTAAAAATGATGGCATTAATACGTGGTAATACGGCCCCAGTAGGCTACCTCATCATACCTACTCCTAGCCTTTTACCTATTATGTTGGGGACCTCCGCAACCCAATTTCTGAGCACACCGATATTCGAAGATGGACTGGTTGCCAAGTTTTTTGACTGCAACCAACGATTGTTAGTTTAGGTGTTCGTAAGAAAACCGAAACGAATGGCTTTACATGCTCTCCGAGGCACTTGTTAAGAAAGGTCACCCATCGACAGACTGACCGCGGCAGGCACAGCTTAACCTCGCAGATATAATAATCAGCGCAGTTATGATTTAGTTACGGGCCAACCGGCTATCTATACATTGCTATCAGCCAAAAAGCCGCAATGTTTTAAATATAAACTATTAAAAATATAGAATTCTCATATCCCGTGATTGAAGCAATCGACCTCTTTCGAATCAAAACTGTGACGTAACATAAAGTAGTTTCGCGTCCCCTATCATAGCGAATCTCCCTATTTTTTCTTACTATCGGGTGCATTATTCAAATGTCCTAAAATCTATAAGAATAAACCGTTGTCCGGCTTCCCCGTGTCCCGTTTTACGTTTCTCACGGACATAAGTACAGACCACCGTATAATTTTGCTATAAATAAAATTGCACTGTAAAATTTCTTGGACATACACTGCGGTTGAGGGTTAGGATGGCGAAGGATTTTATTATATTATTATTTTTTGGATTTATTTTTTTACTCTTGTACTCTAGTCTATCTTAGTCTAGCTGTTCTGAATGCATTTATGGTTGACTGTCCGGAGAAAACTACAATCAGAAAGATGTGGAAGGTTATGGGGAAACCTTTGCCCAGCAGTGGGACCGTATAGGTGAAAAAAAAATCTGTTGAAATCTTGTAACTAGTCTCAGTCTCAGTTGAGCTTTCGATAGCTTGATAGCTCGACTGACAAGATAAGGCGTAGTTTCGGTATACGTGTGTGCCTGTAATTGTGTTTGTACACGGCAAGGCGTAGTTTTAGCCGGCCTCACTTCTTTGTTCGCAAAGTTCCATCTTAACTTTTTATTTGATCTGAGTTTATAGTAAAGTTTATAAGTCCCTGTCTTTTTTTAATCAAATAATAACTTGAATAAGTGAATTTAATTTATTTTGTAACTATTAGTTATAATGGGCTTAATGTCATCAATATAAATTAATTTACAGAGCTACGACTATATATTCTTGTAATAGTATTTTACTTATGGATAAAATTATGGATTTTTGATCAAAATTACTGATTAAATTAAATCTTACTGCGCTTTGAAAGGATTGTGTCATACTATACCTAATATATATTTCAAAAATAAAATCTTCCAAATTCCGTTAAAAAGTCTATTCCACAACATGCATTCGTCAGGTCCATTCGGATAGTAATCGCGGTAGCAAGCCCTCAGCTAGGGACCCGGCATGGATATCAATATATAAATCGCGTCGACCCAACCATCGAATACCGCTAATACTTCCTCTATGTGCATTTTATACAATTTCATTTCATTTTCACATGAATAAATACCAAGTTATTTTTAATGGGTACTTTCACTAGAATTACAGTTTTATAAAGTTTAGTTTGCTGATAAAAGGACCAAATTAACACTTCACTTGGTCCTTTTTTCCGCAAAACAAGACATTCAATTTTTATATTTTTTTTATTTTACTGACAAAGATGTTATTTTCGAACTTAAGGTACACGAACACTTCTTTGGTTTATAGCTTGTGTGTTGAGTTTATGATAAATTAAAGTATCTTTCATAATATATGTATAGCATATAGCATACCGAAACATTAATAGCATATAATTATACCGTAATGAAAATTACAATTTACGAGTAAATATCATAAAGATACAAAAGCCATACGTATAAATTCTGTCCGCACACTTTGAAACACAAACTAATCCAACTGGCAAATGCAACTGGCAAAAAATCCGCCAAACTGCGTAAGTGGCATCAATGTGGCATAAATATTGCATGTTTTATCATCACGCCATCGCGATAGGCGGTCGGCTCAACGGATCTACGCTCTAACCCTTTGATGGCCACAAAGAAAGGGGAATGTTCCCATTGTCTATGATCCGTTGTTTATGCTGTCCGTCACATTAGACGTGAATAAAAAGAAAAAATGACGAATGTGGTCATTATTTTTATTTGGAACTACAAACCTGCTTCCCAGGCTTTGGGTAACGGATATAAAGTATATAAAAAGTTAAAATTGGACAAGCCTACAAGAAATTTTAGACTTTATTGCATACAAATAATCTGACTTGGGAACAAATGCAACGGCCTCCGCCAAGCTTGACCATTATGACAAATATATAAATCTCTAGTATATCTAACCGATCGCGCGCAAAAGTGAGTTTTAACATAACAAAATATACTATGTAACTCATCGGGCCCCTCACAAGGCACGAATCAAACTTTTCAGCCGATACTTACTGAGCATTTTGTAGAAGAATCCAATCACACCTGGGATTCGAACTTCAGCAGATATGCTTGGGTAATAAAAATTATACGTTATATAATACCCTAGTGAGGCAGTCCTACACCCTTTTAATTGTAGACTACCTAAAGCACGTCTTATTTTGAATATAAACCTAAAACGAAAATTAAACGGCTTCTCAAGTTCATATTAACGTATGCTAAATGGCTATACTTCACGCCAAAAATACCGTCCATCCAATCTCTATAATGGACACAATCCTGCGCTTGACTGATTCTCTACCCGCGGAGCACTCGTAAAATTTTATCACTGGCAAGCTTAAACCAGAGCTAAACACTCCCCTTCAATATGGTAACGTCGTTTCTTATAAAAAAAGAAGTTGAAGCTATATTCTTGATCTTCGATAAAATACACTCTAATCAAATATTTTGGCATGTATGATGTTTCAATTACATAATATCATTATTTTATTTAACTTAGGCGACAAATTCAACAATTGAGCGTGGTGAGTTGTTGATCTGAACACTAGGTCTAAACTGAAGCATTTTATATGTACTATGTTTATTTCAATGAATAACAAGCCGAATAAGTAAGCAGATAAATAAATCTGGTACTAATTTTTTTTTTCAAAATTTATAAGAATGCAGTTGTGAAGATAACATAATGAAGTAAAGACTAGATTTGAATAATGCTTAGATTTTTTTAAATACCAGATTATTTTATTAGTATACTTATATTGAACCAACTCATGTGTACTGAGTGTTCCATATGTAATAAATTAAGTATTAATTTTTGATTATATTCTTTTTTTATTCGGTATGGAACAATATCTCCAACTCGACCCACTCCAATCCTCAGGGGTATAATGATTAAAATAACCATCGACCAGTAATCCGTATTGATTGATGACCGCCGACCGATAGCGGGTTTCCCATTTTCCGAAATCTTTGTTAAACAGGGGCGGTCATAATAACTAAGTACTAGAGATTTGATGTATTATGTTTGCGTTATGAAATTTTGCGGGTATCGAATAAATTGAATCTTTATAAAACATATAATCATTGTTCCCGCCAAATATATTATTAAACGTATCATTTTTACACAAAGTCTTAAAGACCAAAAAAGTAAATTTTGGTCCTTTGGATTCGCAGAAATCGAATGTTTCAATACCATTCCAAATTCAAAATTCAAATGAAGCCTAGGACCAAATTCACGCGACCCAATAATTGCTTATTGTAAATAAAAATTTACTGCCAACAAAAAAAACGTCATAGGTCAGTTCTGTTTGCATCACCTGCTTAAATTTGAATAATAATACGATGACACTGCACTCCGCGACAATGGCTGACCATCGCTCACAAAGCCATGTTTTCTTTCACCGAAGGGCATATTCAAATAGGGTCCTTTTCGTTGGACGCATTCTCACGCATCAAACGCTGACCTCTAGTCCGAATTCGCGCAGAATTATAATTAATGTTCTTACGCGTTCCCGTATATTGTCCGAATTCGCGGATAATGGTCGCGGCAATACAATTTATGCATGCAAGTGAATAGGAAAGTTGAATTTCTTGAATATTGATAAGGGGTCCTTGAGAACTGTCCACTTGTTGGTCTTTGTGGACTCGACCTTCCGGTTTGTTTCGTTTTTTGTTTGCATTGCAAATGATTAATTGCCTATAAGTCCGTTAGATTTGAATAGGATTGTCTTGTTGTCAGTACAATGTGACTGTGTGTTTGAAAAAAAATGTTGTAGGGTAGGGCGGGGCTAAAAGGTCCAATTTACACATATCTTCCTGTAACTTTTTAACTGTTGGTTTCTAAAGGAAACTCTCATCTGTTTTGAGTAGCGTAATTCTTCAAGTTTAAGTAGTAATAGTTGAATTTGGCAAATATTATATCTAAATGCCAGATAATCATGATTTAAAACATTGTGTCCAATGGTCCTTTTTACCCCACCAGCGGGGTAAAAAGGACCAGGGCTGGGGTACTAAGGACCAGCATTATCTTATACTATTCTATGGTTAAGGAAACATTATAAACGTAAAACATGCAAAATCAACAAATCTTTATAATTATTTGAGAAAAGGAACATGTTAAACAATAAATCTCATTTGTTAAAGCTGTAGGAAAACATTTCGGTCTTAATAATTAGTCGTTACCTTGTTTTAAAAGTCTATCTATAATATATTATATATTATACCTACCTTCAAAATAGCATTCTGTAACATGTATTATATTACCCGTGTTAAACTAAGAAAGAAAAACATTATTTTTATATACTACAAAGATTTTTTTCTTTATTAAGTCATTAAATCTCAGCAGGTTAAAAAAGTCCAAATGACCGGACCTTTTTACCCCTATGGTAGGTACACTTTTTTTTAAAATTATAGAAAAAAAACTTAAGTGTCCTCTAAAATTACTATAGCATGAAGTGAAACATGAAATTACACACAATAATATATCAAAAGCTGAGCTTGGTAATATTGAAAATACAAATCCCAGCCTAAAAATAAGAAACAAGAAAATTATTACTTATGTGTTTTTTTTGCATGCGGTCTGCGTGCACTCTTAACGGCGCTGGAAAACTCACCGCACGAAGTGGTATGTGTACCCCTACCGTAATCCCTTCGTGCGCTTGTCTTTCAATTCATTAAAGCGCTCATAATTTCGGAGATATGCATAGTGGACCTTTTTACCCGCGGACCTTTTAGCCCCGCCCTACCCTACAAGAATTGTCTTAAGATCAAATTTTACTTAGAGCTTGCAAGCGCGATTATTAAACGATAAGTGGTTCGATCAGGTTCGTTCAGATGCTCAAATCGAGCAAAGCGTTCTTCTGTTCCATCAACCATCGAGAATTATATGTATACAATAATAATAGAACAGCGCTGTTTTCTGGCAATAGGCTCGCCCTCCCCCCTCCCCCTATGTCATGGAACGTAAAAGAAACCGACAAAATTGGAGGCTTACCTATGTCAAGTTTTCTAAGTTTAAATTATAATATAATTACTTAAGTATTTTGATTTTGTCTCTCGCTCTTTCAGCAAGATTTTTCCTTTCGTTCATTTATAATTGACCAAATTGCAAAATCTTATTATAGAATTATAGTTCACATTAATATTCGACCCTTTAATTGCTCTAGCTCAAAGCTATTTACAATTATAACAATATTAATTTGTAAATAAAAACTAAGCATATTTTAAATTATCATAGTTTCAAGTTACAAATAGTAAGAAGGTATTATTTAGATAACACAATAAAATTAATTTATAAAAAAATATATGTATTGTTTTTAAATTTAATTATCTAGCAAAATAATGAAGAACAATAGTGAACAAAACGTCGCGTCGTTAGTGCGACAAAGCGCGTATTTGTCGGAAATGTCGCAGGCGCACGATTTATGTGGACAGAAACTGTGGCGAGGATTTGTAACCCAAATAAATACAATGAAGCGGATATGTGAGTCGACACGTTTTCCACAGCAAGTTATCGATTTTCGAAAATGTCGAATAAAAAATAATATGTATCGTGCAGTTGAAAGACTTATTAATTTTTCTTACTATTATTTTTATCTTTGATTATAAGTCAGGTTTACTATACCTTCACGGTCTTGTCTTGTCAAAATCATGTGCGGCTTAGAATGTGACTAGAACATAAAATTACTTGATTTGATTTTAATATTAAACATCGTCTGTATAGCATACTTATAGGACACTTCTTGAACGTGTGTGGAGACTGCCAACAACAACTTAGGTACTACGATTTCATACAAGACTTATGGCATTGGTCCTTGCCCAGCAGTGAGACTATAATGCGCCGAAACATTCACTATTTTATATAGACTGTATTAATTTTTAAGTCATGATCATATTTTGAGTTTCCTTTAAGAAAAATCTAAAAAAAACTGTTGAAACTTATCGCTTCAATTTTCGAAGTTCTTTCGAAGCGATCTCGAAAGCGCCCGGGTCGACACTCAAAAAAACATTCAGGAAGATGTATCTCAAAAACTTTAGTCGAGCGTAGAGTATTTATGGAAATCTAAATAACGGTGAGTTTTTTTTATTGTACGGAATGAGTTTTTTCCATGTGTATTATATTTATTTTAGTTTCTACAGTGATTTGTTCGGTAGTAAATATTGCGGGGAGATTTGAACGTCTCAAGTTGACTGTGATGTGTAAATGATGTGTCGCCTATAAACGTTTGAACTACTAAATATGGCTCGCTGGGGACGGATTTTTTGGTAAAATATTCGAAATGAGTGTTTCCAGAATTAGATTCTTGTAAAAAACAATTGTCAAACGTTTGTTTTTATTTCTGACGGTTCACGATTGTTTCATTGTAAATATTACACATTAAATAAACAATTTCACAATTGCCTACGAAATTTTATATTACTGCTAAGCTTAAAATGAAAATAATACCTAACAATGAGTTATGTTGAAATGTTGGTCTTAATAGTATATTTTTTAGAAACATACACCTAGGATCTTGTAGTGTCGTGTCCATGTAGAGACCTACGAAGCCGCTACGCAGTGTCTACGAAGCGTCTACGCGGCCTACGCGGCATCTACGGGTCGTCTACGAAGCGTCTACATGGTGCCTACGCGGAATCTACCAGTCGTCTACGCGGCATGTAAACAATGATGCCTACGCGGAATCTAGAAGTTATCCTCACGGCGCCTACATTGTGCCTAGCCTACGCGGAATCTACCAGTCGTCTACGCGACATGTATACAATGATGCCTACGCGGAATCTATAAGTCACCTAAATGGCGCCTACGTTGTGCCTACGCGGCATTTACGAGTCGTCTACGCGGCATGTATAATGCTGCTTACGCGGAATCTAAAAGTCATCTACACTAAGCCTACGTTATGCCTCCGCGGCAACTACGAATCGTCTACGCGGCGACTAAGTACATATAGAGTCTATAAGTTGTCTACACGTTGTATACGTGCTAACAACGCAACTAGGTGTTGCGTTGTTAGCACCGCGGCATCTACAAGTTCAAGTATTTTCTCTTTCATTACGAGTGCGTTTACAAAGACCAATTTTCATATCATAACATAACATACCATCATGTATTCCCCGAAGCGTTAGGCAGTGGTGTACTATTGTACACCCATAGTTCGCCGGTATGTTTAGGTCCCATGTTATAGGGGGCGAGCCTATTGGCATTAACCGGGCACAAATCCAGACTCCGAGCTGCTACTAAGAATCTCGTAGAAAAACCCAATAACATCGAACCCAGGATCTCTAGCGTAGCAGTCGTGCTTAGGACCACGAGACAAGAATGAGGCAGTCCACATTTTCAGATTATTAAAAATTTGCTCCGTGTGGGAATCAAACCCCCAATCCATAGCGTAGAAGCCAATTGCTTAGCCACTGCGCCAAACGTGTCATCAAGCATATTACTTTAGTTTTATCACCGTGTGACGTCAGTTTTATTGCTTAATAAACTTCTTTATATACTGCAAAGCTTTATGTGGAGATGAAATAACTTTAGGTATATATAGCTATCTTTTATAGTCACCTATATCCTGTGAGTACCAGTGTACCAACATCACAACGCGTTTATTTCACCGTTCACGTACAGCCGACGACGAAAATAAACTGGAGCAAGTACAGTCGCTTGCAAAAATTAAATGGTGTACGTTAAACTGCTTAGAGTGAGCAAGAAAGGAATACTTATTGCTCAAACTGTAAGTACTAGAATATAATGAGATTTGAATTGAAGAATAAGCTTACAAATACTGTATTTTTGTTCTATCTTGTAATGTTATTGATTGACTAGTGGTCATAAGTTTGGAGGAGGCTTTCACCGCAAAAGGCGGCCCTTACATCTAACAATACTAACATAATCGAAGTACAAAACTAACATTACTAACAAACAAATAAGTACACAACATAAAGCAAAACAATATATGAATTACATGTAAGGGATAAAATAAAGCTAATAATAATAAGTGGTCATAAGTTTGGGTACTGGGTTGAGGTTCTAAGTTCGATTCCCAGGTCGAGTAAAGATTTTTTTATGGAAATCTCAGTAGGTAGTTATGATTTATTAGGCTTGCTCTGTTACTTAGGACCTTACATGTACCGATAAAGTATGGGTGTACATTAGTGCACTTCTGACTATCCCTTGGAGAATACAGTAATGTTATGTTGAATTTATTAAACTTTACCAGCAAATCAATTTCTCCACGCCTGTACACCGAACAGACGCACCAAGAATAGAAATCTCTCATCCCACTCTATCTCATTTCTTTATCTGCATGACGTCACGAGCCGCTATTGGTCCGTCACCTTTAACCCCTCCCATGCACACAAAATATCCCCCATTAAATAAGAGATCTTTCAGCTTCAGATAGGCGAAGTGCCATTAATGGGACATCTTATCTTACGAGAAAAATAAACTGGACAGTTTTTGGAAACGGCCCGGATAATGTTCGCTTCGTGACTTTTTACATATGTGTGTAGTTTAAAGCTATGTATTTGTGGTGGAGACATTTTTAGCTTGGTAATATATTGGGGAAATCGGATTGGAAATTTCAAATTTGCTGAAAATGTTGAAACATATTACAAACTCGGAACATGTCTATTAAGTTAAGTCACGCCGGCTTAAGAAAGGCTAAAGATTACCTAAATCTTTTAAGGTCAATCAAAAGAGGTAGGATATTCTAAAACCTTATTTTTTGAACTATATTGGTATAATATTTAAAGCTAACAAAGCAAATGAAGTTCGATTTGTATATTTGGAAAAATAATTGTTAGGTCATTCGGTAGTCTTACGGCACTGGAAAAACATCACTCATTCATTCCAATTTCAAAAATAAACCGTGCAACTGCCAGATATCTCGGCCATGACTCCTGACCTGAGTTAATGGATACCGAATACTGATACCATCTGTCAGAAATACGGACTTCAGTGCTATTTTCTTAGTAGACACTTTAGATATGAGTAATCTTATCGATGGCTTTCAGCTACTGCGCTTTGTGATGTGTTTCAGGCATAATCTTTGCATTATATCCAGGCGCAGATTTTTGTTAGCCTGTCTGTACACGAGTAAAAAAATGCTGGATGAATGGTATGATTTTATTAAGTCTTTATGTTTAGTTTAATAAATGAGTTGTTGATAGTCTCAATAAAGATATTGATGTGCATTAAAAAACTTTTATTGCCGATGTCTTAATGATACGAGCGTTTCCTCAGTGCAAGAAATTTTGGAGAAAATATAAACTTTCAAATAGGTACTGCCAATATTTTTAGCGAAACTGTTATTTATAAATAAAAAAACGGGATTTTACCGGTCATGGTGGACAGAAAACAAAAATTATGACTTTTTTTTTCAAATAAATCTGTTAAAATCGCGCCAATTCTCCACGGTGGGGGGGAGACAAAATATTCGTTCAGAAACCGTGCAAATATAAAGCAATAAATTATAATAAGTTTAAAAATGGAACGTAGCACCATTACAAGTATGGATTTGATGCGTTCCGCTACATTGAGTGCAGAATACGATATATGGTGCATGTAACTTGATTTAATGCAGACGTTTTGGTAAGCTAAAATTTAAAGCGGTTTTTTGGGTATTCTGATCTTTCGAAAGAGAAGAAGTTTACTTGAAAGTTTCAATGAAACGATACGGTACAGACTTACGAACCTAGCTCAAAATTTACTTCTAAATATCTTTACAAAGTACGAATTCTATGACGTAATCGTGTAGTATAATAATTATTATTCTGATAAGAAAACCAAGGTAAGAAAACGAAATGTCGTAAGTTCCCAAGTTATATTCTTCAAAATGTCTACTTAGACAAAACAAAAATCTTGAAAAATAATACAAACTCCTTGATGTATGTAGGACTACCTAGTTCCTTTTCGAATTTTAAACGAAACAGTCGTTTCTCGGATCATGAATAAAAAAAAGTCTATTCAAGCCAGCATTATTCCAACATCCCTTTTAATGTGGTTATAAAACTGACACATTTCGTCTACGCCCCTGTCTTTGCTTTTTGATATCGTAGCACTATTACATTGTATATATTCATTATCAAAACCAAAATGTAACCTTATTACTAGCTAATAAGAATCATCTCGCGTTTTAGAAACGCATTTTTATTTTTGTCTCTGTGTCTGTAAGTATGGAAATAATATGGCGGGAAGACTACGAATTGTCTTGTTATACAAACGTGTGTTGCCAATTTAGGGATGATCTGCGCACATACTGGATTTTTTTAAAGATAGAGGTAAGTATACAAGTTCTGACTGATTTTCAGAATTATCAGAGTATCAGAAGTAATTCTTATTGGAATACCTTCCGAGCATTCGCGCTTTTTAATATAAGTAGGGGGCAATCCCCTAATGGCGAATACATTTTTAGACGACAGATTAAAAACTACTGAGAAAAATTTAACTTTATTTATGTATTAGTTAAGTCAACAAATTATAAAATTAAAATATATGGACAAAATCACAACTTCTGCATATACAAAGTAAAGAGCCTTAATTCAGTTTTGGTTAGAAAAAATGCTTTCTTTGTAATTGGCACCTAGTACCGGACAGACTTAATATGAACATCGTGCATCGATCGCGTAATATTGGCAATTCCAGGCAGTCGAAATATTGGTTGACACTATTACGCAATAAGATACCCCGATACCCTTACCCCGTGGAAGTGGTGTGTGTGTCTTCTAGAGTGTCCGTTAGGAAGTGCCACGTGTGGCCACTCAGTGTCACCTTACCATTGGACTTCCGGACAAATTTTTACTGGTCACCCTACTTGTCATTGTAGCTGATTTCAACGAGGAATTACTCAAGTCGTTTGTATTTTAATACTTAGTAGTTGCACGCGGATTCAGTCGTGTCTCAAAATAATATTATTTAGACGTAGGTAGCTTATCCTTCAGGATGCAATCTGTCTCCTTGCCAAATTTTATCGAATTCTGTTAATCGGTTTTTACAATAAACTCCCAAAATCTGTCACCGATCTCACCGGCAAGAAATTTAAAAATTATGTTAAATCTGTCCTTGTTAAGAATGCATATTATAAAATCAAGGACTATGTTGATGATAAAAATGTGTGGTGTCAAAATACAGATGCACTGGTGGTCTCCCTGGCAGGCTGAGGTTACCTAGTCACTCACAATTTTCTTTTGTATTGTTTATTACAACTTTATGTAAACAGGAACTGTAAATGTGAGTACATTGTAGCCACTTATGTCTAAGTAGTTTATAGTTAATATATTTTGATGATGTGTATTATTTCACATAATTGTTATCTGTTTTACATTGACATGGAGTTCTCAGATGCTGAGAACCTTTTCCTAATTTGAATAATGTCTTCAGGCTAATTATGATATAAACCTCCGATGTACTCACATCCTGTTATCGCCATAGTGTAAAGTGAGTAATGTAAAATCTTTTATTTTAAAAGAGTGTCCATGGAGTTTCTTGCCGGATTCTTCTCCATAGAATGAACTTTTTGGAACCGTGCAACTAGAGTCAATAACGTTTCATAAACGCTTGTAAAAGCTTATTTGAAATAAAAACATTTGATTTGATTTGATTATGTATATATTTAAAATATCTCATTATATTTGCATTTGCTTGTGAAATGCGTCTAATCAGCATATGGGTTTCCTCTTTCGTAATGTGACGTCACCTTTACCCCCATAGTTATATATTTCAGGAACCATTAGACATGTTCAAACACCCTAATGGCGGAACTCACCCCCGACCTCACTTCCACCCTCAAATTCCTTTAGTTTATTAATAAATTTTAAATCATTTTCTTCATAAATCACATTAAAATATAACCCACTTGAAAATGATTTCTTTGCGGGTATATTTAAGACTGAAAACAGAATGAAATTTGCTATAGGCTTAAGAAACAAAAAATGAACTTAAGATCCCCTTTATAAGACTTAAAATACAACGTGGAGATTTTGAGACTGTAAATTGGTCAGAAAACTTTGATCCGTATCTGTTAGTTGTGAAGGTTTAATATTGTGTGTGTGTAATACTTGAACAGAACTCATCTGTTTTGAAGACGCCAGTACTACGGTGATAAGATTATCAAAACAAATTAAGTAATTAAATATGATTATGTTACTAATATATCATTTTCAGGAAGGAGGTTAGATAAAGAAAGCTATACGTACGTTTAAGAACACACTGAATATAATTATTATAGGGTTGGTTTTTTTTGTTACCATTATTATGTTCTTAGCTTTTTTAACAAGCAGCGGTTCTTTTTTCAAAATGGCAATAGAACCTTTACTTTTCAAGTAATGAATACATGTACCTCCTTCCACTTCCTTCTCCTTTTCTCCTTCCCCTCCCTTTTCCTTAGGGTCGACAACGCGCGAGTGATGCCTTGGTGTTGCAAGCCTCCATAGGCTATGGTAACCGCTTACCATTAGGCAGATTGAGACCGTATTGCGTTTGCTACTTTAGTGGTATAAGAATAATACTTAATATTCGTATTCCAGAAAGAATTTGGGCCACTACCCACTCAAGTTTTGCGTGAAGCCACACAAATGGCGGTTAATGACGGACAAACGTAAGGTAGGGGGGTAAGAGGATTGCGTTTGACATGTAATACTATTGCGGTGCCTACTCCACGGATTGTGTGGTGACCATGCTATGAAAGGAAGATCAGGACATTGAGTGTACTTAATTATTAAAAATGAGTCATGTTCTTATTATGGTTCCAGTCTTACCACATTTACACCATTACGCCTGTTTTCCCCTGTTTTTCACGATCAGGCAGAGGCGTACTAAATATTGTACACGTACAGTACCGGTATGTTTAGGTCCCATGTAATAGGAGGCGAGGTTATTGCTATTAGCCGGGCACAAAAACAAACTCTGGAGCTCAATTTCATAGAAAAAACCAATAACACTTTGCTCGTCCAGGGAATTTAACTCAGGACCTTTAGTGCAGCAGTCACGCTTAGGACCACTACACTAATGACTCAGTTTTTTAATGTTTGATATCAATAATATTACTAATAATAAGACACACCTGCGGAGGCTCTCGTTAGGTAGCTGGGTTATGGGCGTGATACAGAGAGCGGTACTCCTAGATAAGGCGCGTATTGTTAGGAGGTTCCTCTCTAAGGAGCCCTGACCAGCGGTAGTTTGGACCCTGTTCCCGATACCGGATGACTATTTTTTAAATTTTCTTATATTATTTGTAAAAATATTTAAAAACGTAAATTAATATGTTCAAGAATAAATGGAAGATAAGAATAATTGTATAGACTTAAAAATATCTTATGTTTCAAAAACATTTTTCCTTATGAGACTCTAATTCAGATGGTTACCCTATTAAGAAGCCAAGAAGTCAACGGAAGTTAAGTTACAAAAGACGGAAACGAAATTGTAACTTTTTCTATTGTAGAGATAGTTGTGCAAGTACCGTGCCCTAGTGAATGCTTTTAGGGCTTCAGTATATCTAATTAGATTCGGTTTTAATATCATAATGTCTACTATAAAATGCCAATGTTGTATAAAGACTTAAGTAACTAGGTATAATTATTTTTTTTAAATCTTGCATTTTCAACACATTTTACTGAAGTCATCTCAAAGACGTAAATTTAAAAATGTGAAGGCAAATTTCGACCTGGCAGGTGGGACTCGCGGTCGCTTAGCGGTCATAGCGTCTCGAGGATCGAATCTTGCCCGCGCTCGTATTCTTCCTTCGCTAAAATAACTTCTTCAAAGATATTCTTTACATACTCTCCGTGGTATGAAAGTATCTTGAACCTTTTGGTGCTAACTAGGCGTATCAACATGACACATGTATCAGATTGTAAGTTAGACCTCCGGCAATACAACTGTAAAACCTCATCCAATTTCGTGCCGTAGCTTTTGCGTGAAAGGTGTAGATATACAAACATACAGACTAACATAAATTCTGTATTTTTTTTTGTATATATTAGTTTTTCTTCTGTACCTATCTATAATGTATACCGACATCCGCCTCTTACAATTTTATTTTAAGTATAGATACTTAATGTACCGACCGATCCATAGACTGATCGTTGTTATTAAGTGACTAGTTTTTTTTTTTTTTAATTAGCCTGTATTGTCCCACTCCTGAGCAAAGGCCTCCCCCCATTTCTTCCACTTTTCCCGGTGCCGTGCCACCTCCTTCCAATTCTCCTGGAAGTGACTAGTTAGTTAATATAATAATATTTTGCTAAAACATTGAAGAAAACCGTTGTAAGAGGAAACCTCACATCTAATTGCTTACTTTGACGGAAAAGACGGAAGTAATTTTTAACGGCACGTGGGGGCCGTGAAACTATAAATGTCGTTTGTGTTTTACAAGCAAACCATAGACAAAAATATCAAAGTTAACCGTCAACCATTCAACGCCTATCACTGTCCACAATATTCCTTCACAATATAATAATGACATTTCAATACAATCCACAATAGGAACACATTAATGACCATGTAATATGCCCATAAAAAGTTGGTCGCATGCCAACTGTGGGCGGACATCGTAAATCTATTCGAAAAAACAAAATGGCTGACCGCAGCTGTCAATGAGTATTGAGATGTCAAATTATGGACAACATTTTATTTCCCGCGAACTCAATCCAACACTCGTTCTTATTTTGAAAATCATAAGGCCCATCTTTCAGTGCGTTTTTGTATTTCCTGTGCATAAATATGTTAGTAATTTTACATAAAAGAGACATTGGTCATTACGGCTAGTGTCACGGTCATTTTGAACGATGTTCTGTGTGAAAGTAGTTACATTTCTAACAATTAATTTTATGGTTATTTCTGTATAATTGTCGTGGAAAAACTGGGTATGTGGGCGGGAAGTTCCGGCACTTTGATGTTCGTCTTGACTTTATACCAAAAAAATATGAACGAAGATTTTTTATAATGAACTAATAATTTCCCGTTGGTTTTAATCGCGTATGAAAAAGATTTAGGTAAAATTAAATTTTCCGAAAAAGTTGAAGTATTCTGTAAAAGTTGAGGTGTAATTTAAAATTAACTTTGCGACTTGAGGTAACTATTTCAATCAGGAGACAAAGTTGCTTGCGCTCCGTAAAATTAATCCGACAACGTTTAATATCGGTTATTAATGATTGATTGCACTGGTATCTGGAATTATACCATCTGAGCTTGTAAAGTGTATTTTATGCAAAATAGAATAGAAATTAAAATACCTACCTACTTACTTAGTTTTTTTTCATACACATGACCAGCCAGGTGCACTTGGCATCTTCGAGCAACTGTTGCTCGAAGCTTGGCATAGATAAAATATAAACATAAAGCTAACTCATTTGATTTTTATTCTTTATGGCAATTTTTTCGGAAACTACACTGTTGATTGTTGTCGTTTAGTTGGTTTTGACTTATTCCACGAGGGAAAGTGCAGCAGATAACTAAGTAAGAGCTTCAGAGCTGGGATTTGTTTCGGTTTCAGTTCTGCCTAATCTTCGGGGATAGGCGTGATTTTATTATGTCATGTCTATACCTTTGTACAATTATAACATTTATCATAAAACCACAGAAATTATAATTTCAATTGTCATCTTAGAATGTTTTAATAAATTAAGTTATTTCTTATCATGAACAAACCACCTCCATAAAATTTTATGACTTAAGTATTTCATTAAAATATTGGAAAAACACTTAAATACATTTTGTGGGCTGTAAAAGTTTTATGGGCAAAAACTTGGTAGCATTAGTGCGGAGGTAGGTAGGTACTCAACGAAGAGTACCTATATTTTAAAATATCTTTCAACAAATAGTTTGAATAAGTATTACACTAATACGTAAATGTGATTCAAGAAGGTCGAGTTGCATTTAGAATGAAACCTCATTAATTTTATTCGATTAAATTTGATCCCAATTTGAAATCAGAATTTAAAAACCATACAAACATAGAACAATGTTAGTGACATCCGAATAATAGAAATCTATGCAGATTTTGTAATTGGAACACATGCGGCTCATTTCGTGGGAACCAGCGAACAGGTGTCGTTCTAAAACCAAATGTTTTCGCTGACAGCGTACAAATCACGCATCAGGAAATGAAAAAAAAAAAAGTTGGACAACATTCCCATAGACAACCGATGGCTAATATTAGGTGGGGTGGCGATTGTTATGTGTTTAGTAAGTGACTTTAGTTTCTGGTAAATTGAGTAATGGGAATTTAACATGAATTTCCAATTGTTGTTTTTTGTTTCTTATTGGTGTCGAATAGATTCAAACCTCCTTTTAATTTTAGTCCCGACTTCAGGCTAATTATGACATTAACCTCCAATGTCCTCACATCCTGTAATCGCCATAATGTACCAGTGAATAATGTAAAATATTTAATTTGAAAGAGTGACCATCATCATTCTCCATAGGATCAACTTTTTGGAACTGTGCAACTAGAGTCAGTAACGTTTCATAAACGCTTGTAAAAGCTTATTTGAAATAAAAACATCTGATTTGATTTGAGACATTAGAGTTTAGAACTTTAGACAATAGATACTTATTAGCTCGATGCCGATGGTCGATATCTTTAGGAAGTTATAAGAATTTTCATTTTATGCTAGACAGAGAGCGTACTAGTACCGGCTTGTGACGTCACAATCCGATATGCCATATAATTTCTATACAACCACTCTTCTGCGGGAAAGGAACAGAGCATGTTAATCACCACCAAAAACTTTAAACGCTTATCTAAGAATTTTATTAGTCGCTTTAAATTATATCTTCAACATAGGCACCTACGTCTGTTATAGTAATGTTATAATTTTTTAAAAGGCCTGTTATGTTCAAAATATTTAGCATCAGTCAACAACCCTATTTCTGGACAATATCTACGAGTAACTATACCATAAGGATGTACTGGATATCAGGCTGTGTGGGCTACTGAGTACCACTAAAGATTGTCATAGGTGTTCGTATACCAACCAGACCAATAGCTTTACGAGCTCTCCGAGGCACGGAGGACAGAATATCAGATGAAATTGTGTAGATTATTATTATTATTTTAGTCTTTGCCAAGAACCACAAGGCTCATTCCCATACTTACTTATTTCCCTAAAGTTCACCACAACTGGCAACACAAAAGTATGATTTACTCTCTACCCAATACGTACAAAAACAGTTATTTCCTGGTTAAGGTATATTGGTAGAAATGATGCGACTACCGCTCCCACGGAATCGTATTGCAAACTATAGGGTGTTGGTATTATTTTAGGAACCTTCTGAAGTAAATTTTTATAATTTTAGAAGCTTTAAGACTTTTTAGAATGTTTTTACTTCAAAAAATTTTTTCGTCGGCTTTTGTTGGGTTAAATTGAGAAATTTCAAAAGTAGGGCTGCATTGATAATTTAGTTTATTCATGTTAATTTGTATCTAATGAGATGTTTTATTTCTAATATGATATTTTAGAAATTTTGGAATCAAAACCATAATGTCCATTAAAATTCGTATTCGTATTATAACTTTTATTCCAATATAACATTTTTATTGGAATAAAAGTTTCTAAATCCGAATCTAATCCGATTCGTATATTTTTCTTTGCTACAAGAAGAAACTTAAGAAATTATATTACGAATACTATTTATGGTTTTGATTCCAAAATGAATATTTCAATTTCGAACCTTATAATTCCTTTTTCAAACTTTCAAAGCGGCCTGTATATACCGTTGAAAGTATGCGGATTATACACAGGTGGTTCCGCCCCTCGGAATTCCGTACTTTTTGTACGAATTCCGCTGAATCCTCCCGTGTAAGGATTTCCGAATCGAAAATAACTTTCTCTAATTTGGCGTTCTAGTACGAACGCTGCTAATTGCAGTTTGCAATGTAGATAATTGAATGTTGCATTCAGTTTTAACTTTGAGCTCTATTTTAATTGTCATAAGACACAAAATTACAAATTGCGACAGGCAAAAGATTGTACCATATTTTAAAGTGTTTTATCATTTCATTATCAACCTATTTACTTCTGGGTACAAGTCTTCTTTTAGAGTAAGACACATCGTGCTCAGATTTAAGCATACCTACTGCTGCTTCACGTCTAGAATTTGTGGGAGGGTATTACACAAGACACTACTTCTACCACTAATCTTATAAGTTTAAAAGTGTGACTAGGACCTCATGTCTTATTGGAACTTAGGTCCAAACATACAACTCCCTATCTTCTTCGAAATTTTAAAGTAACTTTATCATTCATTCTAGAGCCTGTCGACACCACGAAGGGTTAAGATAAGCGGGGCTTTAAGAGCGCTCCCCCGATGCGATGGTTAAACAGCCGCTAATCTTCAGATTACAAGACTCACTATCACGCCAGTTAACGCTTTGTGGAAGGCACAGATATATTTGACAATTTAATTTAAAAAATATTTGCTTATTGACCTAGTTTTGTCGTTGGATTTGTCAGATTTTTCATTTGGTTTTTATTTCCAGCTGAATAATATGCCCGGTTAATGGCAATAGGCCCCCTTTTACATGGGACCTAATATATCGGCGAATTGTACGTGTAACTTAGTACGTACACTTCTGCCTTACCATTGGGGGAAAAACAGGCGTGATGCTATGCACGAACTGAATAAAAAAAACCGTATGTTTAGACTTTACTTATGTCAGTAAGTACATATTATTTAAACTATGGATACATAACCATACGAATCACATATTATTTGATATCATGAAATTTGCAAAGATTAAGAATCTTAAACAGCTCCCAAATCTTCCTCAAAAATGCGTCCCAAACATTCGTAATCTCATCAACACCCATTTGCACAAGATTAACACACGCACACAGACACATATCTAAAATATACAGACACAATACCAGAGGCAATCTGATCGCATTACACATAATCCTCTCACTATCGAAATGCAAACGAGAACCGAAAAAATCGCTCGAGTTCCATCCCTATTCGATCACTGATACGATTTTCTGCCACTCGAAGACTTGACAATCCGAGTCGTAATCAAATGCCATTTTATCTTGACCTCCCCTGCACCCCGCTCTGTGCAATTTTAAGGAACTGGCGAGGTAATGTAGAATGTTGGTGGAGGTCACGTTATAATAGTTGTGCTGTAATGCGGGTTTTATACCACTTATCGACACCCCGTTCCGATTTGTTATCCGATCTTTATTTGTGCTTAAAATGTTTGCTTTTCATTCGAATGATGTGTGATTACAGTTAGGGGTTTATTGGGACGAAAATTTCTGTTTTGTTGTTTGTAAAAATACTTTTAAATAATTTATCATTTCTAGACGTTTTAAATTTTATCCAGAAGTTTGTAAATATTATACACAAAAAGAGAAAGGGGTTTTAAACTTGTATTTATTAGAGTTTATCGGACTGTCTTATGGAGTCAAGCGCGACTGTTACGCTAGAGGTCCTGCGTTTGATGTCTAGGTAGAGCAAAGTGTTATTGGGTTTTTCCACGATTTTTTCAGTAGCAGTCGCAGTTTTGTTTTGTGCCCGGTCAATAGCAAGAGACTGGCCCCCTATTAAATGGCACCTAAACATACCAAGTGCAGTGATAGCCTAGTGATACGACCATTGGACTGCCAAGTCAAAGGTCTCGAGTTCGAATCCAAGGCACGCACCTCTGACTTTTCGAAGTCATGTGTGTATTAATAATTAATTATCACGCGCAAAACATCGTGAGGAAACCTGCATGCCTGAGAGATTTTCTTGACGGTGTGTTAAGTCTGCCAACCCGCAGTAGGCTAGCGTGGTGGACTATAGCCTAATCCCTCTCGTTCTGAGAGGAGACCCGTGCCCAGCAGTGGGACAATTTAATGCGAAATTTTGATGTACATTAGTACACATCTGCCTAACCCCTCGTGGAATACAGGCGTGATGGTATAAATATTGTTTTGTAAATGTTCCCAATTTCAGTAGTCTATTTGTTGTTGATTGTTTGTCGATAGGTTGTGTTGGTAATTTGGCGCGAGTATCGCGGTTCAATCCCGCTAATTAACTGTGCGCCTATTTAGCCCAAATGCTCAATATTTGACTGCATCATAGACTTAAGTATGAATAGTTTAGGGCAAAATTTTATAACACATACCATCCCACCTGGAACCTAAACTTATTATTTTTAGGTTCTATTAAATAGGGGGCGAAGCTTTTGCCATCCACCAGGGACAAATTCAAACCTCGAGCTACTGAGAATGTCATAGAAAAATACAAAAACGCTGCTGGATCTGGAAATCGAACCCAGGACCTATGTCGTAGCAGTCGCAATTGGAACTTATCGACTAAAAAGATCCTGATAATTCAAATAATTAAACTTGGTGATATACTGACAAACTACATTCAAAAATGTCATTATAAAAAAAAGAATACCTATAATGTGCCATTACTTTTATATAACTTAATTTAAAAGTAAAGGCACATTCTGTTCCTTTTTTTAAATAACTTATTTGCCTCAAGTGCAAAACGCAACAAGCAAACAGCAAACTTGGACATCAATGTTTGCTCATCTCTGTCTATTTCCATCCACAGCATGTATGTTCCTAACTACGACAATATTAACTCTGTATACGAATGACTGTGTTTGCGAGACGTCAACCTGTCTCCCTGATTACTAGGACCGTGGTTCACTCCCTGTAATTATTTACAGGTAACTTAATTAATAAACTAGAATGCCTTATTATTTTAACATGCGACGAAATCGTAAACTGGGTGGGTACAAATTGCTTTGACCAAAAATGTTCCCAATTGAATGCGCTTCCGTTTAGCTACCATTTTACCCAGGAAATAGCGTGCAGCGAACTACCAAGTACCTACATGAGATAACTATGTAGGTAAAGGATAAATGATTTTTTATCTAGAATTTATTTTCATGCAACTGCTACGCTAGAGGTTCTGGGTCCGATCCTCAGGTCGAGCAAAGTGTTATTGGGTTTTTCTATGAAATTCCCAGTAACAGCTCGGAATCTGGATTTCTGCCCGGGACCTGGCACACTCGCCCCCTATTACATGGGACCTAAACTTACCGGCGAAATGAAAGCGCACATTAGTACACCTCTGCCTAACCCTTTGGGGAATACAGGCGTGATGGTATGTTTCTGTTGTATTTACCTATCAGTGACCAGGGCCAATCAAAGCAAATAAAACAAGTTGTTTCTTTAATTAACCAAGATATACGAGTAGGTACTTGACGGCTGTCAAGCTTCACAAGATGGCGCCGCTGAGGTGCATTCGTAAAGGATGCATTCCGATAATACATAACATAAACATACCATCACGCCTGTATGAAGCTAAAGAAGTAGGTACACAGGAATCGTAGCGAATGGCGGTCTGTAGTTTCTGCTTACCCCATATGGGCAAGAGGCGTGAGCGTATATATTTACATAGTGAGTTTTCTTCTGCCTCGTTGGTCTAGTGGTCCCAATCGCGACTGCTACGCTAGAGGTCTTGGGTTCGATCCCCAGGTCGAGCAAAGTGTTATTGAGTTTTTCTATGAAATTCTCAGTAGCAGCTCGGAGTCTGGATTTGTACCCGGTGAATGGCAATAGGCTCGCCCCCTATTACATGGGACCCAAACATACCGGCGAACTGTGTACATTAAGTGCACCTCTGCCTAACCCTTCGGGGAATACAGGCGTGATGGTATGTTATGTTATGTTATGAGTTTTCTTCGTAGGTACCAACAAAACTATCTCTCTACATAAAGAAAGTTCAACACTTTGTGAAAAACGTTATCCTCCAATATTTTTCAATAAGCTCACTAGCTTACAATTTACGTCAATAGTGGCAGTCTGGCCGGATCAAAGGCGGTCGGGATGAATGGGGACAAAAGGGATGAAAGCGGATCATCCCCTGACAACCTTAGCCGGCCTGTTACTGAAACCGATTGAGATGATTAAAATATAGGCATTTATTACATTTTATGTACACTCACTTCAAGGGTAATTTATAATCAATTAATTAGCTTAAAATTGTTATCAAGAATTACCTATGTGAAAATATAATATTTTCCAAAGGGTTCGGGAGAGGAGTACTAATGTTCACCCACAGTTCGTCAGCTCAGATCATTAAAAAATTAAGATGGCACTTTGCGAACAAAGAAGGAAGGCCGGCTAAAACTACGCCTTGCCGTGTACAACACACAATTACACGCACACACGTATACTGAAACTACGCCTTATCTTGTCAGTCGAGCTATCGAGCCATCGAAAGCTTGACTGACAAGATAAAGCGTAGGTAGTTAACTAATACATAATGTGCGTGTAATTGTGTGTTTTACACGGCAAGGCGTAGTTTTAGCCAGCCTCACTTCTTTGTTCGCAAAGTGCCTTCTTAACTTTTTATTTGATCTGAGTTTGTCAGTATATTTAGGTCCCATGTAGTAGAGGGTGAGCCATTACCGGGCACGAATCCAGAAGACTCTAAATTGCTACTGAGAATTTCATAAAAAGTAGCACGACTCTGCCTAACCCTTTGAGGAAAAAAGTGATGGTATGTTATTATAAATAATGTATTTTTTTTTATCAAACAAAATTAAAATATACGTTTTCAGTTTCTATTACTAATTTTAAAAATGAGATTAAATTTTTAGTTCGAGCTAAGTGTTATTATGAAATGGTGGGTGGGTTTTTCTATGAAATTCTCAGTAGCAGCTCGAAGTCTGGATTTGTGCCCGGTGAATGGCAATAGGCTCGCCCCCTATTACATGGGACCTAAACATACCGGCGAACTGTGGGTGTACATTAAGTACACCTCTAACCCTTCGGGGAATACAGGCGTGATTATTGCAGGTATGTTATTAAATTGTTAGTAATAACATTTACTTTAAAAAATATCTATCAATTTTTTTGAAAATTGTTCGAACAGTTAAAAGTTACTTTAGTTTACTCGTAGCTCTCTGAATCGAGTGCATGTAAAAAACGTTTGTTTCAAAAAGTAAATACTAGTCACATACTTAGGCTGGCTACACACATGTCGGGTAAATACACAGTAGATAGGTATACGTTATGCCTATTCAGCGGGTCGAGATCAAAGGGATGGTCTAATGAGGGCGGGTGTTCTGTAGCTCTAGCGTTTGATGTCACCACACTCGTTTGTGTATGAGCTGTTATTATCCACGTTTTTGTAGATAAACGCTAGGTTTGTATGTTACCTTATGTGGTTTGAATGGATGAGTCTATGGAATATTTTTGAGATAAAACCTATACAGGACAAAGTCAGCTTAAACTAAAAAAAATATTCAAAAAAAAACGTGACGTCACCTTCGACATCACAGGCAGTCGTCTCGGTAGCTTAGTTGGTAAAGACAGGATTTTTATTTCACTAGAAAATTAATATCTTCTTGAAAATATTAAAATGTTTCTGTATTTAACATTGCGTAATAATATTAACAATTTATAATATACCTTAACAAAATATATCTACTTGGAATTAAGAAAAATAACATAGTAGGTACCTACTGAAGTACAAATAAATTAATAACCTAATATCACGATGTGGAACCGTGTGTCTGTCAATAATATTGTACAAAAATGGTAATTTTCATAATATTAAAAATGCCTGAATGCCAAAAATCATGACCTCTTTTACGAAGTTGGGTAAAAATATATTCCCAAGGCGTAGAATGTGAAAAAGAAATTCGAGAACACATTCAGTCACTCAGTGGTCTCGGTAGCTTAAGCTCGGTGCCTAAAGCGTCTGGTGTAATTAATCTGAGGAATGCAGGTTTCAATAATTCTCTCGAAAAGCTATATTATGTAAAAATATGACACATACCAAAACTTGATGCATAAAATAACTCAAAATAAGTCTGCAAACTCACAAACTACCGGTCAGTAAGTATGTGAGGTGTCGAATTTTCAGCGATTTTCAGGACAAGCGGCGAGAAACGGCGTCTTTGCGCTGAAAATCAATAGTGCGAGGGTGGCGACCCCGCCCCGCGCCTCGACGGGGCCAATCTTACATACCTTGACATTGCAGCTCAGGATAACATAACATAACATCACGCCTCTATTCCCCAAAAGGTTCAGCAGAGATGCACTAATATACCCTTTAAGCCTAATACCTAAATTCTCCAAAATATTTTATTTCGAATTTCATAATTCAATTTCGATTTTCAAAAGTACGAATGTCTTAATACCTAAGAATTAAAAGCAGGAAATGTATTTTACAAAATCGTAAATACGATTTGTTTGTTTTCCGATTTTCATATGTCCAGTCCAAAGAATCAAATGTTCGATGGGTTCTCGGTCCGAAAAACGACATTCCTATTTTCAATTAGTATTCCGAATTAACTGCTAAAATTAGAATTCTGATTCAATTATAACATAACATACCATCACGCCTGTATTCTCCGAAGGGTTAGGCAGAGGTGTACTAAAGTACACCCACATTTCGCCGGTATATTTAGGTCCCATGTAATAGGGGGCGAGCCTATTGACATTAACCGGGCTCAAATTCATACTTCGAGGTCCTACTGGGAATTTGATAGAAATAGGTACCCATTTAACACTTTGCTCGACCTGGGGATCGAACCCAGGACCACTAGCGTAGCAGTCGCGCTTAGGACCACTAGACGAATGTGGCAGTCGGAAATTCGTCTACTTTGTTAACAATAATGTGTGCATTAATATTATTTGATATGTTTTCTTCATCTCTTTTATTTACAAGCGGTTGATGTTTCTAGTGATTATTGTATTATTTTGGGCAAGGACATACATACCTACATATTTATTTACTATACGATCGAGGCAGGTCGAACTTCCACTGGTAATAAAACAATTTACCTGACCTAGAAGTTGTACCTACACTCGCTTTTAAGTAAAGAACTATTTTAAATACCTTAATAATTTAAATACTCATTATAGAGGTCAAAGACCGCAGGAAGCCATGTTAAATAGTTCAGATAACTGCAAAAATGACCCTTATAAATGATACAATAAGGTTGAAAGATATTTGACGCCGCTATTAGTTTCGATTATGCATTTTCCTGGTACCTCTATATACATTATGTATAGAGTGCATCATGTTTATTTATATGTTAGAAATTATATGCATTTTGTGTAGCGATTACAATGCATAAAATTACCAAGTACTTATTAAGTAGGTAAGTAGCTACTTGAATTTGTATGACGCACAGAACATTTGACGTCACATGTTTTTATACTGCGCTCTGTCTAGCATAAAATTAAAATGCTTATAATTTTATTATTTTTGACCAGATTTCAATAAGGTAGTTGACTGGTTCTGAATTTATTGAAAAAATATGCCTATTGTAAAATATAATTAAACACATATTTCAAGCTATACAAAACCAGTTTACGCTGGCCTCTTATTGTAAATAACGTTTATACAATGCGGGATTAGCTTAAACTGGTTTTGTATAGGTTGACCTGTAGCCGTGTGTACATAATATACTCAAAATATATTAAAATTGACTTATAAACTGGTTTCTAACACTTATACGAATAACGAATAACGCGTTAAAAATCCGTAAAAAGTAGTTTTATTTAAATGGACTAATAAACTTCTAAGATAGGTATAAGGGTTTCAAGTTTTTTGTGGGGATTGATGCTCTGTCTCCCGCAAAGAAAAGTATAGAAATAATAAAATTGTAAGTATGGTTTATCGCGTAATCTCAAAAACTTACAAACTTGAAAGGCAAGGATATTGCTTATGAAGTGTAGACAATCGCTAAGAAAGGAAGTGTAAAATTTTTCACGGGATTGACAAAAACAAGATCACCTTATTAGTCTAGTGGCCCTAAGCGCGACTGCCACGCTAGAGATCTTGGGTTCGACTCCAAGGTCTAGCAAAGTAGCAGCTTGGAGTTTGGATATGTGGGCAATAGGCTCGCCCCCTATTACTTACACCTAAACGGCGAACTGTGGGTGTACATTAAATACACCTCTGCCTACCCCTTCTAGAATTACAGGCGTGTCGGTATGTTATGAGAAAATGCAGGTAGCACTGTGGGGCGCAACTAGTCTTCTGATCATAAACTTGAGATTCATAAGCTTTCAGTAGCAGCAATTACGCAAGGCGTGACCCTACCAATGACATGGGGTCACGACCCGCGCTGTAACACCATTGGCTGAAACTTCACCCACACATTGACAGCGATTTGATGGGCTTTCAGCTGTGGCACGGTTTTCAGTTACAGTTATGTATAAGGTGGATACGACGTATGACACCACAGCCTATAAAACTTCAAGCTGCTACTGGTAATTTGAAAAGCTCAACTGACTCAGCTTTCTAGATTACAACGAGATTTAATGCAGAATCTTACGCCCCGAGATTATAAATGTATAGATAATCCTATCCTATCCTACTAATCCTACTTCCTACTTCCTACTATCCTATCCTACTAATATTATAAATGTGAAAGTTTGTGAGGATGGATGGATGGATGGATGTTTGTTACTCTTTCACGCAAAAACTACTGAACGGATTTTGATGAAACTTTACAGTATTATCCTACTAATATTATAAATGTGAAAGTTTGTGAGGATGGATGGAGGGATGGATGTTTGTTACTCTTTCACGCAAAAATTACTGAACGGATTTTGATGAAACTTTACAGTATTATTGTTTATACATCAGAATAACATATAGGCTTTAAATTATAACGATATTTTGGGAAATTCCCACGGGATTGGGGAAAATCTATTCCACATGGACGAAGTCGCGGGCAAAAGCTAGTAATAATAATATCGTAACGATTACCTACTAAACCTTTCTAGTCGAATTGTCGCATATTTTTAATGTCATCCTGTGTTTACCTTTTCGGTTAGCTATCTACCTATATTGTTCAGGTAAAGGTGCTAATAGACTTGAGCTTTTTCGCGAGCTTTCGCTAGGATGATCGACGAAATGTGCATTCTGATTGGAAATCCGCTGAAAAACCAATCGGTGAGTATCCATATTTCGTTGATCATTCTAGCTACTCTCATAATTGGCCAAGTTTATCATCACCTTTTTAAGGTTTTTAGCACCTACTTGTAGACTTAAACAAAAAATACTCAACAAAATATTACATAGGCACCTAACTATAACTTGGGACAGTTTTTTATTCTATCATTAACTTACCCTCATACCAATACTCACTCAATTTTATCAACAAAAAAAAACGATAAAATGTATCGGTATCGACAAAAAACCGTTTATTATCATAGCAGCTATATATTTTGGTACTCCAAATGACTAGAGATAGCGGATACAGTCCTCCAGGGAGTGTTGCCCTCAGAATATGAGTTTTTGGGGTACTTTTAACACCATATTATTTCTTATCTATGGTGCTTGATGCCGTTTATTTAGTGGTTTGTCTATGTAACATTTTTTTTACCAAAAAGGCTGAAGTATGTATTCAATGTTGATATAATTTAAAAGCGGCAACTCGGAACAAACATTTAGCTTAGCACGAGGTGTTTACAAGATACTAGTACCTAATGTGTGACGCACATTTTTAGTAAAATTTAAATACAAATTACATGCCATTAGTTTATATTTAACGTTACGTTTTTAATTTAGGAGTAGGTATTTAGGACTTTCGACGTTGAGACTGGATTAGACGGAAATGTATTATTATGTTTGCTGAAAAGATTTTGATTAATTTTAGCTTAAAAATAGATTAGACCTTGGAAAAGAACATAGGCTACTTATTCTCAAAAAGTATTTTGAGGTGCGGTGGAAAATGGGGGCAGGTAATAGCTAATGTCACGAAGATTGTCAGAATCTAAGCTTAGACTTCTATTTAAATTTAAGGCTAAAGGTTTACCCTTGGAAAGAATATTGCCAACGTTTAGGTAATAATTTTATGTTTACCGTATGATCTCAATGCTCTTATCTCTTTCAATAGCTGGACGTATCTACCAACCGCTCATATAGAACGCACATAAAGCTTTATCTTACTACTCTGGCATGTCTTGCTGTTATCTCTAGCTAGAAATACTTTCCTGGCTTTGCTTGGAGCTTCACGAATTATTTGACATGCAATTTTGAAGAATAGTTCCCTACGTGAATATTAGACATTGAAATAAAACTATTTTTTGACCATGGAAGCTGTAAAGGATCCGAAACGTCGTCGGTAATTAAAAAATATTGATACAACGTGATGAAATCCGTAAAAAAGTTCATCATCAACCTACTACATTGTCACACTGCTGGGCACGGGTCTCCTCTCAGAATTAGAGGGATTAGGCTATAGTCCACCACGCTAGCCTACTGCGGGTTTGCAGACTTCACATGCCGACAAGAAAATCTCTTAGTCATGCAGGTTTACTCACGATGTTTTCCTTCACCGTTTAAGCGCGTGATAATTAATTATTAATACGCACATGACTTCGAAAAGACAGAGGTGCGTGCCTTGGATTCGAACTCGAGACCTTTGACTTGGCAGTCCAATGGTCATATAGCAAGGCTATCACTGCACTCTGTAAAAAAGTACTTACGTTTATTTCAATTGAAAAAGATTGTTTAAATCATTGTAAGTAGATTGTATGGTGATCGGTGGAAACTGTTTGGATATTGTTAAAACTACATTTTAATATTTATAACTGTTAGTGTATCTGTTTGTTTCCGAAATAAAATAAAAACATTATAATTATTATTATTACATACATACACTCACGCTCTTTTTTCACAGCGGTAAGCAGAAACCACAGACTACCACTTGATACGAATCTCCGATTTTTGCATACCTATTTCGCTTCTTCCACATTAATCTCGTCATAAACACGGTCCTAAGGGGTGAAACGATGACAATTGCTTTAAACGGTGAAGGATAACACGGTAAGGAAACCTGCAATTCTTGACATCGTTTAAAGTCTGCCAACCCGCAGTAGGCAAGCGTGGTGGACTATAGATAGTCTAGTGGACTAACCTAACCTAACCACTCTTCGGAAAGGAGACCCGTGCCCTGCAGTGGGAAAATAAGTGGACTGATGATAATTATTTATTTATTCGTCTATATCTATATATGTTTTCGTTGGCCATTTTATTCAGGCAAAGAACAAACACACTAAGTCTCAATTTTATATATAACTTATTTACAAACTTTGTATAAAAAAGAACAGTTGATAAGTATAAACGTTCCAATTATATTATTGTTATAATAATTATATATGAGTGGTATTCATAGTCACAAGGAGTGATGTTGAAATGAGCGGGCTTGATAAACTTTGACAGGAGCTTGATAGCTACACTACGGTACCCAAGAACGAAGTAAACACAATCATATTACATAAGTATACATAGGTATTTATTTATAACAAGATGGCCTGTTTTATTATAACTTATTGCAGTGCATTCGGGGAAGTAAAGCAAGTTTTTTTTATATAGTGACAACGTACCTATTATTGTCTTTTGTTTATCTCTTTCATTGGAAGATGTTCGATCCAAATTCAAATATTCAAAATTATTTATTTTCGGACGGTAGGCAATTGATGACGTAAGTGTATGAAATGTAAAATGTATGATCATTAGGTATATCAGTCAAAAGAGGTCCACTGCTCAACAAAGGCCACCCCCACAGACTTCCGGACCGGTGCCATCGGTGTCAAACGACTCCAACCGACTCTGAGCAGGTCGTCTGACTCTCGTTGCAGGCTGTCATAGTGTGTTACGTTAAAAAAACAGTAAAAAACCAGTTGTGATAGAACCTTATTTCAACAACGCATTGAACTCGAGAGGAACGCAACCCTTTCATAATAAGAATTTAGTTTTGACAGATGACAGATGCCTCACAAGCCAGTACCTATAGTGTTACCAACATAATCGTGAATAAATACTTTTTGCATTCCAACCTCCTCGATATCTTCAAAATCAAATAGCGCACTGCAATCCAAATGAGTTCCACATCACTATAATCTGTCACTATCACACAACGCAACTTATTCATCGTGTCCTTGACAACCTTTAGTTGCATACAATCCATCATTCAAGCAATGCATCCAAACTAAATGAGTCACAAAACTTTTTTTCCGTAACCAACCCCTAAACGACCACCAATAACGTGTGTTTAAAGTTAACTGGATTGACTAAACGTTATAGAGTTGCTTTATATAGGTAACCTTAAGCTTGGCCCTATGCTGGCCTAGGGTTAAATGATACACTTTTGCTGCGGGTTCACTGGTATCAACCTGGGTCAGACACGGCCAGTATTGTTTCATGATAAATAAGCTTTGCTTTTTATATTATCTACCAGCGAGGTCGTTGTTATTTTCGAAAGGAATAGGTATTGATGTTTTTGTGGCTGATAATATTAAATAGTTAGTGAAAGTTTTCCGTTGATAACATCAGGTCAGAGTCCTGCAAAGTCCTGATAGTAGATACTTACTTACTGCGCACAGAGAAGTAATTTATTATTTCCTCCCTCGTATGACTCAACTCAGAAAATGTACATAGTTAACTAACTAACAGCCAAATTGTATAAATATGAACCACCAAGTCTGTGATTTACAGAAATCAGATTCATAATATATCAAGTCCCCACAGTCAAACTGACAACACAGTTTTGTGGAGCACATGTATAGCGTAAGAATAAAAGCACGTAAGTAGATAAATAAACAAAATGATAAAAAATTAGTTGATAATAAGGTACTTCACTGGTATTAAAATAAATAATTGAAAATGACAGGCTTATTTAAAATATAAGACGTTCACCGAAAAAAGTATTTATATCGGCTTATAAAGTTCCAAGATATAATACTGTTATAAGTTTTTGGTGGCGCAAGAAAAGAGTACCTGGAAGGAATTGGGGGAGGCCTTTGCCCAGCAGTGGGACAGTAACGGCTAGGTAAAAATAGTTTTTGCCAGGGATTGAGAGGGGATGCTCCGTCCTTTTCCCGCAAAATTAGTATTTGCGTAGAATTTGTATGAAATATCGGCTTGTGACGACACAATCCTATGTAATACGCTCTCGGTCAACTTGCCATAAATTTAAAATGCTTAAACTTCTTATTTTTAAGCTAATTTCAATTTTGTTTTTGTTGATCAGCTCTATAATCTCGGCTCTTAGCCACGAGGGGTTAACAAGAATACTAGTAAAGTGCGACCCACATTGCTACTAAGTTTTTTTAATTTAAATAAGTATATTATTTACGAGACCATACAGGTACTTGCATGATGAGCATAAACAGCAGAAACAGGCCTCCTCTCGGTGAGAGGGACTGGGCCGTAATCCACCACGCAGGCCCAGTGCGGGAGACCATAATATATAAATACTTATAGTTAATTATTAGCCTATTCATCATCAGTCGCTTAAACAGGTATGTATTTCCGAGTGGAAACCAACATGTCTAAGCTCCAAGAGATTTTCTTGGTGACGCACACGCGTGTCAATCCATACAAAACTTGGGTCGAATTATCAACCCTTCCATCACTATCCCATTACTTGATTTTTTTATTTTATTGGATAACTCGGTAAACGAACAGGTGAGCTACCTGATGGTAAGACGCCGTCGCCACCCATGGACATCTGCAATACCAAAGGAGTTGCAGATGCGTTGCCAAGCCTATTTAAGGAAAAGGAAGAGGAAAGGAGAAAAGGAGAAGGGAGGGGACTGAGGGAGAATTGGGCCTCCGGCGCTCCACACTCACCGTACGAAACGCAACAGTATGCATACTGCTACTTACTTGACGTCGATATTCTGTGGGAGTTCTTCCCCGGTCGTGCCGACCCATTCATGCTGGCATGTAGACATGCCAGCGAGGCACTAACTACTACTTACTACTGCTATGAATGATGCTGGTTAGGTTACCACGCAAGCTTAATTTTGGTTGGCTAAATTCACAGGATATCACAATGCAATTAACAACAGAAATTGAACTTATGTAGGTAATTTCAAAACTTTCATTACATGCGACATCTCGGAATAATATTATCATAGTAAAGAAAAAGACAGACTGATAACATTATAATAGAACTCACCAGATTTCAAGGGAAGAATTATTTGAAGATAGTGAGCCGGTGAAAAATGCATGGAAACCCTGGCCTAGAATGTAGAAGTTTTAAAATTACATAAGTGACGTAGGTACCTGCCTAGATAAATAAGAATCTATCAATAAATAGCCTTACATTACCTCTAATATAAGTATTGTATGTAGACTAGCACAGTCATTGGTAATTTTACATAAAACACAGCAATAAAACAAAAGTTACAAACAACTACTGCCTTTCGAGCAACCTATTATTTATATAAAATTAAAATAAAATTGTAGAGTAGTCCTATTATTTTATGTACCTACCCAACTACAAATAGAGGGTAGGACCGTTTTATCTTTGGTGAATTGGTGCCATACCTAACAATTTATTAGGATGTCTTGATAGGCTGCATCAATAACTACAATTTTATACCGTCATTCGCTAAAGTTGAACAATATTTAAAAATAGGTATACAAGAAATTTGAAAATCATAGCTTTGCTAATCGACTAGTAACGCCATCTCTAAGTAATAGTTGGTAGTACAGACAAGTAGCGACATCTATTGAGAATTTAATCAAATTCTAGTCAGCATCAGTGACGCTAGATGTCACTGATAATGAGACTGATACTGACCTCGTAATGCTTAACTGTTTATAGATGGCGTTGTGCGAAGTTTTAATCAAGTGCCACATACCTACATAAGATAACACCAACGGCGTAGACCGTAGCAAAGAAACTAGCTTGCTGCATTATGGCCGATAGTTTGGCCAGCCTTGGGAGCCAAGTCAATTCAACAATTTGCGGGGGTAGCTAGGTTTAAAAACCTTTTTGCTCACCCCTGGAAAAATTTACAGCGTTGAAAAACTACTCTGCAGTTAGTCCAGCTGACAAAAAACAACTGTATTTCCTTCTATCATTTTATTAATAGTTTACACAGTACATGTCTATCTGACTCCTTAACAACGAAGATACACTGATAGAATAACAAAAAAAAACAAACATCAAAAAGAAATGCAACACAGGATTACGCAACAATGTACAGTTTAAGAAATCAAGATAAAATAAAAAAAATTCACTTACACGTTAAAGGTCACTTCAAGAAATTTTTCATCAGTTTAGATTTTGCACACACTCATTCTAATTCCTTTATTTTAAACATTTTTAGATAAGATTTATATACATTTTATTATATGCATACACATACATAGTTTAGATGTAATTCTTTACATTCACAAACAAGAAACAATACACGATTAAATTCTCCCACAAAATACACATTTAAAAAGGAATAATATTCAACATTGAGGGTACACTTGGCTACACATCAAGCTATAAAAAACCAGTTTACCCTGACCTCCCATTGTAAAGGTTTTCCGCACAATTCAAGGCCAGCCTATACAGGTATTGTATAGCTTGATGTGTAGCCGCGCGTACAGTTATTAAATTGGCTATATTTGCAAATGGACTTTGGTAAGAATTTTTTATGTTTGGTTCACAAAAATGAAAGCCTATGGAATTGAAGTGCAATGCCCAAAGGCCAAGTATGGAAAGTTCTTACTCTTATACCGTTACAATAAGTACCTACAATATATTAACGTGAATACCGCACACGTATATTTGGAATATACTAGTAATGTTTGGCACACATTGCTAGTAATTTCTTAAAATGTAATCAACATACAATTTTAATCATAATTTTATCATAAAACAGCTGTCACACTTATATGAAGAATTTTATTAGTGTGTTATACTATATTAGAAAACACCATTATATTAATAATTACTATGTACAATATCAGATCGAATATTTAAATGTATTACAGTTGGTAGTACAAAACTGACAATGCGCCTCGGTAGTATTTGGAGTTTTTTTTAGAGTCGACTAAAACATTGCTGACAACACCTACAATATGCATCAATGTATTTTTTGGTTGTTTCAGATTTCGACGGTTTACGTAGTAACAAAACAATTATCTTGTTACAGTATCTGTAGCCTGATTCACGTAATTAAAACCGTAGCGATGTCGCAGCGACTCAATCATTGAAACAGTTTTCCAGTGTTTTGTGAATACTATGAAGCAAACTTTTTGAACAATTCTTGCCCAACGAACATGTGTGAATACGGTTAAACGATTTTTCAATAGGACGACTTCCAAATAGGGCCGATAGCCGGATTCGTGAATAGGAAAACTTTTTCAACGATTAAGTCGCTGCGACATCGCTACGGTTTTATTACGTGAATCGGGCTACTGTTATTCGATAATTTAAACGACCTCTAGTACTACAACTTTTTGAGGTGCATGGTCAATCTCATGCTGCTCTATTCATTTACCTACTTGTACATAATTTCAGTATTTCCCTTAAATTTAAGACATCGAACGCCAACCAATTGCTCACTTCCGCAGGGATCAATAGTGAACTTTTCACTGGTTTGTTTTATAAAATATAATGATGCGAGACATGTATTATATATTTACACAGTTTTTTTTATAGTACACTCAGATTACTATAAGAATTCCACTTACTCGACTACTAACCTCTTTTTGAAGTAATCTCATTCACTGTCTATGTTTATGCAGAATGGATATAAGTAATTACGAAAATGAAATTTATGTTGAAAAAAAACAAAATCGTCACTTAATATATTTTTATATAACAAGTTTAACACGTTTAATTGCAAGATTATGATTATTTTCCAATTAAAGTAATAATGAAGAATAGCATACGAATTAAAAAGTTAAATATTTCGCTTTTTTTTAAATACTTGCACTAATTACCCTTATAAACAATTATTTAAAAGCCATTAGGAACCTAAATAGAAATAGTCAAATGACCTACTTTGAGTCTTAGGGTAGTAAAAAAAATAATAGAATGTCAATGTCATTTACAAATCTATTACTAACGTCAAGACAATCCTATGTTTTGTGACACACGCTATCTTACAGAGCCTAGACTGTATATTTTAATAAACCAAGACATTATTTTTTAATATCTGTTACTGTAATTTAGGCCCTGCATAGCAGCATACAACGAAGCATGTCAAAATTTATACAAAAAAATACTGTTGATAAAATCCATGATTCAATCACATCAAAAATAAAGGAACATAGACAATTTTATAGTAAAATTAAAGTTAATTAAACACTGATTTCATCGATTTAACTCAAAATAATCGCTAACATACACGATATCAAATTCGTATGTTCCAAAGTCCTCCAGAAGTACAAAAGCATCTAAGCTTTAAAAAAGAAAGAATAAAAAATAAATAACAAAAGACATGACCCCTAATATATTGTTCAAGATCTTCACTTAAACATTATCATTAGCTCGCTTTGGCTAAAAATCGATTTTAAATCGATACAATTTTAATTGATGACTTTATCAATGTTATTCACGAAAACGTTAATGTTATATACCCTTATAACTAAATGAGACCATATACAATTAAATACCAATTTAAATCTATTGGATCATATTTAGCTACCTATATTATCATTCTTTTAAGTCAGAAAGTCTTTGAACTTTTTATGTTACTATAAATACTAGATCCAGCAACATTTATTTTTGCAGAAGGCCTTGATTGTAGAATTTAAGTTTTTTTAAATCAGTAATCAGTAAGTATCAACTATGTACATGACTTTAGATGAACAAGCTTCAGTGGAGTCGTGATAAACCGAGTATTTTCAAGTAAGATACAGTTTTAACACTGTATTTATATTAAAATGAGATTATTATATTATATGATCTTTAAAGTAGCACTGAACGTAGAAAAATCAGCCAGTTTAAACATTGACATACACTTTAATGTTTTTAGGTATGACTTAACACTGTTCTTTTTATAAATAATAACGAGCCAGTCAGGATACTGTCAGATTTGATACTCAATATTGACGATGAGTCGGTCCATTTCGCACATTGCAATGATATATAAATTTTATAACATTCACAAATCTGGCAAATTTCGCCGGATCGCAAGTCAGAAATACCGCGTCCGGCAGCGTTATGTAATATTGATGAATCGACGTCAAAATATAACGGGCAGAAGGGTCGGTTGATCTCGACATACCTGGGGCCGTATTACCACGTATTAATGCCATCATTTTTACGTTGTGAAAGAGGGACGCCACTATTTAACCTGTAGAGCGGCATCCCTCTCTCACAACCTAAAAGTGATGGCATTAATACGTGGTAATACGGCTCCTGTTCGAAATTATCTAAGCTATGAAGGAAATAAATGAGATTATAATGAATATATATTTAATGCTGACTGTACCATACGAAATATGTATGCGAACAGTATATGTCAGCAAATTTTGAAGATTTTTTCCGACAGTACTTGGTCTTTTATTTTCTTTGGTACTTTATTCACTTTCAATTATTTTTTATATTGTTTACCACTTTATATAAACAGGAACTGTAAATGTGAGTACATCGTAGCCATTTATGTCTAAGTAGTTTATAGTTATCCTAGTTAATATTTTTTGATGATGTGTATTCTTATACATAGTGTTTCTGTTTTAGTTTGACATTGCGTTCTCATTTGCTGAGAACCTTCTTGTAATTTTAGTCCCGACTTCAGGCTAATTATGACATAAACCTCCAATGTGCTCACATCCTGTTATCGGCATAATGTACCAGCAAATTATGTTAAAACAATATATTTTAAAAGAGTGTCCATGGAGTTTCTTGCCGGATTCTTCTCCATAGGATCAACTTTTTGGAACCGTGCAACTAAAGTCAATAACGTTTCATAAATGCTTGTGAAAGCTTATTTGAAATAAAAACATTTGATTTGGTCAGGTACCGGTAAAAATTAGATGATACGCATTGCACGTTGTATTACTCAAAGATAAAGATCGGATCATCACTCTTCCACTGTATATCACTATTATATATCGATAATTTTAAACTAATTCTACATATTATACACTTGCCTTACCTTAAACACTAATAACACCAGGACATTCGATTTTCAGAAAAAATCTTTAGTCCATTTTGCCTGCAATTTGCAGTAAAGTTTTAACATGAACAACATGTTCATTCATAGTTTTTAGCCTGCTTATCAGTGGTATGTTGGGTTGTATGGATTGGGGATAGAATATTGTTTTGATAAATGCTTGCTTGTTTTATGACAATGACCTGAATCTAAGCAGTTCTACTGTATGTGTGTATGTCACTGAACTCTTCCTAAACGGCTGGACCGATTTGAATGATTTCTTTGTATGCATTTGGGTGGCGCCCTGGATGGTTTAGATTCACAAATCAGCCCGGCAGATGGCGCTGCAGTCGGTATTTTTTTTTAATATTTTGGGGTCCGCTTGTTGTTTTATAATATTTATAACCTCTATCGTAGAATTATATACTGTCTAATGATTTTTTGAGTAGTCATTTTGTACTTTAGCAACCAGAAACCGATACCACTGATTAAGTGTGACCTGTCAATTCACTTCACTAACACTAAAGCGTCACTGTCGCGTCACCTCAAGTGTCAATTTTCACGTATAATGAGGATCCTTTTGAAGTCCCAGGATCATTCTGGCTCAGCGAACATAAATGAGAACTTTTCGTGGCTGGTGGGGGTGATGACGCGGGCTTCTATTAGGCACTGGACGATCCATGTGGTGGAGACCAGGGGGACGTTATCCTCGTTGGCTTTGTTTTGGACCTCGTGGGGACAGTCCCACTCGGTGACGAGGGCCAGGGCCCCGGACATGTTGAGGTCCTCCTCGTTGACGACGCGAGTGGTGGCTCCGGCGAGGGTACATACTCGCTCCCAGAATTTGACGAATGTGTCCTGATCGCCGCATAGAAGGATTATCTTGTCTTTGAAGAATGTTGCGTTGCGTCGGCCCGAGGGTGGTACCTGGTGGAATAATTTATGAAATAACTAAACTCTTAATAGTTTGTTATAATGAAGACACCCTGAAAGGAGACCTGACAGATGTCAATTAAGTGTTATTAGGCCGCAATAAGTAATAAAAAATACGCGGAATTAAAACAAACCTTAAGTTTTCTACTATTTTAAAATTTTCTTAATTTTTCTTTCCATTTTATATGGAACAAACATTTTCTCCAACACTTCCATTTTATATGGAACAACAACAACACCTTCTACAAAGTATTAGAAAGGTTAAGATGTATGAAATTGGTAAATTCGTTCTCAAGTTATGGCGTAACCAAGGGAAATAAGGGTTAATTTTTAAATACATAGACTGTTTTATCTACTAACTACTTATAACTAAATTATGTTGTTACTGAGAATGTTGTGTATACCTGTTATTGGAATACACATCAGATCATGTACTACTGACCAGTTTATTTATGCTGCTGGTGAACCTATCCAAATAAATAAATAAGGGACACTGCCTCATTATTCAAATGGTCATCAGTGTCAATCAGTAGCCCCTATGACCTAAACAAATAGATGAACTGTGGGTGTAAATTAAGTACACCTCAGCTGAACCCTTCGGGAAATAAGGGCGTGATAATATGTAAATAAACAAGTACCAACAGTACTTAAAACATACCCAGTTGATGAACCTCTGTTTGAGAATAGACCAGCCGGCCGGAAGTGCGAAAGAGTCGATATCATGTAGAGTATTGTCGATACAGCTCATGATGACCCAGCCATGTGACACCGACCGGATGTCCGCTGCCAGACACTGGATGTACTTGGCAGTTAGACAAGGACGTGGCGCTATTAGCTTGCAAACGGTGTATTTGTTCTTTGGTACGTCGTCGAAGTGGCTGGAAAGAGGTTGGTAACAATAGTAATCAGTATTTTAATATTAGATATTGATATTTAAAAAAAATATACATACACAACATACTATCACGCCTGTATTTCCTGAAGGGTTAGGCAGAGGTGTACTAATGTACACCCACATTTCGCCGGTATGTTTAGGTTCCATGTAATAGGGGGCGAGCCTATTGCCATTAACCGGGCACAAATCCAGACTCCGAGCTGCTACTGGGAATTTCATAGAAAAACCCAATAACACTTTGCTCGACCTGGGGATCGAACCCTGGACCTCTAGCGTAGCAGTCGCGCTTGGGACTACTAGACCAGCGAGGCAGTCATCTTATATCTCATCTATATTTTTTTTTTGACTACCTCGTTAGTCTAGTGGTGTCAGCTCGGAGTCTGGATTTTTGCTTGGTTGATGGCAATAGGCTCGCCCCCTATTACATGGGATCTAAAAACATACCGGCAAAATGTGGGTGTATATAGTACACCTCTGCCTAACCCTTCGGGGAATACAGGCGAGATGGTATGTTATGTTAGTTATTGATATTTAAAAAAGATCCTATCTACTAGAGTTAAGGTGGATTTGGTGCTGGATGAGATGGGCGAGAATGGAAAGTTGTATGGTCAAATTATCCACGCCCTGCCCGTCTTTGGGGGATAGAAATTTTGCCATAAAAATTTCAATTCTCACCACGCTTTACCTCGCCAGTGTAAAACCACCTTTATAAACGTAAAAAATGTTGAGTATTAATTTATAATCATAGTTTCGCATTATATAAATTTTATTTTGTTATTTGTTTAGCAGTTATTAAAAAAATTGCATTGAAATTGATTTATGTGATAGATAATTTAGGTTGTGGTGTGGTGGACTATAACATAATCAAGAGGAGACCAGTGCCCAGCAATAGGACAATCTAATGGGTTGATGATGATCCCAAAGCACTTTCAATCAGACAAGACTCAAGACCCATCTCCAGCAATAAACAGGTTGATGATGGATCTCAAACAAAGCAGTGGGTCGTGTTATCATAGGTCATCATCAACCCTTTACAATTTCCCACTGCTGGGCACGGGTCTCCTCTCAGAACGAGAGGAATTAGGCTATAGTCCACCACACTAGCCTACTGCGGGTTGGCAGACTTCACACGCCATCGAGAAAATCTCTCAGGTTTCCTCACGATGTTTACCTTCACCGTTTAAGCGCGTGATAATTCATTCATACCTGTAAACAATCCCGCCGCCAGCTTCCAGCTGCTCCTTCAAACGCTCCTTGTTGAAAGGTCGGTCACAGAATTCCAGGTCTTCAGTATCAGTACCAGCTACGGAGTTGGTCTCACCATCTTCCTCCGATGAGTAGTGACGGGTGTCTTGACTTTGGGTAGCCTGTAAGAATGAGTGTAGAATGTTATACATACACGAGTTTGGTCTGTATTGTTACTTTACAGGACGCCCAGGTACAGATGGACTACTATTTAAGAAATTAGGCCTGAAAAAAGGTTAGTCGAAGAAGGATTTTTTATGGGATAACTCGGCAAACAAGCAAGTCAGCCACCTGATGGTAAGTAGTCATCGCCATGGACAGGAAAAGGGAGGGGAAGCAGAAAAAATTAAGGAAGGCGACTGAGGGAGGCATTGGGACTCCGGCGCTCCACACTCACCGTACGAAACGCAACAATTTGCATACTGGTACTTGACGTCGATCTTATGTGGGAGGATAATACTTCCCTGGTCGTGCCGACCAATTCATGTTAGCATGTAGACATGCCAGCGAGACACTAAAAAGTCATATTATTTTGCAGGAGGCCCAGGCGGAGATAGACAGTCAAACTGGAGTCCTATTTAAGAAATTAGGCCTAAAAATACTTAGTGGAAGTAGGGTAGGGAGGCCTTTAACCAACAGTGGGAACATACCATCACGTACATATTCCCCGAAAGGTAAGACAGAGGTGTTTAAATGTATACCCACACTTCGCTGGTATATTTAGGTCCCATGCAATAGGGGGCGAGCCTCCGAGATCCGGGCACAAATCCAGACGAGCTGCTCCTAAGAATTTAATAGAAAAACCCAATAACAACAACTAGGCTAACAAAAAAAAACTTACTTTATCTGTAGTGCGGGCTCGCCTTGGTGTCTCAGTACAGGTAAGCAAGAAGTGCAGTCCAGAGAACAGCTTGCTTTCCGGGTCTGGAATAGGACCCAACTTAGAAACAGTATCTTCATCATTTTCAAACTTCGTCAGCTTGGAGTTTTTCTTGCCTGTTGTGTGTTTAGCAGCGCCTTTCAGCTGAAGTGGTCCCGCTGTTAAGAAGATTTAAATTTTAAAGGCATATACTTTGATCGCCATATTCTAGGTGCATGACTATACTTTGTCCATTATGTGAACCGTTTTTTGACAGATGTCTTAGACTGCCTTAGAGCGTAGCTGTTCCAGATTACGTAAAAGTTAACTTTGAAATGCGTAACAAAATAAATGTATTATCTACCTTATGTTATTCAATTATCTTAATTATGATTCCTTGCAGACATTATAATACCATAAACGTAACGGATTTTCCAAAAAAAATATTTTTGTTAAGCGTATTAAATTTAGTTACATTCTACCACATTCTACCGTGTCTAGTGATGCAATCGAATGTATTCGTTGCAATCATTTGAAACAATGACATTAAATCAGTATCGGAAATTGGCATCCACTCTAATATCAATAAAATATAAATCAAACAATCTTTTTGAAAAGAAATGGATAGAAAATGAATATTATACAAAAATTAATATAATCAGATGAATATTCTACATATTTATTACCATTTTCGATTCGAAAACCTAACAATCGATAATCAATACTATACTCCATTTGGTTAGGTACTTAACTAAAGGTAAACAATAAAAATGGCGGCGTTCAGAGCTGTTCAACCTTTTATTACAATGGTATCATATGAATTGGGAGTGAAATGAATAACAACACAACCAACAATCAATAAAACCAAGGAACAAACGGAACAATGACTAATTAACACCATTTGCGGCAAAAGAAACACAAAAACGAACGAAAGTAAAATAAATACAAATTGTTACGTATGGCGTCTGGTTACCCGACTAAGTATAATATCGGTTAATTATTTCGCTCCGCTTCCTCGCAGTACTTCTTCTCAATTTTTTCGAATTATCTAACGTCTACTACGCAGAAAAATGTTTTGAATATCTGTATTTTTAGATTCGTTTTAGTAGGCACATTGCAATACTTTTTGACATAATTATAAATTTTGATTTAATTAATTGTTTGCAAGCTTAAGAATAATAGTAACTATTTAATATCAAGCAAAGTAGTAAGATATGCTAGTATAAAAGGAGAATGTGATTTTGAGTTATTGAATAATTTATTTTGGTGACGTCTTATTTCGAAATGAAAAATGGCCCTATAAAAGAACCTTTTTTATGATTTGTTTATCTTTAGTTAAGTACCTAACCAAATGGAGTATAGACAGCAATCAAAGTGTCAATAATCGCATCGATAATTGCATTGTTACGTTCCTTCTATCACTAGTTCCATCTTTCAAAAAACGGTTCACATAATGGACAAAGTATAGTAATCGCGACATTAACCCATATTGTAGACACAACGCAAAATCTATTGCTTTGCCCTCATGAGTCAACAATAAAAATTGAGTACCAAAACATTTGTTTATAAATCGTTAAATTATACATGTTCAGTGGGTTATAGCTTTTACCTGACCCACCCTAGGTGGGGCAGCGGCGTCTAAGTGGGTCAGGTAACTGCTATAACCCACTGTACTAATAGATTTGGTAGATAAAGTTGTCAAGAATCGTCAATTTTTCAAGTAATTGAATAAGGATTTTGACACAACTTACATAATGGCGGACTAAAATTGCGCAGAAAATTGTAAAAACAATAGAAAATTGAACGACTATTTTAACTTCGAGTGTATTTTATTATTCCATTTTTGCGCATAAAATATATTTTTTTGCTATAGGCCGACCGTTTAACTCGCGTATCGCCCGCGCGATAAGAAGGGAGCGGGGGCAGGTAACGCTACACAAGGAGTCAATAATCCAAAGATTTATCTCGAGATAGACATTGTTGGTAAAGAATAAAATAATAAGTATATTTTTTAAGTATCCCTACTAGTAGTAGTACTCCCTTCTTACCGCGCAGGCGATACGCGAGATAAACGGTCGGCCTATAATAGTATTGTATTCAGGAATAATATCTACCTATATTTAACTGTAATCATAAAATATTGGACACAACTGTGTGAATTTGTTGATGAATAAATAAATAAATAAACAATATACTGCAAAAAAAAAGGTTTAATTTTAATTAAAACTTTTTAGATTTTCTGACAGCGTGTTTTCTCTACTTTTCTGAACTATAATATGTATGTAATATACATATAAACCTTCCTCTTGAATCACTCTACCTATTAAAAAGGACCGCATCCGTTGCATAGTTTTAAAGATCTAAGCTTACTTATAGACTTACTATATTTTGTGAAACACCATTGTTTGTTCACAGTTTGAGCAATAAATGCCTTTATCTTTAAGCATACATACGGACAGAAAGACAGCGAGAAGCGACTTTGTTTTATAGTATGTAGTGATACCTTTGACGCCGTCAATCTTACGCGGGGTTCTCTGCACTTCGGGCTCAACCCCGGCGACTTCCTCGAGGCGGACCGGGGGCGCTGAGTTGCTGCTCTCACTCATCTCACTGCTTTCACTCGCTAATCGTTTTCGAGCCACCGGTGTACTCTTGGTTTTAACGCCTACTGCAAGGAATAATCAAATCAAATGTTTTTATTTCAAATAAGCGTTTAGGAAAGGTTTTTGACTCAAGTTGCACAGTTCCAACAGGTGGATCCTATGGATAAGAATCCGATAAGAAACTCCATGGACACTCTTTTAAAATAAAAGATTTGGAGGTTTAAGTCATAATTAGCCTCTTATTATCAACCCATTACATTGTCCCACTGCTGGGCACGGGTCTCCTCTCAGTACGAGAGGGATTAGGCTATAGTCCGCCACGCTAGCCTACTGCGGGTTGGCAGACTTCACACGCCGTCAAGAAAATCTCTCAGGCATGCAGGTTTCCTCACGGTTTAAGCGCGTGATAATTAATTAATTATTAATACGCACATGACTTCGAAAAGTCAGAGGTGCGTGCCTTGGATTCGAACTCGAGACCTTTGACTTGGCAGTCCAATGGTCATATCACTAGGCTATCACTGCCTTCATATCACTAGGCTATCACTGCCTATTAGCCTCTAGTCAGGATTAAAATTAAAAAAAGGTTCTCAGCTTCTGGAACTCAAAACCAATAAGGTTAGTAAGTCAAATGATAACAGGAGTGGCTAGGATTGCATGGGACGTTGAATTGAACTGCAATTTAAAAATGAAATTTATTTTATTAAAAATGTGAAAATATGTAGTTATCTGGTGTTGACTGACTGATCTATTGTAAAATATGATGAAACATAAATTCCAAGATAATCGTTATACGTTTTTGGTGGGGATTAAGAGGGGATGCTCTGTCACTTTCCCGCAAAATTAGTTTTAGTATACCATTTGTATGACATATTCATTTATGACGTCACAAGCTTACAATATTAAGCTCTCTTTTTAGCATAAAAATGCTCATAGCTTCCTTATTTTTTATCCAATTAAAATTTTCTTGATCAGCTCGATTAACACAAAATAAATTAATGATGGGTGGGCTGCTTTATGCAAAAATGACACCAGCCACTGAACAATCAAGGATCAAAGTTGGATAATTTTATAATCGACAAGTCAAAATTACCTGAGATACCTGACGTGGATGCCTTTGGACTCTTTGGTGAGTTGACGCGTTTTCGAGCACTCGAACTGCCCTTGTCCCTGCTTCGAGCACTGCGGGGACCCTGCAGTAATATAATTATAGAAAACGTTATGAATGAAATTTAACTTAATATAAATATTTTTAATCAAAAAGGTCAGGTGCGTAGTACTCGCAACCGGCGCGTGTGTATGAAAAGATGTATGAATGTGGAAGAAGCGAAAGAGATATGCAAGAGTCGTAGCAAGTGGCAGTCCATAGTTTCTGCCTACCCCTGTAGGAAAAAGGCGGGTTTACGTATATTTTTAACCTGGAACCTAATACACACAATAAACCGGCTTTCTACGAAAATTTATGTAATTTAATGAAATTTAAAATATATACATTCTAGCTTTGCACCCGCGGCTTCACCCGCGTGGACTACGGATACGTTGCTTTTTATTATACGGGATAGTTTATAGCTTAAGTTACTAAGTAATAAAGTAGCTTTCTATTTATTGAAAACCTATTGTTTTTGTTTGTCAGATGTTTTGGGCACCGACAATACCTAAAGGATTTAAATTCCCACCTGTATAATATTATCCAGATCAAGTTCCCTATTATGTCTCCGTCGAGGCGTTGAAGGTGCGGACGGTGACCGAGTGCGGGCGGACTCTTTGAGAGACCTGGCCTGGTCTTCTGTAAGGTACAGCTCGCTCGCTGTGACCATTACTAGCGTATCGCTGAAAGGGAAGCATACATTTATATTCCGGTGCAAGCAGAAGAAATGTGGACTCTTCTTGACATCTTCACCATCAACCCATTACATTGTCCTACTTCTGGGCACGGGTCTCCTCTTAGTACGAGAGGGATTAGGCTATAGTACGCCACGCTAGCCTACTGCCGGTTGGCAGACTTCACACGCCGCCAAGAAAATCTCTCAGGCATGCAGGTTTCCTCACGATGTTTTCCTTCACCGTTTAAGCGCGTGATAATTAATTATTAATACGCACATGACTTCGAAAAGTCAGAGGTGCGTGCCTTGGAACTCGAGAAATTTGACTTGGCAGTCCAATGGTCATATCACTAGGCTATCACTGCTCTTCTTCTTCTCAGCTTCTTGACATAATTTAGATAAATAAAGAAGTGATAAGACTTAGCACAGTGAAAGTTTAGATATGGCCATTGGACAGCTCAGTCAAAGGTCTGTTCGAATACAAGGCGTCAGAAATTAGAGATGCGTACTATGACTTGTCCAAATCATGTGTGTATTGATAATTAACTATCACGCGCTTCAACGGTGAACGAAAACATCGTGTGGAAACCTGCATGCTTGATATCTTTCTTGATGCAGGCTAGCGTGTCCAGCAGTGGGACAATGTAATGGATGATGATGAAGACTTAGCAATTACCTTATACATTAACAAAATATTAGATCCATTTATTTAAATATTAATTCAATAAACGAGCTACACGAAACAATATAAAACATGAAAAAAAATACTAAAACAACTCACCCATCCGTAGTACATTTGTATGTTATAGTTCCACTATCATTCTCTTCAACCCCAAGAACCAACCCAGGCTCATAGTTCTGCTCCTCATCAACCATAGCATACACCGACTGACCCTCTAGAGGCAAGGTCTTCATATCACCAAATATAATGAAGTCATCCAACAACACTTTGCTTTGGCCATCATCGAATTTGATCAAATATTTGTTTGGCTCAGTTATCTCCAATACTTTGCCGGAATAATAACGTTTGTCCACCCATTTGGCCAATACAACTGTATCTGGGGCGTAACCAGGATATTCTTGCTTCACAACCGCCTTTTCTACTGGGGTCGCCGGTCGCGGTGATGTTGGTCGTCGTTTGGTCTTCAATTTGCTCACAGATTTCGGTGTAGCTACCAAAGATGATAGTGGCTTTTCGTCTTTCGGCGATTTCACCGGAGATTCTTTCCCATTTTGGCCATTAGTTGGTACCATTTCTGGAGAATTCATTCCATGCATGTACTCCGGTTCTTCAGGTTGAGTTGGCAGCAGTGCTCGTTTAGTCTTCCCGGCTATGTGCCGTCGACCCCGAACCCGACTCTTTTTCAATGAGCTCTTCGGAGTTGCCTTATCGCATTTGCTTACTTCCTCAGGACTAGCATTACCGTTGCTCATGGTACTGTCGTTAGATACGGACGTCTGGATACCCACAGAGACTTTATCATCACTAAGCCCTTCATCAACCGAAGCTTCTCGGATATGCGAAAATATGTCGTGTAACTTTTTCATTAAGGCTTCATATCCCTTGACTGAGGTTGTTGGATTCACGATAGACTTGCGTGGCGGTTGCGGTACTACGAACGCACCATCGCTCGTTCGGGTGCTAGAAGTCGACGTTGAACTGACAGTTGACGCAAAAGAGGTTCTATTCGGCAAGTTTATCATCCCGCCACTGGTAACACTTGATGGAGAGTTGCTCACAGAGACATCACCTAAATACGGATCTATTGTGAACCTTTTGGAAATCCTCTGGTATTCTCTGCACATGTCCATACCAAGATCATTATCCGTTCGGACAACATACAGCGACAAAAACTCATTTTCCTCGTTATGACTGATATGGACATCAAACACTGGTATTTGCGGGGTGTTGATCGGTATAGAATGACCATTTGCAAGAGGCGATATCGTTGACGGAGTAGCGTTGTTGCTTGATCTGTTGAAAGACTCATTTTTCCCTCGCTTGTTTTTACCTACAATGAGTTTCGCCATATCTGGAGTGCTATCACTGTCATCCGTTACTATATTAACTTCTTGTATTTCAGTAGGAGTAGAAGAATTTCCATTGGAAAGCTTCGAGATCAGTTTCGAAGCTACAGTAGGAACATGCTCTGGGCTGTCCAAGTTGAGAGAGCAGGCACTGTCGGTACTCTCTTGATCCGTCGTCTTCCCTATAACGTATTCCTTTGACTTTGGTTGGGAGAAGTTGCCTTGATCAGGGAATTTATACCCTTCACTTCGTGTATCACTTATTTGGCCAGGATTGAGTTCTTCCTTTCTATTCCTAACAAGGACTGGGTCGCTATTGGATGGAGGTTTTGCCTTATCGCTATTATCCTCGGGAGTCGGCGAAAGTTCTAGGTGGAAGCCTTGGGAGTCATCCAACTCCGAAGCTTCCTCGGCAATCGTTTCTGGAACTTTCGTCGGAGGTATTTCTTTGACGAATTCTATGCTGGGCCGTGAACTAGAGCTATCAGAAATAACTTGGATTTCTTCTACGTCATCTTTGGTCAGATCAGTTTGTACTTTGCGCGGTGTTTTTCGGGACTTGGTGATGTCGACACTGGCTGGTCGGGATTTTGGGGTTTTGGGGGTCTTGGGTTTGGATATATCAGCACTGTTACTTCGTTTGAGTCTCCTCGGGCTGGAGCGGGCGGGAGTTCGGACGCGTGAGGCGGACGGAACCTCCAAGTCTTCAAGCTTCCGTTTGACGGAACCTGTGATTTCCGATACTTCATTGTCCAAAGATTGGGTTGATACAGCAAATTCATCGTCGGTAAGTTCCAGTTTTTGGATCTTTGCACTGCTGTCTGATGGATCATCAGAGAGTTTTCTTTTGGGTTGGACTGTAGGCTCCTCTGTAATGTATATAATAATTAAATAAAGATTACAATGATAAATGAAATATAGATTACAATGGCACATATTTCAAAAATATAAACTGATAAAAATCGTAACAAACCAAGGTTTTTAAATATTGGTTGACAAGAATCATCAGATTGGAGCCCACTATAATTTTTTTTTAGGCCATATATAGGCAATAAGTAAATAATTTGAGAGTACTAAAAATATAGGCAGTTAAAAATTGACTTGGAATATTTTGTAAGAACAACTTACCTTTTGTATCAGATGAAATAATGTTAGGGTCGTCAGTTGTGCTGCTAATCGTCTGAAAATGTTCAAATATACCTACTTATATAAAACAAAACAGATTTATTCATATAAAAAATCATCAAAACATTACAAAGACACAGAAAACACTTTATATTCAGAAGACTTCAAATTATGTGCATTTGTTTTAAATGTCCATGTAAACAGAATGTTTTGTCACCGGTATTTAGAGCAGCTAAAGATATAGGTACCTCATTCATCTTGGTTATGATTTTTGTGCTAGCCAGCCATTGAAAAAAAAATTCAAAAGTCAAGGACTAAAGGTTCAATTCATATTAAATATCGTTGAACAGAAGCCAGTCATTACGAAGTATACAAAACATTTTAAACTTTATCTCCATTGTGAGGCGTCCAAATTAGATGTAACCTAAAACAAGCTTCACGTCTTCCTGCGAATTTGCGCGCATTCGTAATGCAATGGGCATAAAGTTCAAAATGCTATATGGTAACTTTTTTCCTTAAACATTATTTTTAATAGCAAGCCTAAGTGTATCATAGGTATCTCTTGCCTAATATAATACCTTAAATGTACTCTAATATAAGACTCAAACAACATTGGATGGAGCTCAGTGATAAACACTTTATAAAAAAAGTAAAATATTTCTTAACAGAAAAGGCTTACTATATTGATTTTTAAAATTGATTTGTAACAGAATCTACAGTGTGACAGTTTTTTTTTCCTTTAATTCACATAATTTAATGTGCATGTAATATAATTTCAGAATTAAAATATTTGCATGCCATGGCACATGGCTAACATGAAGCTTTTATTTCTTTGTGATCTTGCATGTACATGATATTTAGGTTTATTCATGAATATGTATACACATGTTTGTGCAAATTTTATTATTATGATTAACAGACCACAATATCATCTTCAGGCTCATAAACAGGGCTGTCGGGGAATAGGTTTTGAGAGTCATCTTTATCAGCTTTGGTTGCCAGAGTATCTCCTATGGATTCTACTATAGCAGCTCCATTGATGGGCTCTGAAAATACAAATTAAAAAATCCTTTATTTACTTTTAATACAGTGTTTATTATATGGGACTTGCAGGGTAACTTGCAGGGTGACAGGGTACAAAGGTGACTTACAAAACTGTTTAGGACATAAAATTATTATATTACGGTTTCTAATGGTTCTTTTATGTAATGGATAAATTTGTTCCAATTTATGAATCTAATTTAACTTTTAACCAAACTATTGAAAAATCCACTCTAAGCATAATAATAAATAATAGCTATCAATTTAAAACACTAATAAAACTATAAACAGAAACATTAATATCAAAAGGGTATTTAAATAGAAAAGTATGTTCGGCATAAGTCTAAGCATTTATGCTGAAGTGAGTGGCGATTATCTTAAATAATTAATGAACCACATAGCTATCTCTTTCTTTTTTGCTCAAATGTTTGCCAGGCTTTGTAACATGTTTTAAAAATAGAATGTTCAAGAGGCCCTCTTGATTTATTTGTCTGAGTTTAAGGCTTAACTAGATTTCATGTGAACATGTTGAAACTTGTCTTAGGATCCGTTGTTATGTAAGGTCATCGGTGTTCTATTTTCAAGGACTTTTTTTGTAACATATGTCGGATCATTTTGACAAACAAAGATTCCACTCTTCGACTTTATTTAAGCACATTCAATAGGTACCTATTGATCTTATGGATGTACTTAGAATAATGACTTAGAAATGAATTTGTATGTGTGCGGTGCAAATGATGTTTTTTATTAATATGTACCCGGGGCACTAATGATATTAGTTGTCATACAAGTAAATTGTAATTTAATATAAAAACAAAACTATCTTAGATCTTTCAACGCCATACAATTTGATAATTGTCGCAATAGATTTAAGTTAGACATTTTCTAACAAATTAATTCAAATATAATATTAATTAGATATCAACAACATTTTTTTATTTGGTACACTTTTGCACTCAACAAAATTTAAATTTAGAATTAGATTGTAAATATGTAATAAGCAAATAAAAATATTTATATAAGTACCTATTACCTACAACTTTATTACTTAGGTAATTCACATACACATACAAAACAATACATTTTAATAGTGTAATAGTTGAACTAGAAATATTTTCTACAAAGACACCAATCTATGAGACAGTTATGGTAGAATGAATATAACTTTCATTATAACCTTAATCACATGAAGATAGATGAATGGCTTCCATCCTGAAATACTTCTAATCATTATTACATTACTGATATTAAAGACACATTCTTAGAAAAGCAGCAAAAGCCACGCTAAACGGAAATGTATTTGTAACTCAAAAATAGATACAAAACCATATTGATGTTTGAGTTATAATCCGACTAAGAAATATTGACTTATACTTTAACAAGTAACATCATAGATTTCTAGGGAGTATTGAATTTACTGAGAATATCTCACGACGGGATATTACAGATCCTACCAAGATGCAAAAAACGTATGTAAATTACATCTACTGTCATAAATAATGCCAATAATTAATAGTAGTCTGATTGGATTCATAGTTACATGATAGCATCCTTAATTCGGTCGACTTATACGAATGAACGTCAAACACAAGCGTGAAAATACTAAACGATTAGTGAAAGATTACTACTGTTACCTGACTCCGGTTGATTACAATCCATTTCAACAATGTTATCCTTGCTTTCCTCCATATTTTATACAATCAAACAGAAGTAATTGATCCAAAAGTGGCGCGTTTTATCACAGTAACATCTGTCACATAGATTACGCTAAATCTCCAAACATTTCTAAGTAAATAAATAAATACAGAAATAACACAATCGATTAACTGAACTTAATACACGATTAGATTATAACGAGACGCTGGAAACTATGTGAAAAGCTATATATTTGCTAATTTTGCGAACGAACCGACACAAGCAGACCGCTCGCTTGTTGATCCGGCTTGAGTTGCCACATTTGATCACGACAATTCCTACCAAAATGTACTCAAGAACTTACTATAAAGGGCAGGCTACAAAATTACTAATAATACTACGGCATTGTTATTTAATTTGTATCAATTAAAATAAAATAGCATCAAGGGCTTCATGACAATTAATTACTGTACCTATATTTATTTCTTCAACACTATTATTTACATAAAACATGGTATTCTGATTTTTTAATGATATTAGGTGAAATAGTTGTAACACCGAACGCGTTGATTTCCGGAATCCGGATACTATAAAAGTGCGCGAAAACAGCGCAGTGACATAAAGCTACATCATTTTTAAAGTGATTCAAGAAAACTAAAAATGGCAGGAAATTCTAGAGCTGTTCGTCTTCTAAAAGCCATGGATTTTTTAACCACGAAACCGACTTATGATGGCGCAACTTTACGCAACAAGGTAAAATTGATTTACTTATGTTTTCATAAATTATAATTCTTACGATAATAATCGTTATAGTCATTATAGTCAGATGGGGAATGGGTTACAGTCGAATAATTTGCGAAAAACCAAGTAAAAATTGAATTTCGCACCTAAGGCTGACGCTTTAGCCTTAACGGGATATTTCCTTCCAATGGGTAACAATGCATCACAAAATGGTGTGACTCAACGGGAACAATCGAGAAAAAGCCCTGACAATATAAAATCTGTACATCGGGGGTCTGGTTAAAATATTCACAGTTGGCAGAAACAAATCGTTAACCTTCCATAACTAATTACCAGAGATCGGCGAAGGTAGTGCTATTCACGGGAATTAGTGACCGTTAACTTAACATGGATATGCCGTCTAAATCCCGGCATACATGGTCTTTTTCAGGAATTCGTAGTTTAATAAATATGTGTACTTATATTAAAATTGTAACAGGTCAACAACAATTCTGCAAATTGATGTTTGTTGTTGCACAGCTTTTCTTAATTAGAGAGAAACTGTGGTCAAGTGTGGGTAATTTGTCCGCAAGTATGGCAATCGCCAACGAAATCGCGGGTACAGCTAGTACACAATACGCGGCGCTATGTACAATTAAATATTCCCGTGAACCCCGAAAATCCCGGGACATGTCCATATTAACATAATCATTCAGGGTCATTGACCCAAAATAGCACTGCCTACGCCGATCACTGCTAATTGCCGTTTACTGATACGCATACTGATAGGTAGCCCACTGTAAAATCATAAAATAGTGATTGAGGTGATCAACAATTCAATAAATGTGTCGATTAATGTGCATACTCGTAAACAGCATGTTAATGAAAATAGGACCCCTGTCACATGCCTTGCACCGCGTCAGTTAAAGACCCACTGTATCTTCGTGCCCTAGATTATCGATCCGAGACCAACTTCAAATTCCAGTAAGAATTATTACTAGTACGCACGGCTACACATTAAGCTATACAAAACCAGTTTACGCTGGCCTCTTAATGTATAGGAAGTCTGTACAATGCGAGATCAGCTTAAACTTGATTTTATAGGTTGACCTGTAGCCGTGTGTACAAGACCTGTCTTCTAAGGCGTTTTTTGCCAATGTTTTTGTTGACTACTTGGAAATTATTCAAATTATTATAATGATACGTGATAAAAATCGGAAAATGATGCAATTTAGCACTTTGAGTACGTTTCGATAAGTTCAAATCTTTATGACCTCACCGTACTGTAGAACCATGTTCTGGGAAGTCAAGATAATCTTGTAGATTATCTAGGCTAGGTAATGATATTTATGATTACACGAAAATTGGTAGTAGGGTCCAAAGTAGGTACCTAAGGTACCTTGAGTAATCGACAGAGGTTTCCAAAGTGGATTGATACTCTTATTTTTTATCACCTTCTAAGTACGGTCTTTTTGTGAATAGACAATCATGGATTTAAAGAAACTTATAATAGCGGAATGTTCGTTTATGAGTGTGCGTTTAGTAACAAAATTTTTTGGAAAAGAACTAAAGCTCACAGAATAAACTAGTGGAAGGGTTTAGCTTGCATTATAGTAATCTGTGAGCTGGCCACGTCTGTAAAAGGAGGCCTCTGGAACTGCCATTTCCTAGAGCGGATATGGTGTCGCCGCCCATGGACATCTGCAATACCGAAGGAGTTGCAGATTCGTTGCTGAGCCCATTTAAGGAAAAGGAAGGGGAAAGGAGCAGGAACGGGACTGAGGGACGAATTGGGCTACCGGCGCTCCACACTCACCGTACGAAACGCAACAGTATTCATACACTTGACGTCGATATTTTGGGGTAGTGTAGTACTTCCCCGGTCATGCCAACCCATTCATCCTGGCATGTAGATAATGTTCTCATTATCATGCTTTCGAATTATCAGTCATTCTCACTCATTTTTACTCAAAAAGTGACCCATTACTACTCTTTAAAAATTTCAGTTGAAGCTGCAATCGATTACAAATGGTTCTATACAAGGCTCGTTTACAGTGGAGACAAGCATGTGTAACATTGGAGGATCCTTGCATGGAGGTTACATTGCGTCTATCATCGACGTCTTGTCGTTTTATACGCAGCTCAGCCATCCTGATGGGAGATTGTCCTGGACTATCAATATGAATATCAAGTAGGCCGTCGTCTTATCTCTAATCTAACATACGTAACATACCATCACGCCTGTATTCCCCAAAGGGTTAGGCAGAGGTTTACTAATTGTACATTATAGCTATACCTGACCCACCCTAGATGGGCGCGCGGGGTCTAAGTGGGTCAGGTAACAGCTATAACCCACTGTAGAGTTCTTCGGTATGTTTAGGGCCCATGTAATAGGGGGCGAGCCTTTTGTCATGAACCGGGCACAAATCCAGACTCTTTAGTGCTACTGAAAATTTCATAGAAAACCCCAATAACACTTTGCTCGACCTGGGAATTTAATCCAGGACCTCTAGCGTAGCAGTCACTCTTGGGACCACTAGACTAATGAGGCAGTCACCTAACCGAACGCTTCTAGATACTACCTGTATCCCGCAGTTTCACTTGGATCCCTACGGACAAAAGGTAGCTATGTCCTTCTCCAACATTAAGTCTGTCTTTATTTTAAAATTCATCAAAATTGGTTCAGTGGTGTAGGAGTGAAAACATAACAAATGGAGACATTTTCGCATTTATAGGGTTACGGCAGAGTTGCGTGACTTCTCCTGCAGGATTCAGTTATCTAGCGAAATAATAATAGCGTATGTTAATCTGGAATAATGTAGCTTTCTAATGGTGAAATTATCATTCGTTTAGAAATCTATTATGTAGTTTTAGAGTGTATCAATGATTACAAACAAAAAATCATTCTTGTTTATATAATTAGTAGAGATACCTTAAATTAAAATATGTTTGTGCTTTCGCAGTTACATTGGATCAGCATACGAAGGGGAAAAAGTTAACGTGAGAACCAAATCCTTGAAAAGCGGCAGCTTAGGAGTTGTGGAAACGTATTTTCACAATGAAAAAGGTAATCTTTTAGCGAAAGGCACTACTTCGTTCCTGGCTGGACCTGATAAGCATCAGAAAATAATTAAAGAATATCTGAATTTTGATGTGTACGAAAATTAATTTAATTATTAAATTAAATTAATAATAGAATCTGTGGTTTCTTTCTCGACGGAATAAGTCTTTAACACGGAAGAGATAAATAAGATTGGAATGGCCCTCGCTGCTATTTTGTACTAAGACCAGTGTCGCCGCTTTACTCCCACTATTTCAATTCTCAAACATACGCAACATTATCTTTACAAGGTTTTCGCACACAATCAAATCACACACACATAAATCTGTGGGCAGCAATTTGTTCACACACCAGCACCAAGCTCCCGTAGGCATTAGACACACACACGCAACAAGCATACACTAGTGCTTGAAAAGCCGACTGAGAATTTATCGATATTTTTATCGATAAATTCTCAGTCTGTTATGTATTTTTATATTGAATGGGGAAAAGGGGAACATAAAAATCAAGAACTATTGTCATTTAATATTAATTAATTTAAAAGAATTACTGTCTTTGGAACAAAACGTAATCATTAAGCAATTGGGGAAAACCTAACATAACATAATAGAGTTATAACATAACATTATTATAATTAATTGCATAATATGTCGAATAGAATCAAATATTAAAATATATATAAAATAGGTAGGTATAGTATTTGACTTAGATTTGACTAGACTATATTGTATCGATTCAGTATTAAAATCTAAGTACAATAAAATGGTCTACATGCCGCTTTATCTTCATTCATTCAATCATTCGTATAATAAAATACATCTAACTAAAAATATACTCTCATCAATTAAATATATAATATTTCATAAATAATTTTTGTTAAACGTAAATATAGTTGAGAATTCTATCGATGCTTTTATTTAACTTCACGGTCACCTCGATATCGATAGATGTACGCCGTACACCACTCACGGCCAACCCCGGCCAACGACGAACAACGGCCATGTTTGAGGTGTAGAGAACGCAATGCATGCAGTACATTGCAAGCGGACTAGGTCATCGCGTTGATTAAACGAGAACATATCGGGCAATGTATTTTATTTGTAACTTGTTGAAATAATATGAATGATGTTTGGAATTTCATAGTGATCAGTATATTTTTATGTTTTTATCAATTATTGTGTAAATAAATGCTATTTTTGACTTACAGATGGAAAGATATACCTCCTCGCTATATACTGGAGGTCTGACTTTTTGTTTATTACGTAAGAATAACACAACACGGCATTTTAAAGCGGAGCTCTGTTCTCTGAAATAGTCCTAAGCACACTAAACGCGGCGCATGTATGATTCGGTCGAGTTATGATTGTCTAATCATAACTGTGGCGCGCCTGCCCCGCCCACATGGCCATTCCAACCTTATTTATCTCTTCCGTGGTCATTAACTTTGTTTTTAATTTACAAACGCCCAATAACATTTTGCTTGACCTTGGTAGTGGAACTCGGGACCGAGCGTACTCATACCATCACGCCTATATTCCCCGAAGGGTTAGGCAGAAGTATACCTACTAAATGTACATACAAACTTCGTATGTTTTGTTTTGTCCCATGTAATAGGGGGCCAATTGCCATTAAACGGGCACAAATCAAGACTCCGAGCTGCTACTGAGAATTTCAAAGATTTTTACAATTTGCTAGACCTGGGGATCGAATCCCTCGATCGAGGACCTCTAGCATAGCAGTTGCGCTTGGGACCGATGAAGAACTTTGACTGATGAAGCAGTTTAATGGTATGAAAATAAATCCACTACCTACGATAAAAAAAAACATTTGTTCTCGTATTAATTTCATCCTTCACTTAAATAGATATCTCTCATGTATAGGTATGTAAAGTGGCTAGCATATAAAGTTACCACGAAATTACATTTTTTTTAGTTGATTTTGAACGTAATCGTTAAAATGTTAAGGTTTAAAATCATTTGGAGAAATTTTACAGTTTTGTATAACCTGTTGTGCTGGCGATTGTACTTGGTAGTTAAATTGTAAGTAGTTTAACGGAAGCGGATTCAATTGAGAACATTTTGGTCAAAGCAATTTTTACCTACCCCTACCTAATAGTAGGTATACCATTTTGTCGCATGTTCAAATACACTGATCGTATTGATCCACTATGTCAACAAAACGGAATTTGATTTTCTTCAAAGTACCCACACATAGGTGCATAACATGTTTTAAATCGACCACATTCTTATCATAAATTATTCGTTACGAGGTGGCAATGTATAACAGTGGTATTTTTGTTTTTGGCGCTAAAACATTTTACAAGGAAACAAGAAGGGATGCCATATCATCCTTGCCTTTGGAAATGTCTTGGAAAATATTTTCGTAAGTTTTTAACGGCAAATGCCATATTTTCTAAGTATATTTACTTAGTTTTTTTTTTTTATATACATGTTTGGGAGCTCGTGGCTAAATGTTATCTGTAGGTTAAGCTGCAGTTGCTGCTCTCAGTTTGTGGATTAGTGACCATTGAGACCCTCCGTGCCTTGGAAGGCAAGTAAAGCCAACGGCCCGGTTGTCATTATGTTAAGAATATACAATAATCGTAAGGTAGAAGACAAAAAAGCCTCACAACCAGCCTTTCCTTCGAAAATCGCTGTTTTCCAAAAAATGTTTTACCGGGGTCTGAAGAAATAAGCAACCAGTCCCTCACAAACATTTATATCTCACTTGTTCAATATGCAATGCAAATTATGATCTCGAATGCGCTAATGTTTCAAAGAATCAATACAAGAGCTGGATTAACTTTGATAAAATTTCATCGTGGGAATGCCAAGAATGTAAGTGTAAAAGACCTAAAAATAACAATAATGATAATACCCCAGTGAGGCAAACATTCTTAAATTCAACCTCAAATATAACACCTAACGCAAACGTCACTGTGAGACGTAAGGCAAGCCAAAATCTCAATAACGACAGTCTAACATGCTCAGAAGACGTAAGCCTATTGGGAGATACTTTACACCAAGGAGAAAACATTGAAATTGATATGCAACCCGAACTGACATTACAAAATCTGAGTGAGATGATATCCCTAAAGTTGAAGGAAAATATTGCATCAATAATATTAGAAATACAAAATACAATCCAAACAGAAATTAATAAAGCCTTACTAAAATTAACAACAGAAATTAAAAAAGAAACAAATGTACTATTCCTTGAAAACGACCAACGGAAAGCTGATATAGAAACAATAAACACCCAGATATATAAACTACAAACAGAAACAGAAAAATTACAACAAGAAATAAAGCAACTATCAAATAAAACATCGTTCAGAATAGAACACTCGCCTGAGTGTAATGTTAAAAAAATCGTACTCTATGGCCTCACCGAAATCCATAATGAACCTGAACAAAACCTGCATGGTAGAGTTATAACTCTGTTTCGTGATATCTTACAAGTGGACTTGCTGGGATATATCGAGGATACCTACAGAATTGGAAGATATAACAATAATAACCGACCGTTAGTAATAGAGCTTATAAGCAAGAGAATGACAAAATATATATTAGAAAACAACCGTTATTTTTATAGAACCGGATTATATGTTTCAGATTTCTTAAATGAGGAATCACTAAAAAAGAGAAAATATGTACGTGACAAAATGTTAATAGCACGCAAAAAAGGCTTGCACGCAGTTATACGTAACAATACATTGTTTATCGAGGGAGAACAAATATTCTTTAATGACCATGCATCATCGCACCCCACACATCAATCCGAAAAAGAAAAACATCATGGAAATACGAATACCGATACCCTTTTTTTTCGTAACAACGAAGCAACCGGAACCTTTTTTCAGCCAACCACCACAAATATACCAGGATACAGAAGAAGCGAAATCGGTGACACCCATAAATATAGAAACAACACAAAAACCTACAACCAAGGAAGACCAAGAACCACAATTTAAAATATTATTCCAAAACATACAAAGCCTCTACAACAAGCTACATATAATGGAATCATTTCTACAAAACCAAACATACCAAGCAATATGTTTAATTGAAACTTGGCTTTCAAATGAAAAATTAAGTTTAATACAATTTGATGGCTACAAAATTGCAACATCGTACTGTCGAAGAAACCGGATAGGCGGCGGCGTTTGTATCCTACTCGATGAACGTATAGATTATGAAGAAAGATATGATATCACAAAAATGTCAATAGAATACATATTAGAAGTTTGTGCAATAGAACTACCTAAAGAAAACATATTATTAATAACAATGTATTGGAATAGAAGAGAGGAAGATATTTTTTACAAACAACTTAACAAAATTTTAACTTATATAAACAAAAAATATTCCAAATTCAACATTGTACTCGGCGGGGATTTTAATATAGATATTTTAAAAAGTAGCGTAAAAACTAATACATTTTTAGAATTAATGTCCGAACATAAACTAATACAACATATAAAACATCCTACACATGTTACACAGACGGTTGCAACATGTTTAGATCTAATATTCACAAATTTTAGAAAGAAAAGCATACAGGTGTCTGTTACTGAATTGGGATTTTCAGATCATTGCAGCACAGCTATAACCTTTGAAACACTACAACGTTATGAACATGCCACTTGGTATGTCACTAAGCGATTTTATTCAAAAAATAATATAGAAAACTTTAAAACCTCACTAAAATCAGTAAATTGGTGCGAAATCATATTACCTCAATATAATATAAACCAAAATTATCAAACGTTTAGTGATATGTTAATAAAAATATTAAACCAAACCATTCCAAAGCGAAAAATTAAATTAAAGAAGTATCCTACAAAGTATTGGTTAACAAAAGGACTAAAACTTTCATGTAAAAATAAAAGACTGTTAAAAATTCTATGTACAAAATCTAATAATCAAATCATTAAACAATACTACAGAAAATATGAAAAAATACTAAAACGAACGGTAATTGCATCAAAAAAAATTCAGTATAGTAATAAAATAAATAAATCCAATAATAAAGTTAAAGCAATGTGGAATATAATAAATGAACGTTATAATAAAAAAACAATAAAAGAAAAAAACAATATTCAGCTACAAATAAATAATCATCTTGTGTCTGATCCAAACCAAGTTGCAAACAAATTCAACACATTTTTTGCATCTATAGGTGAGGAGATCATACCATCGTCGGACTGTTGTAAGCCATGCGGCAGGCCTGTGCTCCAGCCTACAGAAAATACCTTCTTCCTTAGACCGTTAGATTATCGCGAAACACATAAAATAATTAAAAACTTAAAAAATAAAAATAGCTTTGGTATAGATGAGCTGCCGCCATCCCTAATCAGACAATGTGCAGATGAGCTCGCCATACCATTTTGTGTATTAATAAATCAGTCCTTTGAACATGGTACTTTCCCCGATCTATTAAAAAAAGCTATAATAAAACCAGTGTATAAGAAAAACGCAAAAACAGATCCCAATAACTACCGCCCCATAGCCCTCTTACCTACCTCTTCCAAAATTTTCGAAAAAGCTATGTGTGACCGAGTCTATAACTTCTGCGAAAGATACGAAATTTTTGATGAGGGACAAAACGGTTTTCGTAAGGAACGCTCAACAGTCCTAGCCGTATATAAATTCATTCAAGAAGTCCTAAACATTATAAATAAAAAGGAATACGCAGTCGGTATACTCTTGGACATGACGAAAGCTTATGATAGAGTACAATTTAATATTCTACTGGACAAACTTTCCGGAATAGGAATCCGCGGAACAGCACATCAATGGTTTGCATCATATTTAAAAAACCGAGAGCAGTATGTTGAAATAGAATATTATAATAATGATCAAAAAGAGATTACTGGTATAAGATCTGAAAAAATAATAACTAATTCGTCTATTCCCCAAGGCAGTGTCATCGGATGCTTATTATTCTTAATTTATATTAATGACCTCCCAAAGATATTGAAAGAATCATGTCACTGTGTTCTATTTGCAGACGACATATCCCTGCTCACTTCATGCCATAATGATGTTAACCTAAACGCACATCTCCACTCCTTACTTGACAAAACAACTAAATGGATGAACGACCATAACCTAGAAATTAACTACAATAAAACGAAATTAATGACATACTATCCCTATCAAAAACCTCCAATACATATTAACTTCAGCTCTAACGGTACAAAAATAGAAAACGTTGATGACTTTACATTACTAGGACTTACTATAGACACGCACATTAGTTGGAAGACACATGTAAAAAACATTCGCACAAAAATTTCTAGATTTTCTTACGCCCTCCGAGAAATTAAAAAAACAACCGATATACAAACAGCATTGACTACCTATTATGCCTACGCTCATGCGTGGTTAAGCTACGGCATAATTATGTGGGGTAATAGTACCGATGCTCCTACACTATTCATCCTACAAAAGAAGCTAATGCGTATACTCACAAACATAGACCAAACTGATAGCTGTAAACCTTTCTTCATTAAGCTCGAAATACTCACCCTCCCATGCATCTACATCTTTGAGATATGTAAATTTGTAAGAAAATACAAAATCTTTTTCACAACGCGCGAAGACAAACATGCTGGTCGATCTCTAAGACATAAAAATATGCTAATGCTACCGTCATCTCGCATAACGTTACACTCAAGCAGTCCGTATGTAATGTGTATAAAAATATATAATAAAGTACAAGAATTATTAAAAAGGGAAATTAGTGAAACAACATTTATAAATAAACTAAAACAAATACTCATTAAAAAAGCATACTACACAATTGATGAATATATGAACGATAAACAAATAGTTTAAATAAAATTAAGAACACTATTGATATAACAATATAGATAATAATTTCTTCTATTATGTAATTTTATATAATTATTTAATAATCCCTACATAACAAAATAAATAATTACCCGTCTAAATTCACAATACATCTGAATAGAAAAAATATTACTCAAATTATACATTATGTAATACTATAATAATAATTAACCTTATAAAATATGAACCTAAATAATTAGAATGAAGAATAAATAAATATATAATATAATATAATTCTAACTAAAATAAGACTAGAATAAATACTAAAAAATATATTTATTTAATTTAATTTAATTCATACATTACGTTACATAAATACAATAAATAAAATAAGTTGCATATTAAATATAGTACAATAATTTAACACAGTTATTATTAATATCTTTAAAATAGTTGACATAAATTAGTACTTCCTCTCTCCTATATTGCTGTGCCCGACAGGGTCCACAATGTACTTATATTAATAATGTATACTTACCATCCAAAAAAACTTTGTGGAACGCAATAAATGAATGAATACTGAATACTGAATACTGAAATATATTAGTACTAGCTTTTGCCCGCGACTTCGTCCGCATGGAATAGATTTTTCCTAATCCTGTGGGAATTTCCCAAAATATCGTTATAAATTAAAGCCTATATGTTATTCTGATGTATAAACAATAATACTGTAAAGTTTCATCAAAATCCGTTCAGCAGTTTTTGCGTGAAAGAGTAACAAACATCCATCCATCTATCCATCCATCTTCACAAACTTTCACATTTATAATATTAGTAGGAAGTAGGATAGGATAGTAGCACTAGTAGGATAGGAAGTAGGATAGGATAGGATAGGATTTACCTATGTATATTATATTTTTAATTTTTATGTCGGTACTCATGTAAAAACTGATATTAAGCCGTATCTGTTTAGACTAGAAGCCAACCTCACATGAAGATGTTTCCCTAGTCATAGTGAAATTGCATTTTTTTTAAATAGACACGGCACGTGAAACTGTACATTTGTATTAGATACAAATTATAATAGTAGGTACTGCTATTGCAACGGAGGGATATTTAAAATGCAATCTCAATAGTTTGATCTCTCGCCGTGTGTACCTACTAATGTTATAGGCCGACCGTTTAACTCGCGTATCGCCTGCGCGGTAAGAAGGGAGCGGGGGCGGGTAACGCTACACACGGAGTCAATAATCCAAAGATTTATCTCGAGATAGACATTGTTGGTAAAGATTTTTTTTTTTATAAAAAAGCTTACTAGCAATGTTGGCCGCACATTACTAGTATTCTTGTTAACCCCTCGTGCTAAGCTAAAATGCTTGTGTTACGAGTGGGTTCACGTCGGTAGTGCAATGGGTGGGGTTCGAACCGGCAACCACATGATCGCAAGTCCGACGCCCTAGCCATTAGGCTACCGCCGCTTATAAAGAATAAAATAATAAGTCTCTTTTTTGAGTATTTATTTACTTCCTACCGCGCCCTTCTTACCGCGCAGGTGATACGCGAGTTAAACGATCGGACTATACTTATTGTAACTTATTTGTGCAGTTATTTAGACGATACGTCATTACAAATTGCAACTCGTACGCACAAAACATGGGCGCGCATTATATTAACGAACAGGAAACTGAGAAATCGACTCAATAAGTTTGAACTGGCAATTAAACTGGGTTCTGCAAGCTTAGCCAGGTTCTACAGAAAAAATAAAAGGAAACTACGTAAGGAAAAGGCGAAAAATTATTTGCCGCTCGGCGAAACGATTGGTAATATTTTCTTTTTATATTTTTTTACTATAACATTACGACTACGTTTTAGGCAGATTTTCTTGTGAAGTCGCCTATTCTTTATTTTGGACATACGAGTACCTAACTATTTTGATACACTTTTTTATTTGACGTCAGATTGCTTAATTTGTAACATTAACTTTGTTTTAGTTTATACAACACAGAAAACAGTTTTAAAATCAAAACGAGGCGGGGAAGACTTGACTGTGTACACGAAGCGATTCAAATTATACTAAATTCTAGAAAATTATATTTGAAATTGACTACAGAAAATGATGTTTAAATGACAATTACATACAAGTTCAATCATACAATTTTAGTCTAATTTTTTTTAAATAAATATATTTTGAGGAAAAACCCTCCCGGCGTTTGAATTTTGACCCTTAAGCTAAGAGCCTGTACCTACAAGTATCAACAGCCTAAGTGCACTATTAGAAGTACCTAGACACAGTCAGGCTCAAAAACAAGGTTTAGAACTATTAAGAACAAAATTTATACAAAAGAATATCGTAATTTGCAGTCTAGTATCTATTTGTATTTTTGTAAGAATTTTCCAGCATAAAGCATCAGTAGAGGCCCACTAAGTGTACTTACCTAAGCATATTTTTGTGGCTGACTGTATGACTACACCCATACATTATCGTGTGGTGTAAATTGTAAAACATTTCATGTGTGAACCGACCCGACGTGATATACGGGTATAGCCGACGGTTGCGATTCCACGCACATTACATCGTGTGGAAATATACAGAAATTTACATCAAAATAGTATTTATTGGAAGCCACTAGGTAAATGTTTCGAAATAAGAACACATTTTCGCGCTTTATGTCGTTCAACTTATAATGTGTTAATACATGTGAAAAATAACATGTAGTTCTATCATAATACTTTACATAATCACTTAGGTATATTAACTTTGAGAAACAGAAGGCGCAATTTTTTTTTTTACTTTTCTCATATTGTACAGCTATAGGTAACACATCCTAAGTCCGTAAGTAGTACTTATAGAAGGAAAAAAATATTGCTCCTTAAATGACGATCTGCCTGAATAAAAAATCGTTAAACTCTATCAATCTTTCAGTATATAATTTTGAAAGTGTCTGTCTGTATAAAATGAATTAACTTGCTTTTTAATAAAATATCAACATTTATGGCCTGTCTAAAAACAGTTGGGCCGTCACATCAATTCCTTATTTTATTCGAGGGCCAAAAGCCAAGGTGCCGTAAGGAAGTCACGTAAAAAAAAAAAAAAAACTTCGCCTGGCTGAATATTAGTACGTGCAGAAAAAGATAACTGCAAACTTTAGCCCGAGTATCTTTATTTGAGTAACTTTTTTATTACCTACTCCTAAATCTTGTAAAGTGTTTCATGATTTTATTTCTATATTCTACATTTTTGTCACATTATATAGGTAGGTAGCTTTTTAACTGGTATTATAATTAGTGGATTAAAGTTCCCATGTTAGCACAACTTTTGTTCTTCCAATTTTGTATAAATAAAACCAATGTATGAAAATATCTATTATAATCGATCGATAGTCCCTAATCTGATTCTTCTCATTGGAAATGAAGACTCCCTGTGTAGGTTAATAATAAAAAAATATTTTTGAAAGTTTTGCAACCACAAACCACTCCGTAATTTTAATGTAAGTAATTAAAATGTATGTTCACTGTTTGCAGAATACGGATAATTAATTAGTTTGCTTGTCATACCCCTGTTACAATTTGGACGACAACAAATTCAGTGCAGGCGACCGCTTCGCCGTGATTAATAGTCGCACACTTCATTAGTGAATGAGGTTTAATTGCGATAACTCAACGGGCATAGACAATAAATCGATTATTCAATAATCGAATGCATAATATTGTTCTATTATACAGGAGCTCGCTGTGAACAAGGCATATGATGGTGTAAGCCTTAGGACCTTATGAAAGGTGAAAGTAAATAATGGTGTTGCTAGCATTAAAATTTTAGATTATTCGTTGATTCGTTTTAGATAATTAATATTAGATATTTATATTATTCATTGGGGTAGCGGTAAGCGTAGTGAGTGCTACGTTTGAGGTCTTGGGTTCGAGCAAAATATTATTAGGTTTTTCTATGATTTGCTCAGTAGCTGCTCGGTGTCTGGACTTATGCCCGGTTCATGGCAATAGGATCGCCCCCTATTACATGGGACCCAAACATGACATCGAACTATGTGTGTTAATTCGGCCTAACCCTTCGGGAAAACAGGCGTGGTGGTATGATACACACCATCACGTCTGCATCCAGGTATTTATTGGTGTAATATAGGATTTCGGACATTCGTTTTTAGTAACCTAATTGTACCCAAAAATATTGTTTTAATTATACCTTGTCCATTATGTGAACCGTTTTTTGACAGATGCCTTAGACTGCCTTAGAGCGTAGCTGTTCCAGATTACGTAAAAGTTAACTTTGAAATGCGTAACAAAATAAATGTAGTATCTACCTTATGTTATTCAATTATCTTAATTAAGATTCCTTGCAGACATTATAATACCATAAACGTAACGGATTTTCCAAAAAAAAAGATTATTGTTAAGCGTATTAAATTTAGTTACATTCTACCACATTCTTCCGTGTCTAGTGATGCAATCGAATGTATTCGCTGCAATCATTTTGAACAATGACATTAAATCAGTATCGGAAAATGGCATCCACTCTAATATCAATAAAATATAATTTAAACAATCTTTTTGAAAAGAAATGTATGGAAAATTATTATTATACAAAAATTTATACAATCAGATGAATATTAAACATATTTATTTATTATTGGTCGTCGTTGCACCATTTTCGAATCGATAACCTAACAATCGATAATCACTACTAGACAGTAATCAAAGTGTCAATAATCGGGTCGATAATCGCATTGTTACGTTCCTGCAATCACTAGTTCCATCTGTCAAAAAACGGTTCTCATAATGGACAAGGTATAAATTCCTATAACTCGCTTTGCATAAATAGAACTTGACCTATATGTCAAGTTCTATAGAAGTATATTTCAAATCCCACACATTCCAAAGTCAACGAGATTCCAAGATGGCGCCGGCTTCAAATTGACACATCCGGCGGGCGCTTTGACGCGGGCCCTTGCCGGAAGCACACTTACAGCCTCCTGATATCCACTCCACTGAAGACTTTCTTTCCTGCTAAAGTGTCTCTTTCTGACGACTTGTGTTACGATCTTTGTAAGTGAGATGTGTTTTTTGTGTCCCTTGCCTCAACGAGGTCGTTTAATAAACTTTTTTTTTTTGAAAAGTTGTGTTTCTCTAGCCTGTGCTTGTAATTTTGTTTATTTCAAGGCTATTATTGAATACCAACTAAAGAGACATTAAGTACTCTCCTTTGATAGATGATTTGCTTTACTTTTTTATATTTATTGTTAAATTTATCTGTGTGCTGTACGGCCCTCGTCTTAAAAAACGTGTTTTTCTTTCTTTGTTTCTTCATTCTTTCCTAAACCTTCGGGAAATACAGGTGTGATGGTATATTGCAATATAGTTATAAACCTTCTAGAAGTAACTCTTGGAAATTTAGGTAATAAAAATCCTATCAAAATCCGCGGTGACGTATAGAAGAAGGTAGCGGAGAACAGACAGATAAAAACGACTTTGTTATAGTTTCAATGTCCAATATTTGCTTAAGTGTCAATGTGTCATTATTTTAATATCAGTTGTGAAAAACTTTGCAGTTTCAACTTTATCGCCAAAATTTAAATTAAATACCTTTTAAAACTATGCAGCACTTGCAGTATAAAACATTAGTCTCGAAATAGTTTTTACAACTAGTTACAGTTTCGGCACTATCGTGGCATTTTTCATTGAAATAAAATATTACTGCGTGCCGCGAAGAATTCATATTAGTTCGATGGTTGGCCAATTTGAAAATATATTCACTACGTGAGAATTTACTGAAATAATTTTTAATATGTATAGGTAAGTATATAAATCACATAGGTCAACTCAAAGCTGCTACGACTCTTTTTTTAATAAGCCTGTTCTGAATTGGCCTACCTACATACATTGGATTTGAGTTAAAAAAATGACCCGTAAAAGTGTATTTAAACCATTTATTTTTTACCATTATAAACGTAATGATTTCATTATTATTCGTCCTGAACATTGATGCAAATTCTTTTTAATAGCGCTAGATGGCGTTGCCAGTCGCATCTCTTCTTCAACCGAGACAATATTGTATTTTTGACCCTTGCGATTAAGATTGTCAGCCAATACCTAGGTACGATGTGTAATGTAGGTACCTACTGTGAGTAGATACAATAAGTACATAATATATAAACCCAGATAAATAATATCAAGAAATAGGTTGGGGAGGTCAAGTTTGCAATTAATTCTGTAGAATTTTATCGTCGGCTCATATAAGAATTTGATTTGTGTTCTACTGCGCACGGCTATACATTTCAACTACCTTAAGTACGCTAAGCTAATTATTACAATATTGGACTTAAACACTAGCCAATTAGGTACAGGTATATTCTCCAAATTATGCGAGTATGTAACAACATAACATACCATCACGTCTGTATTCCCCGGAGGGTTAGGCACAGGTGTCCTATGTACACCCACACTTCGCCGGTATGTTTAGGTCCCATGTAATATTGGGCGAGCCTATTCCCATTAACTGGGCACAAATCCAGACTCCGAGCTGCTACTGAGAATTTCATAGAAAAACTCAATAACACTTTGCTCGACCTGCGGATCGAACCCAAGACCTCTAGCGTATCAGTCGCGATTTGGACCACTAGACTAACGAGGCAGTATGTAACAAAAATCATAATAAAAAAGTACGACCCTTATAAATACTTATTAGATAGGATTAGATTAAATTTTAGTGAAAGAATACTTTGGTCTTGAACAGGGTTCTACCGGCGTCCCTTCGGTTATACCGGACGTTTTAGTCAACTAAGTTAGGTACCACAGCCGGTGATGTCGAACTTCTCTTTCGCATTGTATGTCCTAATGTGACGTTGGCACCATCTATTGATGAGACATGACTTACTTTAGAGTTACAGTTTCGGTAGCTTAGTTGGCTATAACGTCCGGTGTACTAAACCAACAAATAATATTTATTATTTAAAAAAATAAAGTTTACTAGCAACGTCGATTGCACATTACTTAGGTATTATACATATTGACTTTTATTTATTTATATATTTATTTCAGACGTATATCCATAGATAAAAACACATAAAAAACAAGGATTAGATTAAGGAATTATAGTTTTTAATTATGATTTAAGCGAAAATATAGACATCGAAGTGTATTTGCCCGCCACGGGCGCTCTTCATGCGGAGATTTACAAATTTGTAGCCAATGCCGCCCTGAGTCACGTTGGCCGATGCGTCCGAGTGCGTCATGTCGTACGCCAGAATGCCCTGAAAATTACACAAATATTTACTCAAGTGGGTTTGAAATATTATGTTTTATGTTAAGATGACAAACTGTACGTTTGTTCGAAATAAGTAAGCCGATCGGAAGTTAGCCGTTCCGAACTACCGCGGTAAAAAAATCTTATAATTAACTGTTTTAATACATAAATATCGAAATTAGTAAACCACATAATTAGAAATGTGAAACATATACCTACGACTCCAATTATCTTTACACCGACTCTTTCTATTAAAATTTAACCACTTCTAAACTACTTGCAGACAACTTCCGATCGGCTTACTTATTTCGAACAAACTGTAATAGACAGCTATATTTGGTCTTTGTTGTGCAGCTTTAAACTGCCATAGGATCAAAGAACTTTATTTCTCAAAAGAACATATTTCACTTAATGAGATACAATATTATATATGTTTAAAATATAAATCCAGTATGCGTTACTTATAATATATATGAAAATAAACTAAAAGTTAATACAAATAATTAAAATGCTAAGCTATAACAAGAATTGGTCACTACTGATAATGAATTTTTTTAACCGGTTTTTGAAGATATTTAAGGAAGTGGCATCTTTGACCTCGTTAGGTAGTGTATTGTATAGTTGCACACCCTCATATTCGATATTCTTTTTTCCATATTCTGTTCTAGGTTTCCTTAAGGATAATTTATTTTTGATTTTTAGGCTATACTTCGACGTTTTCTTTTTTAGTGTCATTTGTGTGTGTATACTACTACGAATAAATAATACTGTATACTATTAATAATTATTTTTCTTATAAGGACGCATGTATTGTAAGTGTATATTTGTTTAATGGTTAGCAGTTTAGTCTCCGCATACAAAGTTTTAGTTGGTGTGAGGAAGTCATAGTGAAAGAATAATTTTACTAATTTATTTTGCATTATTTGGAGTTCTTTAAGAGTGGTCTTGGTAGTGCATCCCCACACCTCTATTAAATAATCGAAGTGTGGCTTCACCAGTGAGTTGTATATCATAAGTCTAACATAGTGTGGGAGATCTCTGACGTTGTTGCGCACGGTACTCATTAATGAGACAATCTTGGATTTTATGTGATTTATATGTGTTGTCCATGATAAAGCACTATCTAGATGCAAGCCTAGATATTTTTCGCAACTACTTCTATTTATAGGTGTTTTATTTATAGTTAAAGAAGGATAGTTTTGAATTTTCCTGTTTTTTGCGGGAAATATTACGTATGATGTTTTCGATGAATTTATTGTTAATAGATTGCAATTAAACCATGTGTACAATTTATCCAAGTCATTCTGAGCTCTGGTAACTATTTCTTTTATACAATTTCCGGAATAGAACAAGCATGTATCATCAGCGTATAGAGTGATTTGGCCTGCCAAGTTTAGCTCATGTACATTATTAATATAAATAAGGAACAAAAGTGGACCCAAGATTGATCCCTGTGGTACGCCAAAATCTAAAGGTTGCATGCTACTGACATCATCACCAATCTTCACAATTTGATATCGATTGGTTAGATAAGATGACATGTCATGATTTCGTATGCTCTGCCAGCGATACCGATGGATTTTAGCTTCTGTAATAGGATTTTATGACTTACGGTATCGAAGGCTTTTCTAAGATCAATAAATACACCGAGTACGATGTTTTTTTTATCAATATTATTTTTAATATTGGTGATGAGGTCAATAGCAGCTGAAAGTGTGCTTGATTTTGGTCTAAATCCAAACTGTCTTTCATATAGATACTTAATATCATTCAAGTGTTTTTCAAGTCTGGTATATATCAGTCTCTCGAAGACTTTTGAAAGCACTGGCAACACTGAAATTGGTCGGTAGTTACCAGGTTCAGTTTTGGCTCCGGACTTATATATAGGGCAAACCTTCGCAATTTTTAGACTATCAGGAAAGTAGCCGTCATTAAAGCACTTATTAATACATTTAGTCAAATCTTCTACAATTAGGGTTTTCATACATTTTATGCATTTAGTGTTTATATTATCAATGCCGGAACTGCTATTGGAATCTAAATTGTTTATTACTCTATTTACTTCTGCAAAAGTACATGGTTCTAGACAGTCCAAGCTTATATTATCTGGGAGCCCTTTACTGGTTAGCGTGTTGGTTAAATTATTGTGGTACTGTTGAGGAATTTGATTTGCTAATTTTTTACCTATTGTAGAAAAAAATACGTTAAAAGCGTTACATATAGCGGCTGTATCAGTTATAGCATTATTATTATAAATAAGTTTAGAAGGAGCGCAACTATTTTTTAATTTATCATTTCGTAATTCACTGAGTAATGACCAAATTTTTTTAGGTTTATTTTTACATTCTTCGAACATATTGCAGTAATATTGTCTCTTCTCTTGTTTAATAATAGTATGCACCTTGTTTCTCTGTTCTATGAATTGTTCTCTATACATATAATTACATACGCCATAGATATTTAATTACATTACAATAGGTACGTAGTTCATTTATATACGTCATCAGAAAAAGACTGACATCAGAAAGACAGCTACATTAGTCTAGTCTAGTCATCACGGCTCTATTCCCCGAAGGGTTAGGCAGCAATCCTACTAATGTACACCCACACTGCACCGGTATGTTTGTCCCATGTAATAGGGTCGAGCCTATTGCCGTTACCCGGGCACAAATTCAGACTCCAAGCTGCTACTAAGAATTTCATAGAAAAATCCAATAACACTTTGCTCGACCTGGGAATCGAACCCAGGACCTCAAGCGTAGCAGTCGCGCTTAGGATCACTAGACTAGTGAGGCAGGCAATTTTTATATAAGTAGTTTTTATTTTTTTTATTCATGATTGGCCTACGCTTGACCGCCAGTTCGCCTGATGTTAAGCGATACTGCGATCTACGATGGAGCGCGCTTGCCTAGGAGAAACCGATTCACTCGTGATTTAAAGACCCCCGGATTATAGCTATCGGGGAAGACCCACTCAGGATGCTCATTCCACATTTCAGCGGTACGCATGATAAAACTGGACTTAAAGCGTTTCGTTCGGGTTTTTCAATGTTTTTTTTTTTTTTTTTTATAACAGAGGGGGCAAACGAACATGTTATTCGATAAACGGTTTCAAATTGATATAGGTAAGTACGTACAGATATAACAATGGTCCTTAGTTCCAACAATAATAGTGTTTTTCCATGAGAGGAATACCTAACTTTATTTACGCAAGCAATTAGATTTATTATAGGTATTTAATTATAGCTCTTTGAAAATATTTATTTATTGTGATTCATATTTAATTAAATTTTCCTTAACAATACGGACAATGTTGGTTCTTTATAATGGATAGTAAACCTATATATATATATATATATAACATTAACATACCATCACGCCTGTATTTCCCGAAGGGTAAGGCAGGGATGTGTGTAAATTTTTCACAAAAAATATTATATCTGAAATTATGGCCCATGAAAACTGAACCTTATTTCTAAGAAGTACCTATAATCACAGATTACTAGTCTGAGCCTATAATGTATTCAAACGCAATATACAATTTGACGTGCACATGCGTACTCACCAAAATACATCTTCAGAAAAAAAAGAGATGTTCTAAATTCAAACTATCTGTTTACAATTTAATTGTTTTTTGGTTGGTACCTACAATTACTGAAAACAAGAAATTAAATAGGGTAGGTATATATACAAACCTATTGCGTATACCTACACGACAAGTCGAAAATGTGGTCGCCCTTAACCTAGATTACCTTATCGAATTCCAAATAGTTAACATATTTTGTGCAAACATAATCATATCAAAATACATTTCATGAATACAGTTTATAAAATTAATATTAATTAATTAACAAAATAAAACCTATGTACACAATGAATTTTAATATATTTTCTAGAGCACGTAAAGCTGTCCTACCGGTTGTAATATGATTATGTAATATGATCATCTTTAGTGGGTGTGAGACCCTGAAGGTCTCATGGATATCTGCAACACCGAAGGAGTTGCTGATGCGTTGTCGAGAACGCGAAAGTATGCATACTGCTACTTAACGTTAACTTTTCTTTTCATACGACTGCCATTACTTAAATAAAACACACATACAATCACCTGTATTCCCCCAAGGGTTAGCCAGAGGTCTATGTACGCACGGCTACACATTAAGCTATACAAATCCGGTTTACGCTGGCCTCTTATTGAATGAGAAACCAATATAGTTACAATGCGACATGAGCTTAAACTGGATTAGTATAGGTTGACCTGTAGCCGTGCGTACAACCATAGTTTCTCGGTAATTTAAGGTCCCTTATAATATGATCCAACCGATTTTCCGTAGTTTTATATAGCTCGGTAAATCTTTCGTTTACGCGGTGTATTGCTACCGTTGCTGATTTGCTCATTAGTCTAGTGGTCCTCAACTTCGATTGCTACGCTGGAGGTAGAGGTATTGAATTCAGTTCGCAGGTCGAGCAGTGTTATTATTAGTACCTACATCTCTGCCCCTTTGTGGAATACAAGATGTAGGTATATGTAAAATAAATATTCCTATACAGTCTACATTAAGCATTTATGATAACATGCATGTAGTTTTTTTTTCACGAATCGAAAAGAATAAATATAACGAAAGTTATTTTTTCATAGGAAAAGTCGGTCAGAATGATGGGCATAATCGACCCTCTAACGGGTGCAGTTGACTAAACCATCACCCTGTATACTAAAAACTTAAGAGGAGTGTCTCTCGTGAACGCAACAATGTTGTCGCTGTCGCTGTTGTCGCTGTCTCTATCGCTCACGATGCGAACGCGTGCCCGAGAGGTGTAGGTAACAAGAATACATTTGCAACATTTTCTTGTTTCGAAATTTGGAGATTACTCTTTTAATATAGTTTACTACGTAGATATTTTTTTTTCTAAAAGGATATTCATTATATTATCTGGGTTCCCCATGAGTCAAAATAGTTCTGTATTGATACATTATCTTGAAATACTAGCATAAGGTTAGGTCGTTTTCATCGAAAATTACCAATATTTGAGCTCGTGTAACTTTTAAACCATGTATCGAAATGAAGTTTTACATTCAAGAAACACGTATTTTAATGATAAGATTGTTACTGCGAAATATCAAATACTTTCATTTGTTAATATTCAAGATAAGACCAAACTACGTTTGTATGGAGCGCAGGGCGTATACTCTTAACAAAATATTTAACATAAAATTACCTGGATAGCGCGTTGAGCGTTCGACGGTACTGTCGGCATTGAAAAGTACAGATTTTCAACTCTCTTTCTAAATATTTTGGAGTTATACTGGACATTATGGTGGTAAATCATATGCTGATATACATTGGTTCCCATGAACGTATGAGTACATCCTACAAACACCACAGTCGCTAAAAAAACTAATAAAGTCACAACTCTCATTTTCACGGTAAAAATGACACTTTTTGACTTAGTACTAACAAATGTAAATTAGAGCAAGAGCTCCTCGCACCTCGACTTACGAGATTGGAATGAACTCGAATTAAACAATTGTTTACATTAACGTTTTGTTCTGTGTGTTATCTATAACATATTATTTTAATACTTGTTATTCGATATCTCTATATAATGAATTCTATTTAATAATAATATACTTACGAGTTGATCTTTAAAAAAGTTATTATTTTCTTCAATGTGTGTTTCTATGGTGTAGTTTTCTTCAAAAGCATGCAATTTTAAATGATCTTGGGCCTTTCGCATCCAACCCTTTCCAGCCACTTTGGCTAGATCATCGTGATGTCTCACTTTTTTTGTCACTGAAGGGTTATGCAGAGGTGCATGTAGGTACAACCTCAGTTTTGCCGTTTTACCATCTCTGCCTTACCATTCAGTGAACACTTAACAGGCGTGATTGTATGTTATGTTCTACCCATCGCGTCACACAATAGCTTTTCAACCTATTCGTGAATAATACATTTAGGCATGAATGACAAAACTGATGTCGCATTTTTTTCACCTATAAGTAGGTATTTGGTTCATACATACATATTGTCACGCCTGTCTCCCATGGAGGTAGGCAGAGACTATAGATTTCCACTTGTTACGATCCTGGCACACTACTTTCGCTTCATCTACATTAATCTCTTCATGCATGACCGTCGGTTTAGGGTGCTCGGAACCTTGCCTTTTTTAAGAACATCCGCAATTTGGTTGCGGTACGTTCGCTGAGGTCTTCCCCTTATATTGTATTTATTATAAAAAGTTCACAAAATTGGATACATAAAATTACCTGAATAACGCGTCCATTATTCCACGGTATCGCCGGCATTGAGTAGTACAGGTTTTCAATCCTCTTCCTAAATGGCATAGCGCTGAACTGGACATTATAATGGTAAATCATAGGCCGATTTACGCTGGTACCAATTAACGTATGAATACATTGAACAGACACTACGGCCCCCAAAATAAAGAATAAAGTCACAACTCTCATTTTCAATTAAAAGTGACACTTTGTGAGTTAATACTACGTTAGTAAGTTAAAGTGAGAGAAAGTTCTTTAAAGCTCGACGAACGACAAGCTAATGAATAATTACATACGTTGGCATGTTATATTTATCAATAAATGTTATCTATAGGTTCTATATTATGTTCATACTTACATACATACATATACATAAATATGACGCCTTTTTCCCACAGCGGAAGGCAGAAACTACAGATTGCCACTTGCTGTGGCTCTTGTGGTCTTTCGCTTCTTCTAAATTCATACATCCTTTCATACACACGCGGGAGTACCTACTACGCACCTAACCTTTTTGGTAGACCTTGGCTAGGTCGACGCAGTTTTCTTTTTTTATAAGTTCTTCCCCCCCCATCAGGTCACACACAGAACTAGGTGCCATGTCCACGTTTGAAGCGTCGGTAGCCTAATGGCTAGGGCGTCGGACTTGCGATCATATGGTTGCCGGTTCGAACCCCACCCATTGCACTACCGCCGTGAACCCACTCGTAACACAAGCATTTAGCTTAGCACGAGGGGTTTACAAGAATACTAGTAATGTGTGACCCACATTGCTAGTAAGCTTTTTTTTTTTAAAAAAAAAATGTAATAGAGGGCGAGCCTATTGCTATTATTAAACAAATCCACACTCCGAGCTGCTACTGAGAATTTCATAGAAAACCCAATAACACTGTTGATTTGGTAATTTGCCTCATTAGTATTGTGCTCCTGAGTACGACTGCTACACGAGAGGTCGAGCAAAGTGTCATTGGGTTTTTCTATGAAATTCTTAGTAGCAGCTCGGAGTCTAGATTTGTGCCTGGTTAATAGCAATAGACTCACCCCCTATTACATGGGACCTAAACATTCCGAGGCAGCTTAGTCTAGTATTAAAAATCCAATTGCATACATAAACATACCATCACGCCTGTATTCCCCAAAGAGGTATGCAGAGGTGCACTAATGTACACCCACATTTCGCCGGTATGTTTAGCCCCCATAAGGGCGAGCCTATTGCCATTAACCGGGCACAAAATGCAGACTCCTACTGGACAGGCTGCTACTGGGAAATTCATAGAAAAACCCAATAACACTTTGCTCGACCTGGGGATCGAACCCAGGACCTATAGCGTAGCAGTCGCGCTTAAGACCACTAGACTAATGAGGCAGTATGTAACAAAAATCATAATAAAAATATACGAGCCTTATAAATACTTTTTAATTAAGAGGACATCATGAATAACAAAAAAGACTAAAATGTAAAATAAAATCCGATGTCCCGTCAACTTAGTTTAAACGTACGGGTTTGGTTAGAAAACTGTGGCTCGGATTGGTTTGGAAATAACAAAATGGTAAAAAACAGACTTCACCTGATAGCGTGTGACAGACCGACAGACGTTCTGTGGTCTTATTTACATAGAAGTGTATCTATATTATTAAAAAATGTACCCATTTATTTAAATCTATACTTATAGATATTATAAAGAGGTATCTCTGGATCTACTTTTTGATTTTTTTTTTACCATTAGTCAGTTCTATCACCCACATACAGGTATTCAAAACTGTCACCAAATAGTTTCATTGCATTCCGTCGTGTGAGAGCCAGAGTCTGATAGAATATTATATCCTTGAGTTGAGTGATTTTAGATCTTCGAGTGATCGTCCCACTTTGTTTAGGCGTGTCATAGGCTATAAGTATCGCCCAGCGAAGTGGGAACGGATCAGCTAGTCTAGAATAAAATAGGATAATATTATGGTATAGCGTAACATACCATCACAATAAAGCATAACATAACATAACATACCATCACGCCTGTATTCCCCGAAGGGTTAGGCAGAGGTGTACCAATGTACACCCACATTTCGCCGGTATGTTTAGGTCCCATGTAATAGGGGGCGAGCCTATTGCCATTAACCGGGCACAAATCCAGACTCCGAGCTGTTACTGGGAATTTCATAGAAAAACCCAATAACACTTTGCTCGACCCGGGGATCGAACCCAGGACCCCTAGCATAGCAGTCGCGCTTAGGACCACTAGACTAATGAGGCAGTCAATAAAACAGTGATGTAATAATGTAGTGTTCTCAGTTGAACAGTATGTTTAGGTTGTATGTGTTCTTTTGACAGTCGCAGTAACTGCCTGTCAAGTAGTGTTTTGTTTATACCGATGCATGGTATTGTCACCTTATCAGAAATTTATGTATTGGTCGTAAATAGCGCAAGCGTAGTTACTTACAGAATGTGATATGACCTGTCAACTGATATGTCACTTCAATACATTTTATAACAAATCTAGAATCCGAGCTGCTACTGGGAATTTTATAGAAAAACCCAATAACACTTTTCGTGACCTGGGAAAACCAACCCGTGACCTCTAGCGTAGCAGTCGCGCTTAGGACCATTAGTTAAATTAACTTAAGTATTTTATTACGGATATCTTGAAAATTCTATTGTCTTGTAAGGTTGCCAGCTGGCACATCAGGTTACTACAAAATGTCGAAGTTCCTCAGTCGATTTTGAACTTAATCATCAGCATTCCGGGGTTTAAAATCTTTTGGAGAAATTTGACAGTTTTGTATAACCTGATGTGCTGGTGACTTTACGTCGAGGATCTTTTCAGGCTTTGCTGATAAAACAACGAATCACAAATTCGATCGAAAATGATACATTATAATAATATATCAGAGCAAACAGACTGTTCATAATTATCTGAGCAACTAGAGAAATTGAAACCATATCTCAGCGATATAAAGTATGTTTTATAATGAATGAAACACACGGCAGCTGTCATTCTGACATGTATTTTAACCCATTGAGATAACGTTTAATTTCCCTAGTTGCTCAGATGATTATAAACAGTCTGTTCGCTCTGATATATTTGATGGTGACCATTTTTAATAGAAATACCACATAATTTTATATATATATATATACAAAAGTTTATATATATATACAAAACGTAATTAAGCGTAAATGTAGACATCATAATCCAACTCTTTTGCGCCATCGCTTTTCATCCGAATATTTACGAAGTTGTAGCCAATCCCGCCTCGCGTTATGTTCGCTGATGCGCCGGAGTGCGTCAAATCAAACGCCAATATACCCTATAATTTAAAAATAAATAAGTATTGCTTATTTTTATTACATTTCAGCATTAAATAATGCGAAATGTTAACAAAGATATGAGTTTTCTAGTGACAGAAAAATTCGGCCTCAGGCAGGGTTTGAGCCTGCGCGTCCCTCTGGTTAAGTACACCAGATGCTTTATCAACATAGGAAGAGAAATTCGACATCACAGGCAGTGGTTTCGGTAGCTTAGTTGGTGAAGCGACAAAACAAAATTTCATTGAGTTTTTATATGAAATTCAGTACCAGGTCGGAGGTTGAATGTGCCCGACTCGACCCCTATTAGAAGGTACACTTCTGTACAGTTCGCTCAAAATAACTGTGGGCGTCTGAAGTTCTCCGCAAGTCGTTTGCAGTGATACATTTTTATATAAAAACTTGATGTAAAGGCAATTGTGGTACCTAAATGTTTCGCAGTTGTGATATATTCCTTACTTACTTAAACCAGTTGAATAAGTCATTTTACCGACGCAGCAGTCAGGAACGGCTGAATTCAAACGCGCTTAATTATTTCGAACGAACAATATTGACCCTTCGGGGAATACAGGCATGGTTGTTATTCTTAAAACTACAAAAATAAATACCTGTATGCTTCTTGCGTAGCCTCCAATAGCTGGTATCGTGTAGTTTAAATATTCCACCCTCTTCTGGAACATTTTCGATCCATACCGAGCATCCTTGTGGTACACTAAAGGCCGCATTAAGTTGGTCCCTATAAAGATATTGTCACACTTGACAAAAATGATAGCAGCAACCAACAGCATTACAGTGTACACTCTCATTTTAAGTATCAACAGTCTAATGACGTCACAATGCGAGTTTACATCGACTACTCAAATGTCAGTTGTGATGAGCACGTTTATAATATATCTGTTATCGGTTATCGCCTTATTTTGCATCATTAGAAACTTTTTTAGAGATCCTCTTTAACATTTGTAAATGACAAAACAATCTTTCATTTCTTCGTTTGAAAAAGGAACGAGTTTACTTTGTCGATACTGCCACTAAGCAATAATGTTGCTGCCTCATTGGTCTAGTGGTCCTAAGAGCGACTATTACGCTAGAAGTCCTGGGTTGTAACGTGTAATTTTTCTATGTAATTCTCCCAGTTCAGAGTCTGGTTTGTGCCCGGTTAATAGCAATACACTCGTCCTCTATCATCATCATCATCATCAACCCATTACATTGTCCCACTGCTGGGCACGGGTCTCCTCTCAGAACGAGAAGGATTAGGCTATAGTCCGCCACGCTAGCCTACTGCGGGTTGGCAGAGTTCACATGCCGTCAAGAAAATCTCTCAGGCATGCAGGTTTCCTCACGATGTTTTCCTTCACCGTTTAAGCGCGTGATAATTAATTAATAATACGCACATAACTTCGAAAAGTCAGAGGTGCGTGCTTTGGATTCGAACATGAGACCTTTGACTTGAAAGTCCAATGGTCATACAATTAGGCTATCACTGCACTCGTCGTCTATTACATGTAAAACTAGCCGGCGAACTGTGGGTGTACATTAGTACACCTCTGACTAATCCTTCAGGGAATACGGTTGTTTCAAGTTATTTTGAGTAAGTACTTGTTTTTGTGTGTGAGTGTTTTTTCAAAGCAGCAGTTTGCAGAAGCGGCGGTAGCTTAATGGCTAGGGCATCGGACTTGCGATCATGTGGTTGCCGGTTTGAAACCCACCCGTTGCACTACCGACATGAACCCACTCGTAATACAAGAATTTAGCTTAGTACTAGTGGTTAACACATTTTTTTTTCTGTTTTTAAAAACGCGTCGCGGTTTGGTTTCCATACCTATTAGCACATTTTAAAAAGTCGTACGGAACCATTTGCACAATTAACTCGTCTTGCCTAATGTTAACGTAAGTTATAATTAAACAAATGCATTCGATACCTTAATGAGACTGTTATCACTGTGTTGAATGCAACCCACATCGATAACTAATTAGTTCAAAAAACCCGATTATTTTTATTGTAATAAAAATTGTAAAGAGTTATATCATGTTAACCATTTTTTTTAAATAGCTTACTAGCGATGTGGATCGCACATTACTATGTAGTATTCTTGTTAACCCTTCGTACTAAGCTAAATGCTTGTATTACGAGTGGGTTCACGTCGGTAGTGCAATGTGGTTTCGAGCCGGCAACCACATGATCGCAAGTCCGACGCCTTATCCATTAGGCTACCGCCACTTATAGGCTACATAGGCTTATAGCTATATAGGCTAAACATTTGTAAGACCTAGCGACCTAGGCGAGCCACCTGATGATAAGCAGTCATCACCACAATGCATCTGCAATACCAAAGGAGTTTAAGGAAAACGGAGGGGATGGAGAAAAGAAGAAGAGTTCTGAGGCAAGTACGAGTCATCATATCATCAAGCCTCGTTTCCCCGAGGATTTAAGCAGAGGTGTACTAATGTTCTCTTCGGTGGTATGTTTAGGTCCCATGTAATAAGTGGCAACCCTATTTCCATTAACCAGGCACAGATCCATACTACAAACACCCAATTACATTGCAAGACCCGGGAATTGAATCCAGGACCCGTAGCGTAGCGATTGCTCTTAGGACCACAAGGCTAACGAGGCGGTGATATTTATGTTCCATAGATATTTTTAGTTTAGGTGCACTTTTGTCATGTTAATTGTTTTTTAAGTTCCACGCAACACTGGCCTTGTTCCCTAGTGCGGGGGCTTTTATCTCATTGAAGATATCCTAAGGGGTTAGCTAACTTAAGCATACAGTACGGTGTGACGGGCGGCCGGTCGTTTTGTAGAAAAAATCCTGCCTATCTCGTTTGCCGGGAGGCATCAAAATATTTTGCCTTAAATAGATTTGTGAGCTTTGCACAATGTGGACAGTCCAAATACCGAAGTAAATTTTAGTTTTTAAGGGATATTTTACATACGATCAGGCCTTTATTAGGCAGAGGTGTATTTATGTACACCCACAGTTTGCCGGTACATTAAGGCCCCATATGTTGGCGAGCCTAATGCCATTACCCGGTCACAAATCTTGAAAATCCAAAAACTGACTACAAACTGGTACTTAGTGAGAATTTCATAGAATACCCCAATAACACTGCTCGACTTGGGAATAGACTCCAAGATCTATAAGTGTCGCAATCGCGCTTAGGGCCACTAAACTAATGAGGCGGTCGTTATAATCCCTCAGAAATTGAGTTGTAGAGGTCTGACGGCAACCGCTTCGTGTAAATAACTGATATACACTACTCCTGTTATGATATTTTACTTAGACATAGTACAATTAATGTCTTCAAAATGTGTGTGCCTTCCTGGTATGAAATAAAATACTTTTCTTTCTTTCTATATTCAGCCGCATCCCAAATATAGTTAAAAAAGGCTAGGATCACGATGATGATTCTTCCAGAATCCCTGTTCAATATACAAATTACAAATGGTGTTTATTTATTTATTTATGGCACTCCAACAACAAATTCACAAATGCATTGATAGATCGACATACATACTAATAAATATAATATTATCGTGAATGTATCAATTACAGGTGTGTACAGCTATTATAGACTTGTGTTACAATACTTACAATGTTATGTTTAGTTATTCGTAATATTATTAATCAATGAAGCTAGGTAACCAAAAAATAATATTATTATTCAAGTTTTATTAGTGTTCAACTTTGTATCAACAATGTATAAGCGTTCACTCAATTTGTTCGGTTAGCTAAGACTGGCGATGTTCTTCAATGGCCACAAGTCGCGAACAGGTATGGCCCAAGTTGTATAAATTAAGTTGCCAACTTAAATTGACTCCGCTATCGCTACCTTCGGGGTAAAGGTGAACGGACACTTGACAAAATAAGACGGAATTCTGAAAATTACACAAAAAGAAAAATGTTTTTTTTTATTGTTTAAATAAGCAAAGGAATAAATGAGCCACCCGATGGTGATTCGTAGCCCTTGGAATCAACACCACAGTGATAGCTGATGTGTTGCCGAGCCGAGCTCCTACGAGAAGAAACCTATAGTTTCCCCTTTTTAGGGTTCCGTAGCCAAATGGCAAAAAACGGAACCCTTATAGATTCGTCATGTCGGTCTGTCTGTCTGTCCGTCTGTCCGTCCGTATGTCACAGAATTTTTACCGTGGAACTATAAGAGCTATGCTGTTGAAACTTGGTAAGTAGATGTATTATGTAAACCGCATTTAGATTTTTACACAAAAATAGAAAAAAACAAAAAAATTTGGAGGTGCCCCATACTTAGAACTGAAACTCAATTTTTTTTTTCCATCAAACCAATGCGTGTGTGGTATGTATCGATAGGTCTTCAAAAATGATATTGAGGTTTCTAATATCATTTTTTCTAAACTGAATAGTGTGCGCTAGGGACACTTCCAAAGTGGTAAAATATGTGTCCCCCCTGTAACTTCTAAAATAAGGGAATGATACAATTAAAAAAAATATATGATGTACATTACCATGTAAACTTTCAACGAAAATTGGTTTGAAAGAGATCTAGTACGTAGTTTTTTTTTAATAGGTACGTCATAAATCGTAATGGTACAGAGCCCTCCGTGCGCGAGTCCAACTCGCACTTGGCCGGTTTTTATATTCGGATATTGTAATTAAAGACATACTTAATAGAAAATCTACTGTTTTCAAATGTACTAAGTAACCTTTTATTAGTACTAAGTATGTGCTTTTGAACCGAAATATGTAGAATTGAAATTATTTCATTTTAATGTTTTCTAAGTTTTAAGTCCCAGTCAGCATTAATTAAGAGACAGACAAACAAAAATTGAAAAGATGAAGGAGCATCTTTACAAAAGTTGTTTGTCAGTCTCTATCTCTTACAATTTTTTCCTAAATTACTAGCCCGCGATTTCACTATCATCTAGAAAAGACTTTTTGAGACAAAAAGTAGCCTATGTCCTTTTCCGAGGTCCAATCTATCAGTATACGAAAAATCGACGACGATGGTTCAGCGGTTTTGGTGTAGTAGCGTAACAAACAGACAGAGTTACTTCATTAGCATCACCCAGTTACGATTTTATTTATATTAGTGTGATTTGCATGCCTTTTGCCGTTTCAGTGTGCGACTCACCTATATGATCGCCTCAGCCGAAGTTTGATATAGTACGGGACAAACATTGTTCTATCGTCGGCTTGAATAATTGTTAGTTTCCATATCCGTTGTGATACATTGTTGATAGGCAGTCTTATCAGGCTAGTGTTCATAAGTGCTACTGCTAAGGGGTCTTGGGATTTTACTGTACTTTTGCTGGAACTGTTATAATTATGACTGCCTCATTAGTCTAGTGGTCCTAAGCGCGACTGCTACGCTTGAGGTCCTGGGTTCGATCCCCGGGTAGAGCAAAGTGTTGTTGGGTTTTTATATGAAATTCCCAGCAGCAGCTCCGAGTCTGGATTTGTGCCCGGTTAATGGCAATAGGCTCGCCCCCTATTACATGGGACCTAAACATACCGGCGAAATGTGGGTGTACATTGGAACACCTCTGCCTAACCCTTCGGGAAATACAGGCGTGATGGTATGTTATAATTATCAGACTCTTCCCTGTGGGAACTTTGGAATTATTAAGTAGATACGGATATATTTATACGTTCATATTTACCCAGAAAAGGACTTTACCAATCAGTTGGTTCCTCGTAGGAATATAACATAACATACCGTCACGCCTGTATTCCTCGAAGGGTTAGGCAGAGGTGTAATAATGTACATCCACACTTCGATGGTATGTTAGGTCTAATGTAATATGGGGTAACACCATTGCCATTAACTGGGCACAAATCCAGACTCCGAGCTGCTACTGAGAATTTCATAGAAAAACCCAATAACACTTTGATCGACCTAGGGATCGAAATCAGGACCTCTAGCGTAGCAGTCGCGCTTAGATCCACTAGACCAATAAGGCCTTATCTTAGGTTATACTGGTAAATATTAGGATTTAGTTCATCCGGTTCATCCGTTCGGGAGCTACGATGCCGCAGACAGACACACACAAACACGTCAAACTTATAACGTTTTTGCTTCAAGGGTTAAAAAGCGTCATACATTTTTCCATAAAAAAATTGGCGTATAAATGTGAATAATCAATATCTACTTTTATGAAACCACCCGTACCAATTGTCTTGACAGTATATAGCGAGCAATTGAGAGATAGCAATTTGTTTTCATTGACGAAACAGCATATCAAGCGTAGTTTCTGATACAGTAAAATGTAATGTTAATTATTTGTTTGTTTATGTCCACTTATGTTCACGCGCTTAAAAACTGTGAAGGAAAACATCGTGAGGAAACCTGCATGCCTGAGAGACTTTCTTGACGGCATGTGAAGTCTGCCAACCCGCAGTAGGCTAGCGTGGTGGACTATAGCCTAATCCCTCTCGTTCTGAGAGGAGACCCGTGCCCAGCAGTGGGACAATGTAATGGGTTGATGATGATGTTCACTTTGTTTTTCTCAACTTTATTTGACTATTCTGGGGTATTGAATTTCTTCAATATTGTAATCTGTATTCACAATACTTTCGACCATTACAGATATTGTTATAGCACCTTAATAGATACAATAATAATATTATTGAGAACGTTGCCTTGCCAAAATCATTGAATCATCAAAATCAATGAGGAAATGTTGTTTGGAACTGTGTGAATTTGGCACAAGTAGGCGTAGATAACATCGTCGCAATCTTTAATGATCTTCTTCGGTTGCATTTATGGTTTTATCGTTGTATTTTCAATGTTGTAAGCTACATATTCATTATTGAGATGGTCTTTCACGATTGCCTATAAAATGCGAGACCAGTTTATACTTGTACTGTAGGACCCGTATTTTTGTATGTTGAATCTTGTAAGTTACACACATTTGACATTTAAAATGGTCTTACACTTTTAAATGATCAATTACTTTTAACAAAAAAGTTAAACCGCCTAATTTTATTTTGTAATTTTTAGTGGAAAGTTTTGTTTAGAAGTACTTGTTAGCCAACTAAACGCACTGCTCCAATAAGACAACGATGTTTAAGAGTAAACGATAATATCATCGATGTAAACAATTTTTAGATTTTTGTTGATTGTTGATATTTTCAAAACCGCTTAACCGATTTCGATAAAATTTGAACGGAACCACCTCTAAAGTATGACCTACCAAACAAAATAACAATAATTAAAATCGGTTCACAATTGGCGGAGATATCGCGTAACAAACATACAAAAAAACATAAGTCGAATTGAGACTTTCCTCCTTTTTGAAGTGGGTTGCAAAAAGAAAAAAAGATCAGCTTAAGCTGGTACTTTATAGCCCGTTATCTACATAATGGGCTATAAAGGCCAGGGCAGGACACAGGACATGGACACAGGACTACTCCTGTGTCCATGAATCATATTATGATTTAACCATAGGACAGTAAATGGGTAGGTTCATTATGACGTAAGTAAGTACTTGTTAGTCTATCTCTGTTTATTATAGAAGTGGCAAAATTCCAAAAGTTAAACTTCGAGCAAGGAAAATAGCATAAATTTCCAAAGAAAGTAAATTCAAGCTGTTAATATTATATTAAAATCGATAACAATAGGGATGGACTAAAGTTGCAAACGGGCGGGGACTGATTGTGAAGTTCTGTTAATTTTCTTCAGCCGATTATCGAGTTGGTAACTTTTGTAAGGTCTGTTAATTGCTGATAACTGGGAGTTTACAATGTTGATTGTTTCGGAATGGCAACATTGGCAACTCGTTTCTGAGTGTTGCCAGTTTGGGAATGTTTGAATTTTGTTTGTGGTAATTCGGTTACTTATAACTGGAAGTGGCGCAGGAAAAGAATCACTGGAAAGTATCGAGTGAGACCTTTTCCCAACAATGAGACAGTAATGGCTAATTTAATTATTATTTTTAATAAATTTATAGCTTTGGGTAGGCTATTGGGGTGGTCAGAAAACACTCTAGGCTGGTTCATAACATTTATTGAACACAAAACAACAACAAATGAAACCGTTAGCCGAACAAAACAAATACTTAGCGCGAGTGCGGGGAAATCGTGGCACCGCAGAGCGCGTCTCGTCGAGCACTGTTATTGCGCGCGCAGCGGCGCGTACTACTGCCGCGTCACCTAGCGGGCAATAGGGGAAAACTAATGTGGTTGCCTACTATTGATTACCTATATACGCCACACGCTATAAATTCATTAATACATCATTGGCGAATGGTGGTGTACATTAGTATACCTCTGCCTAATCCCTCGGGGAAAGTAGCGTTATGATATGTTATGTAATGTAGGATCATGTTGCTGTTTATGAAAAATATAGAACGTGTGAACAGTAATCAGAAATCACAATTATTATTAGGATTCGTACAATAAAATCTAATGTAAGTACGAAACTGTGTGTCAATGTGTCCCAAAAATACACAAACAGAGCCATAAATAGCTTTAATAGTGGATAAATCGTAAAAAGGTTGCTGTAATAACATTATTAGATATCACACAGAAACCAATTTTCGTTCACTATTTGGATAGCTGTTTTCGATTAGGTACTTCGAATTGTCGAAGTAGGTAAATGAAAACAGCCTGTAAGTATCTAAGTAGGTATAAAGACTGGTAGTGATGTTTTTTTCATGGGATAACTCGGCAAACGAGCAGGCTAGCTACTTGATGGTAAGTAGTCGCCGCCTATGGATGCCATCCATCCATGGATGTATGGATCAATGCCAAAGGGGTCGCAGATGCGTTTTCAAGCCTATATAAGCCGCTTCTTGAAGGTTGCCATGTCGTACCGGATCGGAAATACATCCGCTGGTAATTAATTCCACAGAGTACTCGTGCGCGGCAGAAAGTTTCTTGAGAAACGCACGGTGGTGGACACCCATTCATCCAGGTGGAATGGATGAAATTTCCATCGCTGGCGAGTGGATCTGTGGCGAAACGCAGCGGAAGGTGAGTACAAGTCCCAAGAATTCCTCAGAACACTCCCCGTGATAAATGCGATGGGGAAAGGAGAAAAGGAGAAAGAAGGGGACTTAGGTAGGATTTGGATCTTCGGCGCTCCGGAGGGTTAGTGAATCTTTGCCTATGAAAAAAGCTTTGAAAGCGACTGAAGATGCTCAATTAGTTGGCGAGTTGATTTTGATATTATAGCAGATATTAGCGTAAAAAAGAGGACTCTACCAAAATTTACAATTTACTCTACTTACTATCTGTTACAAAAATTATTTCTAAGCAAAAGTTTTAGTACTTACTTGTGAATAAGTTATGAATGTGATATATATGTAGACGTACAATTTGGAAAAACCAAAAAAAAGTTTGTGTCCAAGGAGAGACATAAAAAATTTAAATCATGCTCAAACAAAGGATCATTTTGTAACAAAAAATTTAGAAAACCAAATAGCATTTTGCTAATCTAAAGAGTTGGGGCCCCTAAGAGCCTAAGATTAAGCCCCTAAGATTAAGTTACATTTAGCGTTAAAAATCCAAATGCGAAACATTGTAAGGCTCGACGCACATTGGTAAGACATGCAGACAAAAGATGTTTAGATGACGAACGATAATATAACTTAATAATATGAAATTACAATTGCAATTTCAATGGTCGGAAGCTTTTTTGTGGCTACGACCCACTGTATTTCAAGTTTCTACTTTACTGTTCAAATATTAGGTTATATAATGATTTGTCAGCTCAAAATCTCACGCCATGGGTACCAGGCCTAAGGTATAATAGAAAAATAAAGGTCCCCGCAGCAATAACAGTTTTAATTACGTTAAAAATTATGTTCGGAGGAAGTTTTCCGGTTGATATCTTCGCGAGTCCGTTACATTTTACGGTAATGTTTATTTCTCGTCGCCGGTCGCAACGACTCCGCAATTTTTATTCTAATATTGAAAATTAACGATAAAAAAGGTGTCTTTAATATAAATATTTAATATATACATTAATATAAATGATATTTATTTCTGTATATAGTTCTTTTTAGTCGACGTGTTAATTTTTCTTATACCTACTAGATGGCGCCGGTATTCTTAATATGCGACCTCTGAGAAGAAAAACTTCTTTTGAAGTCCAGACATAATAGTTATTGTTTATTATATTTTACCGTTAAATAATGCGAATAATTATCCACAAAGATATTTAAATTTCTTTTGAAAGAAAAAAGTAGGGTTCAAACTTGCGTCCCTCCAGTTATGTACACCGGACGCTTTTGCCGAGACAATTGCTTGTGATGTCACTCTTCCACATTCTTACGTCTTAAAGTGACATTGGTTATTGATGAATTCTCCTTCAAACCATAATAAAATAATGTTATCTCCAAAACAGTTTCGAAGTCTTTTATTTATTAAGATCTTTTGTTTGCGCTATCGACATCCGAGAAAAACACAACCAAATTGAGGACCTCCTGATTTTTGATGTCGGTTAAAAAAACACGCAATCACCATATTGACCTAAGGTTAAATGTTACAAAAAGCCCTTAATATCAAACAACGTTACAATATTTTTTCGTAACAGCAAACAATAACGTTTGTTTTATCACACCAATATCGGACATTTTATTTGTCGCTGATACTCGACGGGTTAGCGCTGGTTTGCCAGCTTTAAATTTACCAATAATTCGGGGAAGTTTAGGGAAAATTAGGTCTTTATGAATGTAAAAGTTTGTAGTGTATTTAGAAGTCCGCGGAATATTATTGTAAAGGGCATTTGTCGCGGTTATTTCGAGTGTAAATTAAGTTATTATTTAACTATCTAAGGATAAGCAGCAAGTATGCAAGTAACCGTAAGATGCAATACGTAAATAAACAATTATTTAGTATCATAAGTAGGCATAATTTAGGCTCTTTCAGGAAAAGACCGTGTGAGGGCAACGTTATTTACGTTAACGTTAAATATCGATTGAATGGATCCTACGATTTTCTAAATGATATGAGAATAAAGTAATTTAATCACCGTACTTATTTATAGAACGTTTTGACAATTCAATAATAAGTTCCTCAAAACTCATACTTGTCAAATACCTTCACAAATTAACTGATCAACTCCTATCTTCTTTTCCTATCAGTTGCTGCCGAAAGAAAAATAATGATCTTAATAAAAAGTCGCCTCAAAGACGTAAATAAAAAATGTGAAGGCAAATTTCGACATGGCGGGTAGGAGTCGCGATGGCCTAGCGGTCATAGCGTCTGGTGTACTTAACCAGAAGACGCAGGTTCGAATCCTGCCCGCGGTCGTATTTTTCCTTCACTAAAATAACTTAATGATCTTTGCATGGAAAATGCCAAAAAAATACAAAAAGATAGTTAAAAGGTAGGGTGGCATCGTACGACATCGTACTTGCTGTAAAGCATGTCATGTCGGTTCAGAAGCACATTTTCAACAGATGTCACTAACGTCGCCTCAAAGACGTATATAAAAAATGTGAAGGCAAATTCGACATGGCGGGTGGGAGTCGCGGTGGCTTAGTGGTCATAGCGTCTGGTGTACTTAACCAGAAGACGCAGGTTCGAATCCTGCCCGCGGTCGTATTTTTCCTTCACTAAAATAACTTAATGATCTTAATAGTCTACCAAACTTTCTGGCCTAATCTGGTATAGTTTTATTAAAGACGCACCATCATCATCATCAACCCATTACAATGTCCCACTGCTAGGCACGGATCTTCTCTTAGGATGCGAAGGATAAGGCTATAGTCCACCACGCTCCTAGCGGGTTGGCACACTTCACAAACCGTCGTGGAAATCTCTCAGGCATGAAGGTTTCCTCACGATGTTTTCCTTCACCTCCCTTCATTAATTATAAATACGCACTTAGAAAAGTCAGCCTTGGATCAGTCCGCTTGGAACCGCGCGAGCGAACGCGCGCTTGTGCGCTGTGACTAAACTATAACCGAGCGGTCATTGACCTTTACGAGACGATAATGTCTAACAAGACAAGTAACACAGTGAAGTGTAACAATTGTAATATTGTGATTAACGAGTTACTGGCCTTTATTCAAAACAAGGCAGGTATCATGGATGAGGACAGTATAACACGGTTATGTGCCACTGCATTTACTGATGAAGAAATATCATTTTCTAAAAAGTTGTTATATGAGTCTGTAGATATATCTCGTCGAAAAGTGAATCGTAGAAAAGAAGGAAAGAACCGACGTGAGATTGAGGACATTATCACACTGATAAAAGAGACTGATCCGGAGCTACTGCCGATCTTTGTTGCAAGACATCTTCATAAACTCCCACCGGTAACGTTCGATCATTTGGACGCGACTAGACTACTTAGGGATATTATAAAACTACAAGAAGATGTTGCGGTAATCAAGGAGAAATATGTTACTATCGACGACATAAATGACATGAAAGTGTCCAGTAATTCCTGTTACAGGAGTATTAATGTTAACCGTAAAAGAGGAGCGGGCTTAGTAGATAATAATTTTGAATATGAAAGTGGGCCAGAGGGCTTGCTTACACACCTGGTACCAGAGAGGTTAACGTTAACTGCCGCAATGATAAACAGGTGCGAAAACGAGATGAATGAGGCGCATAATGATACAATTGCAAACAACTGTATTGTCCCGACCGCGCCGGTGGCGCATACGCAGGTAATGGAAAAAACCCAGTGCAAGGAGCAATGCAGCGTCGAGCGCGTGGAGGCCGCAACTGCGGTTTCGACGAAGCAAAGCAGCGGCGAGACAAGGACAGCGATGCTATCGCCGTTAGAAGATGCGTGCGACAGTAATAGGAGGCCCACTGCGGTTTCGAGTACAGATGCACGGGTGCAGGTAGCAACGCCGGTGTCATCGACCCCGAGTAGTCACGAGCGTAAACAAATGTCAGATGTTCTGCGCGAAGGTTTGCAACGCGGTGAGTGGAAAAAAGAATCACCTGCGGAGGGATGGATTAAAGTACAGCGGAAAAAACTTCAAAACCGTTTCATTGGATTGAAAGGCAGGGCGGACGTAGGGCCTCAATCCACGTTTAAAGCAGCTGATGTAAGTGTGCCTTTTTATATCTATAATGTGAATAGGGACACAGAAATGAATGATATCGTGTCATACATTAAAGTGAAAACGAATGTAGATGTTTCCTTGCACAAGATAGATATGAAAAGGAATCAAGGGATATGCTGCATACAGATTTTTAATACCGAAACATAAGTTGAATGTATTTATGAGCGAGGACCTGTGGCCGACTGGCGTATCTTTCCGCAGGTTTGTTTATTATAATAGATCAACCGAGCGGCAACCAGGTGACTTGCACTCGAGTGACAGAGTAGACAATAATACATCACGTTAATGAATACTACAGCTGAAGGTAATAATACTTGTAAGTCAACCAAGTTCGTAAGCTATAACTGTAAATCTTTAAAGAGGTCGCTTGTGTGTATAAAAAACTTATGTAAGTGCGTGGACGTCATTGCATTGCAAGAAACCTGGTTGTTACCCCATGAATTAGCAATGCTGGGTAACGTGGATATAGATTTTAGTTATTTTGGTAAATCAGCGGTGGATACGTCGGTGGGGATACTGAGGGGGAGACCCTTTGGTGGCGTGGCTCTTTTATGGAGGAAATCATTATTTATATCTGTAACTGTGGTTCCTTGTGCGAGTGATCGTATTGCGGCCATTAAAGCGTCGACGTGCGACGGCCGTGACATGTTATTGTTTAGTGTGTATATGCCAACTAACTCTCGTGACAATTTAAGTGAGTTTTGTGAATCCTTAAGTGAAATAGCTGCTATCGTAGAGAGTGAGAACTTAGAACATGTTTATATACAAGGAGATTTTAATTCGCACCCTGGAGAATTGTTTAGCCGGGAGTTAGTATCGTTTTGTGATGAGCAGAGTTGGTGTTGTGCTGATTACATGAAACTGGGTATAGATTCCGGTACTTTTACGTTTGTGAGTGATGTTTGTGGTAGTAGACGTTGGCTTGACCATTGCCTGGTTTCTGAGGCAGCGTGGAGATCAGTGGAGGAGGTGGAAGTTCTACAAAATGTCTATTGGTCCGACCACTTCCCACTCTGTATTCAGGTCAACTTGGGGATGGTGAGGCAGACGGATACCTCAGCAAAAGTTGATTGTAAAGTAGTGGATAAAGTGCGGTGGGGGGAAAGAAGTATTGAGCAAATAAACTGTTATCACAAATTATGTATGGAGAAGCTTAAACGTATAGACTTTCCATCTGTACTAAGCAATTGTTGCGATAGGTTCTGCTGTAATAAAGACCATAATGCAATAATAGACAACCTATACAATAATATTGTTACTTCGCTTCGTGAGGCAGCAGAGGGCAGTGCTGGTTTTGTGAAAAACAGTAAATGTAGGCGTTATGTTATCGGTTGGAATAGATACGTTAGGAGCGCTCATCTGTGCGCTAGGGATGCGTTTAGGACCTGGGTGTGGCATGGTAAACCTCAATTTGGTCAGGTGTTTGTAAGGATGCAAGAAACAAGAAAATTTTTTAAACAAAAATTAAAGTTTTGTCAGGATAATGAAGAACAAATTAAGTTAGATATTTTAGCTACGGAACATAGGAAAAAGCATTTTCAAAAATTTTGGAAGTCCACCCAGAAATTAAACGCTAGACCCGGCGTACCGGTGAGCGTCAATGGCGTGTCTGAACCAGGGAAGATAGCCGAGTTGTTTAGAGGGCATTTTACTGTAACGTCACGTATAGAAGAGAAGGAGCATGAGTACGAGTGGGTGAAGAATAGAGTGTCGACCAGCCCAATTAACATAACATCAAAGGAGATAGGAAACGTTATAAGAACTATGACTAGGGGCAAATCCCCGGGCCACGACAGCCTTAGCATAGAACATTTTCAACATGCCGGCCCGCATCTTTCCAGGGTCTTATCCATGTTGTATAATTTTTGTGTTAGGCACTCATACCTTCCTGAGGAATTAATGAGGACGATTGTTGTGCCCATTGTGAAAAATAAAACAAGAGATGTGTCAGATAAGGAGAACTATAGGCCGATATCATTAGCCACTGTAACTGCGAAAGTTCTTGACAGTGTGCTCGATCGTAGAATGGCTGGGCAGCTCAATTTAAATGATGCACAATTCGGCTTTAGATGTGGTCTTTCTACAGAAACTGCAATTCTGGCGCTCAAGCACACTGTCAAGTACTATACTTGTAGAAACACACCTGTGTACGCTGCCTTTCTGGACCTGTCAAAAGCATTTGACCTGGTTAATTATAATATCCTATGGACTAAACTGCGTGAGCGAAAACAACCTGATGAGCTTGTTGAACTTCTCAGGTATTGGTATAGTCATCAGATTAACCAGGTCAGATGGGAGGGTGCATTGTCTGAGAGGTATAGGCTGGAGTGTGGAGTAAGGCAGGGCGGTTTGACCTCCCCTGCACTCTTCAGCCTGTACGTCAATCGGTTAATCGAGGAACTCGGCAGCACAGGTGTCGGATGCTCAGTGGATGGGAAGATTATAAATAGTATAAGTTACGCAGACGACATGGTGCTGTTGAGTCCCTCGATTGATGCCCTCAGGCGATTGCTCCAGATATGTGAGGGGTACGCCGAAACTAACGGCCTCCTATATAACGTTGGAAAGAGTGAATGCATGGTATTCGGGGTAGGTACTAAAAAGCACAGAGCGGTGCCTCCGTTATATCTGTATGGTGTACCTCTAAAGAGAGTGTCGTGTTTCAAGTACCTGGGTCATGTAGTGACTGAAGATCTACATGATGACCAGGATATTGAGCGGGAATGAAGAGCGTTGTCGGTCCGATGCAATATGCTAGCTCGCAGGTTTGCAAGATGTACGAGGCCTGTGAAGATTACACTTTTCAAGGCTTACTGCCAATCCTTTTACACTTGCAGCCTGTGGGTTAGACATACTCAAAAGGCCTACAACGCTCTCCGAGTCCAGTACAATAACGCTTTCAGGATGTTGTTGGGGCTACCGCGGTACTGCAGCGCGTCAGCAATGTTTGCGGAAACGGCTACGGATAGTTTCTCAGCAATCATGCGAAAACGGTCGGCATCCTTGCTACGCAGGATTCGTGAGAGTGCCAATAGCATCCTGAGAGCGATAGGTAATAGTCCAGACTGTGTTTTCCTGGAGTATTGGACACACATGCATAATTGCGGTGCCAATGCTGCAGGAATATATATGAATTAAGGAAAAATAATAATTAGTACCTACTAACATAGTTACGTAAGTTGTGTTTTACTAACAAATGATATGGAAAAATATTTCTGAAATAAATTATTCATTCATTCATTCATTCATTAGAACTCGACAGCTTAATTTGGCTGTCCAATGGTCATAATTATCACTGCACTTCATTGTGGGGAAACCAATTTTTTCGGGGAATTGTGCCGATCTGGCAACCCTAGCTTACAAAACGCACGGTCCGCGACATTTATAGCAGTAATTATGACTGATTTAGAGACTGGCCAGCCTGCCTCAGTGTTGCCCGTTTATCGGAAATGAGCAAAGGAGGTATTTATTACACCCGTGTATGTTATTGTCTTTCAGAATGTGTTTGTACCGATATTGGACCACATAATTTTGAATGCTTGGTCGTAAAAGAGCGGTATGTTTTAAGGCTAATCGTTCAGCATTGGGCGTACATTTTTTTTTCGCAAATTTTTCGTTTCACTATTTTCCAAGCCTAGCCTTTTCCAATTGGGAAAAAACTAGGAATTTATAGTTTGATTCATGTAAAGTAAATCTGTTTAACGAATTAAAATAAGATGCACAGAATGTTTTATGTATAAGAGTATGTGCTTTCTTACACTGAAAACAGACAAACAGACGATATAAATAACTTTTTTTGGGTTCGAGGACTTTTATGTACTCAAGCAAACCCATTTGTCAAAGTGACAAATTTTCTCAGTTGATTTTGAACTTTATCGTCAACTATTTAAGGTTTAAAATCATTTGGAGAAATTTGACAGTTTTGTATACCTTGACCTGCTGGCGACTGTACAAAATCTGTTTTATTAACCATTTGATATTATGCATAAGAAAGTACCTATTTATACAATACCTACCTAAGTTATAAAAAAATGTTTTGTCTATCTGTTTGTTTCTTCCGGATAATCTCCGAAACAGCTTGACCGATTTTGATGGGACTCTAGTAATTCTAGGAACCGAGTAAACCCGCGAGTAACGACTAGTTTATTTATGAGGAGATGTTAGATTCAACTTGGAATGTATATAGTAAGCACTAGAAAGTTATACCCTAGAGATGCGCAACAGAACTTGGAAACTTAAAGCACTAGTTATGTTGCCAACATAAATATAAATTACAATATGGTAAACGCTTGGCAAATAGCTGATCGTAATGCTTCGTATTGCATTTTGGATACTATTGTAAAGACTATAGATAGATAGAGTTATTTATAACTCATATTTTTCTCAAAGATATGAATTTTCTAATTAAAGAAAATTTCTTAGTGAAAGAAAACTCGATCTCAGGTAGGGTGATAATCTGCGTCTCTCTGGTTAAGTACACCAGACGCTTTGCCAACTAAGCTAACCGAGACCACTGCATGTGATGTCGAATTTCTCTTCCACATTTTACGTCTTCTTAACGTGTATTTAACCAGAGAGACGCAGGTTCAAACCCTACCTGAGATTGAATTTTTCTTTCACTAAGAAATTTTCTTTAATTAGAAAATATCTTTGTGAACATTTCGCATTATTTAATGCTAAAAAATAATCATATTAATCTTCTTCCATTTCAAGGAAGGCAAGTGCGCTTTTTAGTAAGTAAGTACGGGTTTGACTCACACTGCCGCGTCTCCAGGTGGTAGATGATCAATGGGTCTTGTACCCACAGGACCTTAAACAATTGTAAAAAGTACCTGCTGAACCCCATTCAGAGACCCCATTGGACCTCCTTAAAAATATTTTGATCTAATTGATAGTTTTTTTGTGTGTTAAATGCGACCCACATCTATAACTAATTAGTTCAAAAACCCAATTGTTTTATTGTAGGAGAGGTTAGATCTCGAGATAGCATTTCTTTTAAAAAAGCTTGCTAGTAATCTTGTTAACCTCTCGTACTAAGCTAAATGTTACGAGTAGGTTCACGTCGGTAGTGCAATGGGTGGGTTTCGAACCGGCAACCACATGATCGCAAGTCCGACGCCCTAGCCAATTAAGGTACAATTATATAGAAAATTTACGAATTAAATATTGAGACTTGATATGACAGCCAGCAGTCTTCGGATTTGTTGTATTTTATTTTATATTTTTTAGTTCTTATTCACATCACTGTTATGCACGATTGTACGTTCCATAAAAAGAGGGTCAAATGTGTAAAAAAACGAAGTCCAGTGGGACATGTTTGTTTGTTTGTGACAAAATAGTATGGTTCCATTTTGAAAATCCATGGGTACAAGGTTTTAGTTAGGTCTAATGGGTCCTATCGAGTAGGTAGGGTCCGATAATGACGGTTCAGTTCGGTACAAGACTCATTCATGACGATTTTCTGTACTATAAAAATGCTAGAAATAAGATAACACTTTTTGTAATTCCAACTAGTTAAAAAAAAGCAAGATTACTGCGATTAATACTGTGAATATAGGTACACTATACACACATTACAGGTTTGGCTATATGTACATCCCAAAAAGTTTATTCAAAGGCGAATAACTGGTATTTTCTTAATTTTTATTTATTCTTCCCGTTTTTATAACATGGCTCACTGAAATCCTTTTACGCTGACGTCATTTGAAACTTCCTTGAAACATATTTTCTCTGAACACTTCATTTATTTTGCCCTTTTTTGTAGAAAAAAAAAATTAAATCACTAACAAGCTTCTTTGAGATATAATTAACTGGATTCTGTCTTCATTGGAGACGAATGGAGCGGAGCGAAGAGAGACGGAGGCGAAGGCTTGAGTAAAGAGTTTTTAGCTTTATATTTTATAGAGTTTTTTTTTTCTTTCGGCTGAGATTGTTTTTAAAATTTAAATTACGAAAACGAACAAAGAGGTGATACATATTATAAATAAAAGTTGACGGCTATAGTCAAATAGACTAGAACTACTGGTACTAGAGAGTAAAGAGTAAAATAACATAACATTTCGCCTGTATTCCCCGAAGGGTTCGGCAGAGGTGTACCTACTAATGTACACTGACATTTCGCCGGTGTTTAGGTCAAATGAAGTAGAGGGCGAACCCATTGCCATTAACCGGGCACAAATCCAACATTCAGAACTGCTGAGAATTTCATAGAAGAACTCAATAACACGTTGCTTGAACCAGGAATGGAAACCAGGACCTTTAGCGTAGCAGTCTCGTTTAGGATCACTAGGATAATGAGGCAGTTATTCGTGATAATATTGATATTAAGCCGCAAATGGTTAGATGAAAAGCTATCCCCAACAGATATAAAGAAAATAAAAAAATATGTGAGATAAAACTATACTACTTACATGGAATTGGATCCAGTTTTCACAGGTATACATCAGGCTATACATCAAGCTATATAAATCTAGCTTAGACTGACCTCCCAATGTAAAGGTTTTCCGTACAATTCAAGGCCAGCCTATACTGGTTTTGTATAGTTTGATTTGAAGTACCTATAATTAAAAATATTATGAATGTATCGTCTTAATAAGCAGCCTAGAAGCCGAGTATTATAATTTAGCAAGTAACGGCTACAGCTCAACCTATACATCCAGTTTAAGTTGCTCTCGCACTGTATAGGCTTTCTATACAATAAGAGGTCAGCGTAAACTGGTTTTGTATAGCTTGATGTGTAGCCGAGCGTACAATATAAATGTCATAAAAATGAGCGAATTCAGCGGAATTTCAAAACAGTATCTATTGCTATTGTGTCGCGTGTAGTTAGCGACTCGACAGAATGCCTGCCGATGTGATTCGCTCAATTGATTGTCTGTTAGGGCTGGCACAACGTATTGGAATTATTTTTTCTGCTGACATTGCGCCGAACTGTACGTGCTGGATAAAATCCAGTCGTCTAAACAATGGTATACCAATTATAGGTATTGTTACACGAGGTGGGTTTTATTACATACCATACCATCACGCCTGTATTCTCCCAAGGGCTAGGCATAGGTGGACCTACTAATACACCCACATTTCGCCGGGATGTTTAGGTCCCATGTAATAGGGGCGAGCGTATTGCCATTAACCGGGCACAAATCCAAACTTCGAGCTGCTACTGAGAATTTCATAGAAAAATTCAATAACACTTTGGCTTGACTTTTCGAATTAGGAATCGAAACCAAGACCTCTGGCATAGCACTAGACTAATGAGGCTGTCTTTCAGATGGCTGTTTTTCTGATGATTATGAAAATTTATCTGATTTTCGAAACTAGTTTGGAGATAAGTAGGTACATTATTTTATATCAGTTTTAGTTTTGTTAAAATATAGTTTATTGTCAATAGGTAAGTCCATAATGTCCTAATATGTACTACAATTCTGCCACAAAATAGCGACATTTCAGTGACAACCCTAACACGTTACGATAAATTTAGCAAATAAATGAAATAACCGCGCCATATAATATTACGGTCGTGATTCAGATGATAAATAAGCAATATTAATATTTACCATGTACAGAAACTGTATAAAAACGAAATAGAAATATAGTTTATTACAAATTTCACCTTTCGATTATAGACACAAAGTTGATTTCAGAATAACAAAAAACTATATAAAAGGTCATACAACTATTAGATTATTTGCAAAAAGAAATAAACCTCAGTGTTATGAAAATACATTCTCTAATCTATAACTGGTAAAACTTTATGACTATTGCCGTTGAAAACTGTTGCAAAAACGGGAAAAAATATTCCTTTTAAATGCAGAAAAATCGAAAAACCACGCCGGCGAAGCCGTGGGCGTAAAGCTGGTAGCATTTATATATATTTTAAGCTTTTATATGCTTTTATACCACAATATAGTTCAAATATTTTAAAATAATATGGAAATAAATTATAGCAACAATTTTCGTTATCATCACTATCACTACATAGTATAAAACAAAGTCGCTTTCTCTGTCCCTATGTCCCTTTGTATGCTTAAATCTTTGAAACTACGCAACGGATTTTGATGCGGTTTTTTTTAATAGATAGAGTGATTCAAGAGGAAGGTTTATATGTATAATACATACATATTTTATAGAAAAGCCGAGAAACTACGCGGGCGAAGCCGTGGGCGGGAAGCTAGTAGACGATAATTTGAAAATTCAGTTTTAACTATATCTTGCAAATCTATTTATCATTACACAGGTGTCGTCTCAAACTTATGTGACAGTTGTGAACGTGAATAAATTACGTATTTTATTCTACAAAATAGTATTTATATAGTGTTTTATCATTCAAAAGCCTAAATAAATATTTACGACTTGTTGTTGTATTTTTAATAAGATTTTGTTTTGTTAAACAAACTGAATTTGAATTACAAAGATTTGTTTACTGTTTTTTTTAGGTCTCTGTATTTGAATTTCGAAGAATTGTTTGAGTAGTCGAATTGTTTATATCTAAAGAAAGGTTTTATAGCACAATAAACTCACAATGTAAATTATAAAGCGCGTTGTTTAAATTATTTTAAAGTGAATTTTAACTCAATTTAATAAGCCAATATCAGGAATTTTGTTTTGTTACAAGTTCAGCTTAATGCTTAAGTGTCAGCATTGCGAAATGCATTTTTTTCTTGGTATTTCGCAAATTATTCGGCTAAAACACATTCTAGGTACATGGCAGTAGAAATTGCGACACAAACAATTACTTATTTAAGATTGAGTATTAAATCTTTTGCTTAAAACACGCTATTGTAGGAGATTTAGGTGTAAATTGAATGAAACGCGCCCGCAAAGCGCGCAGGAAAGCGAAGCAAAAGTCCAAGACTCTGCCTAAGATCAATTTGGATGATTACGACATGCGAGAGGATGATGGGCAAGCAGACCTTATGGATAAATTGTCATTTTTCGCCGAATCCACTATTTTACACCAAAATCTTTCTACGAGAGCGATTTTTTAGCAAAAGTTTTAATACGAGATATCCTCTCAAGAATAACAAAACCTGTAATTTGGTATTGCCTTGTGAAACACTAAAAATCTTCAACCAAAATTGTTGGTATTTGTTGCTCGGTTATATTTACGAGTCGGATAAGCCAATCCGGGTTGTACTGACATGGGTTTTTTTTGTAAAAAGGGTGTGAAGAGGGTTGCTCAACGCATTCCGGGCTGTGTCAAATTATTGTCAACGTCATTATTTTCCAGGTAATTTCCTTGAGTTTTTAGGAAAGCTACTGTTTTTTTTTGTAAACATTTTGTTTTTGTTCGGTGGCGTACGGACGAAGAAATTTTTGGAATAAATTTAAATAATAGAATATAACATACCATCACGCCTGTATTCCCCTGTAACCCTGTGGGTTAGGCATAGGTGTACCAATGTACACCCGCATTTCGCCGGTATGTTTAGGTCCCATGTAATAGGGGGCGGGCCTATTGCCATTAACCGGGCACAAATCCAAACTCCGAGCTGCTACTGGGAATTACATAAAAAACCCAATAACAATTTGTTTGACCCGAGGATCGAACCCAGACTAATGAGGCAGTCAATAATAGAACAATACAATGGTATTTTTTTATTATAGTATTGTGCAATAACGATTGCTAAATAATTATATTTAAAGATATTTAAGCAAAAGAAAAAATCGGTCTCAGGCAGAGTTCGAATAGCAATATCGAAGTTTGAATAGAACAAACTGTAAAGGATGTCATGTCGGTTAAGGGACATAGTAATAATATTTTAAATTAATAAATGGTGCCAACGTCTAGTTAAGACGTAGAATGTAGAAGAAATATTCGACATCACAGGCAGTGGTCTTGGTAGCTTAGTTGGAAAAAGCAGTGTTCTTAACAAGAAAACTACCTAAGGGTGAATTTTTCGTTCGCTGAAATAAAACCTTTAATTTGCATTACAAACTTGTGGAGAGAATTGTATATTTTTATTTTTTTATTGTTTAGTATCTGTGTGCCGAACTTATTGCCAATTAAAGTAACAAATAATTGGATAGTCCAGGTAAGTAGTCCTTCAAACAGTATATTTTAGCAGGAGGATTCTTTGTCAAAGTATCACGAACTAAACTTCAAAAAACTTCAAAATAATTTTCAATGTTTCTTTTTCATCTCATTCTGTTTTTATCAAAATGTTTTCGTCTGTTCTGAGATTACTTATTTCACAGTCAAATACCTACTTTCTCCTGTTTTAATTTAAAAATATCACCGTGTCGCTACCTGGCTGCTTTAGACGTTAATTTGATTTTTATTCTGCAAATGTATTTCAAATTTTAACGTTTTCGACGCAATTTTGTGCTGTAGAAGTCACAATATTGACTTGCACTCTTGTTGTTTTTGGTGTAAATATAAATCGTATGTACTTATGTGTAAAGAAACATTCACATTTTATGATGAAGAATAATTTCATTAATATTTTGGAAAATATCTGTGTAATAACTATACAGAAACTAGGCTGTCTCATTTATTTCAGAGCCTTAAACGACATCACAGCACACATTACTTAATATAAACATTACGCAAGACATTTACAGAAACACAAGAAATAACAAGGATCAGCTAAAACGTCTGCGAGTACAAACTTATTTCTCTCATAACCTAACAATTCCATTTCCCGCCAAGATGCGGCCGGCAGCTAACGAACTGTCACATTTTCGCGCCAAAATGAGCGTCACCATAATTAGGTTGAGGCCTCACTACCACGACTTGGAACGATACGTAATATCCAGGATACTAGGTTTTATTATTAAAGTTATTTTTCGAAAGGACCGTAATGTAACATTTCTTCATTTGTTCATCATTGTGCCTGTAAGGATTAGTAAGCTGAAGTGGAAGTGGGTGACAAACGCTGGAGCAATCCAGTTCTCGAGTGGAGACCGCGTCTAGGCAAGCTTAGTGTTGGGCAACTGTCGGCCAGATGGAGTGACGACTCGCGGAAGGTAGCTGGCAGTGACTGGATGGGGAAAGCCGAAGGCGCTGTGGCGCTCACTAGGAGAGGCCTACTTCCAACAGTGGACAAGTATAGTCTGATGATGATGATGATGATGAAGTACCCTAAGCTGTCCCTTCACCAAAGATGAAGATACCTACTTCCTTTTAAGTGCCTAGGAGTTTTTTCTACTAGCAACATTAACAAAGATGTGGTAATTTTCTGCCTTATTGCGAAAAAGCATCTTCTGTATGGCGCCAATATTGTACAATAAATTACCGAAATGTTGGAAAGAATATACCACTGCAAAATTAAGAAATAGCTTAAAAAGAATTCTATTGGAGAAAGTCTATTACAATATTGAGGAATTCTTGAATGATAAAAATATATAACTTAAATGAACCTACAAAATTTGTTGACATCTGATATTAATTTTTAGTTATAATAAGCAGACTTTTCTCTTTAAATACCAAATATTTTAAAATAAATTAGTGAAACTAAATTAATATAATTAATTAATTAAATGTATATCTGTTTGTACGCCGTTAAGGCAAAACATGACGTGTTAAAATTATGTAATGAACATCTTGCATGCCCTACTGTGTGTGTATACTCATGTTTGACAAATAAATGATCTTGTATCTTGTATCTTTATTTCAATTAGACCATTAAAATGGGTATTTTTGCGAAGTAAGAAGTAGATACTATTGGGTCCAATATCTGGTGCGGTGGCGGACTCTGCGAGCCAATCGTAGGCCACTGACATGGAGGCCAGAGATCTGTCTTAACCCTCCGACGCCCAGTATCCTACTGCGGATTTTGAGAGAAGTGGACCATTCTCTCGCCATTACAGGGGATTGCGTTGCAGAAGACCAATTAGGATGCTACTTAAATACAAATTCTTGTTTTTTTTTTACCTAAACAGATATGTCAACCCCATCATGCCTCTAACAGAGTTATGTTACAAAGGTATATCTAGAAAATAAATAATAAACTTCAATTTCTGAAAAAAAATTGGTAAATCACGAATGAAGCGACATATTTTTTAGCAATCTCTGAAGTGGAAATTCTTAGTTATTTTGTGTTTCCAGTAACAATACTTTGGTACGGGGTCTTATAAATTTCCATAGTAAATACTAAGCCAAGCTGGGGAATAAATAAAGTTCATTAGATACATATGAAATTATTTAATTATCAATGTATTTAATTATCGAAGCGATTATGAAGGGAATTTTCTGTGATTACGCTGTATGTTAAAAAATAAATGGAATATTTAATATTATTTTTACGAGTATTCTATTCTAGATATTCATATATACGTATAAATTTTATACATGCACATTACTATAATTATATTAGAACTACTCTTGCAGCGATTTCACTCAATCAATGTCCGTCCAATCCATTTTTATTATTTCTGATGATGCAAAAATAGCAACTCCTTTCATTACAAAGTTGTCTATTTCCTTTGAAAACACATTTTACTGACAAGAGAAACGTAATGAATCAATCTTTGTTTTTATTTTACCAACAGATGTTCCTTTAATATTAATTTTCTTTTCATTCCGTGTAGAGGTGGATGTGAAAATCTTTTATTTTTCTATTATACTGTAACCAGGAGGGGGACTTTTTGATTACTGTTTGAGACTGATTTGGGGGTCTTTCATTCCCTCGAAGGAGGGTACACTCGGGTAGCTGATCATTTGGAATTTGCTCAAAGTGAGATTGCAGCGCTTTTGCGTTACGCAAGTGGTGTTGATTACTTACACAATTTTTGTAAAAATTTTTTTTTTCTTCTTTTAAAAAGACTGTTGCTAAATTCGGCTTGTGCAAATATATGTATGGCCTACTGGTAGATTTGTTGAGAATTTTGGAAAGACTTTTTTCGGGACAGTTTTGTTAAAGTTGTCCTTTTTCTAATTAACCCTTGGAGTAGGGTAGGGCGGGGCTAAAAGGTCCAATTTAAACATATCCTCCTGTAACTTTTTAACTGTTGGTTTCTAAAGGAAACTCTTATCTGTTTTGAGTAGCGTAATTCTTCAAGTTTAAGTAGTAATAGTTGAATTTGGCAAATATTATATCTAAATGCCAGATAATCATGATTTAAAACATTGTGTCCAATGGTCCTTTTTACCCCACCAGCGGGGTAAAAAGGACCAGGGCTGGGGTACTAAGGACCAGCATTATCTTATACTATTCTATGGTTAAGGAAACATTATAAACGTAAAACATGCAAAATCAACAAATCTTTATAATTATTTGAGAAAAGGAACATGTTAAACAATAAATCTCATTTGTTAAAGCTGTAGGAAAACATTTCGGTCTTAATAATTAGTCGTTACCTTGTTTTAAAAGTCTATCTATAATATATTATATATTATACCTACCTTCAAAATAGCATTCTGTAACATGTATTATATTACCCGTGTTAAACTAAGAAAGAAAAACATTATTTTTATATACTACAAAGATTTTTTTCTTTATTAAGTCATTAAATCTCAGCAGGTTAAAAAAGTCCAAATGACCGGACCTTTTTACCCCTATGGTAGGTACACTTTTTTTTAAAATTATAGAAAAAAAACTTAAGTGTCCTCTAAAATTACTATAGCATGAAGTGAAACATGAAATTACACACAATAATATATCAAAAGCTGAGCTTGGTAATATTGAAAATACAAATCCCAGCCTAAAAATAAGAAACAAGAAAATTATTACTTATGTGTTTTTTTTGCATGCGGTCTGCGTGCACTCTTAACGGCGCTGGAAAACTCACCGCACGAAGTGGTATGTGTACCCCTACCGTAATCCCTTCGTGCGCTTGTCTTTCAATTCATTAAAGCGCTCATAATTTCGGAGATATGCATAGTGGACCTTTTTACCCGCGGACCTTTTAGCCCCGCCCTACCCTACTACATTGATACATAATGAAAAATCAATTGTTCAATACGCCCGCTGGTGGCAATTATGGACTATGCTGAATTAGATACCTACAACTTAATTTATCGAGTTGAAATTGTTTTTTTTTTGAGAGACGGAGACACAATTTTCCTTTAATATTAAAAGCAAAATATTTAGATTAAGAAATATTTGTGCTAATTTCAAAATTTGTTCAAGTTTATTCGTAGGTTTACTGGGTAAATGCGATACACCACTTCGTTTTACATGGAAAATTGTATCTTAACCTAGTAGGAATCAGCGAAGAGGATTTGGGAAAATTCCCAAGGCATATTGAACTCGAAATCAACGCCATGGGGCACAGCATATTCCTTTATATCATGAAAATAAGGATATCGTGGAAAATACATCACACAACCAATATTCCTAACGAAATCTATGTTGTAGAGGATAGGAGGTAAATAATAAAAAGCTCAAAACACAGACCGATAATGCCGGTATCTGTGATGTAGAGCGGGGGTATACACAGAATGATGTCAGGGGTAAAAAAGAGAGATTTACCCCCGGCCAAGACGCTTACAGACACGTCGTGATTGATGACGTGTGCGCTTCCCGTCGCGTATTAGCAAACACTGGTTCGAGTGATGGGGTAATTATTTGTATTTTTTTTTACTTTATAATTAATAAAAAAATAAATAGTCCAGAGATCAGAGATCTGACTTATTGTTTATTAGTGTATTATAATGACAACAATCATACGGGCCACCACATAATAAGCAGCAACCGCAACCTATACACGCCTCAGTGCCTTGTGGAACCTCAGTTATCAAACTTCATTTGCCCCGTAATTTAACTATAGTATTTTTTAGGCAATGCAACTCAAATGCACTCCAAAGACTGACTTGAGAAAAGTATTAATTAGTTTTCGATTCGTAATATAAGAATTTGTCGGGACTATAATATTATGAGCTCTAATCAAATAACAAGTTAAGATGGAACTTTGCGAACAAAGAAGTGAGGCCGGTATAAACTACGCCTAGCCGTTTACAAACACAATTTTACACTATATAACAATACCGAAACTACGCCTTATCTTGTCAGTCGAGCTTTCGATAGCTTGATAGCTCGACTGACAAGAGAGATTATGAGATGATCTGATGGAATAAGAAATAAACCAATTTATGATTCAATTATTGTTACTTCTCAATTCTCAAGGCACGTTATGATCGCCATAACCATGGTTTTGTATATAACAGATATTTCGAGTATAATTTAGAGCTATTTTTATCTTAAAAAATTAATCGATAAAATGTATAAATCACACTTTGCAACCGCGCAACCCAAAGCCATGGCTGTGACGCGAAATGAAAGGGTTAGGTGGCTAAAGCGCAATCAATCTGGCTGTCAGCCACTTAATCTTTTTGTCAGTGTATGATATTAATTTTCATTGTTGTTTGATTTACATAATATTTTAAAGAAGTGGATATTATTGAAATACCTACTGACTGACTTGTTAGTCTAGTGGTCCCGAGCGCGACTGCTACGCTAGAGGTCTTGGGTTCGATTCCCAGGTCGAGCAAAGTGTTATTGTGTTTTTCTATGAAATTCCCAGTAGCAGCTCGGAGTCTGGATTTGTGCCTATGGGACCTAAACATCCCGGCGAAATGTGGGTGTACATTACTACACCTCTGTCTAACCCTTCGAGGAATAGAGGCGTGATGGTATGTTATGTTATTTATTTCTGTAAAATAGATCTTTGAAAGACTAGACTTGAAATACTAAGTTAATGTTTTTTTTTCCTAGATGTAATTAATTTAGGGCCTTAAAAACAAAACAAACTCAGAAAATCGTGGTCTCTTTCAAGTCCAGATACATTAGCAGCACTTATGTGAGTCACAATGCAGGATTCTCAGGTTGGAAACCATATTGCTGAGTTTCGAAATTCTTAATGGCAGTTCCAATTTCACCTAACATAACAGCGAACTGTGGGTGTACAGCAGTAATCTCTGCCGAAGCCTTCGGGAAAAACAGGAAAATGTTTTGCACTGGGAACAAAACCATCCGTACTTTTAATGGTTTCAACAACAAAGTGTGGAACTCCATAAAAAGGCGTCGGCAACAGTTGCCAATATAAAATGTTCTAAAACGTTCGTTGCGTACATTTGCCACAAAAAGCTGCCCGTTCGTCCAGAAAGTGCTGTTGGATTTTTAACTTGTGGCTATTAAAATAGCGATGTATAAAATAATAATTATTTAAACGCCGGTAGGCTAATGGCTAGGGCGTTAGACTTGGGACAGTGAACAACAATAATAACTTAAGCGATCATGTGGTTGCCGGTTCGAAACTCTCCATTGCACTACCGGCGTGAACCCACTCGTTACACCCAAGCATTTAGCTTAGTACGAGAGGTTAACAAGAATACTAGTAATGTGCGACCCACATTGCTAGTAAGCTTAAAAAAAAACTATGAGAAATGATATTGTTAGATAGATTAGATTGCCCGCAGGTTTACTCGCATATTTAGATTTACTGCCTTGTTAGTCTAGTGGTCCCAATCGCGACTGCTACGCTAGAGGTCTTGGGTTCGATCCCCAGGTCGAGCAAAGTGTTATTGAGTTTTTCTATGAAATTCTCAGTAGCAGCTCGGAGTCTGGATTTGTGCCCAGTGAATGGCAATAGGCTCGCCCCCTATTTCATGGGACCCAAACATACTGGCGAACTGTGGGTGTAAATTAAGTGCACCTCTGCCTAACCCTTCGGGGAATACAGGCGTGATGGTATGTTAGATTTACTTACCATAAAACTAGCCCAAGTTACTCCTTCTAACATCAGCTACCTGTCAGTGAAAGTCCCGTCAAAATCAATCCATTCATTACGGAGGTTAGCTGGAAGAAACAGACCGACGGATATTTTGAAAACTGTTTTTTGTTGTTGTTATATGTACCTAGGTTACTAATCGTAATTTAGTTACCTAACTTCACAACAAAAAACGTACAAAGAATTTTTCAGTTATATTTCCCAACAATTCACACACAGCATACTCGTATTTGGACTAAAATTTGTGTTTATGGATGTTTAAAGGCGAAACTCAACCGCCTACCCTTTCGGTAAAACAAACAATAGCTTATTACGAATACAAGAAAAACATTTGTATTGGCCTGTGCTGCGCATCTCGTGGCCTTCGACGATAAAAACTGAAATGAACAACGTAAACAACAATGTCCTGTGTGGGCCGCGGATGTACCCCAGATTAAAAATACTAGAAATGACAACTTATTTCTAATACTAACGATTACTGTTTAGGTACTTTCGGGATCATAGTTTGATTTTTCATAAAATATAGTTTAAATTTTAGTTACCTGCCTCTTCAGTCTAGTGGTCCTTAACGCAACTGCTACGCTAGAGGTCCTGGGTTTGATGCCCAGTCGATCAAAGTGTTATTGGGTTTTTCTATGAAATTCTCAGTAGCAGCCCGGAGTCTGGATAAAAACTTTCACATTATCTGGCAAGAATGATTAAAAAGGATAAAAGATTAACTTTCATAGCATATTTAAATTTTTCATTGTTGATTTCACCTCTGTTGCTGAGAAATCAGGTCATAAGTTTTAAACTGAAAGAAATCCTGTGGGTTGCAGGAATCCGTGACAGTAGACCAAAGGCGGCAGGTGAAGTTTTTAGTTGAATACGTGTCCAACATACCGTGCGGAAAACATTCCATGAAGATTTTTCGCACAAAAATACAGGAGAGAGAAAGAAGATTAGATTCGACGTGATGGAAACGAGTTCACGTGGGCCTTTGGGAGTTAAGGGACAAACGCATTGACAGATTAAAATTTTGAAAGCACATCCAGTAGGTCTACATCTGCGTTCATAGTAAACTTGTCAACACTGTAACCGCACTATTTTTCTTAAGCTTTCAGTATTATTGCTGTCATACCTTGTTTATTCATTGTTTGTCAATAAAATATGTTAATACCAGCTTTTTCCAATGTCTTTTTACTTACATTGTAGTATTTCCATGTTATTATTCTTTTATTACGCGGAAAGGAGATTCTGAATAGAAGTTAAAGCTGGGGCTTAAGTCTGTTATTTTAATTGTATCTAAAGAGATTTAAATTGTTTATAGAACGGACATTGGAGCGAGGCGACGCGAGTCTGATAGCATTAATCGGGCACTAATTCGAACTCCATGCTGCTACTGGTAATTTCACAGAAAAACCTAATAACACTTTGCCCTATCGGAGAATCAAACCCAGGACTTCATAGCGGCCGCGCTTAGGTAAGTATACCCGTAGTTATTGCTCAAAATTGGGTGGTGAAGGTCCAAGGGCAGTCACTTTGTGTAAAATTCTGACATTCAGCAGCATCTGGTTAGACTTGAAGCCGACCCCATCATAGTAGGTAAAAGTTCTATAGAAACATACCATCACGCCTGTATTCTCCGAAGGGTTAGGCAGAGGTGTACTAATGTACACGCATACTTCGCCACTATGTTTAGGTCTCATGTAATAGGGGGCGAGCCTATTTCCATTCGGCCACAAATCCAGACTCCAAGCTGCTACTTAGAATTTCATAGAAAAACCCAATAACATTTTGCTCGACCCCCAGGTCGGTATGATTCCCAAATCGAACCCAGGACCACAAGCGTAGCAGTCGCGCTTAGGACCACTAGACTAATGAAATGTTCATAAATATACCAGTACTCGATTCACATATTTCAACACTTACAAAACACATTCAATCCTTAATCCAATATTTATAAACAGCGCTGTGAATATCAGTCCGTCGCTAACCTAACCGCGGCAACCCTAATTCTATAATCGATTTCTCGGCAATCGAATTATTTCCCCTATCGATTACAGGCGCTTACGTAACGATTTCCCGGTGCAGTATACAAAGCTGGTGGATGTATCTAAACGTTAACAAACGGGTGGGGAAATAAGCTAGCTCGCATGTAGTGTCGCTACCAGCTCCCTGGAGGGTAAACGACTAGTGTGGGGAATAGGGATTGTTAATTAGCATCGATATTACGTTACGGTTTTAATCGATATATTAATGACACATATTATTATTATGCTTATAGGGTAAGGCATAGGCGTCCTGTTGTACACCCACATTGCGTTCACTGGTGTGTATGTTTACATATTATGTTTTTGGTTCCACGTAAATAAGGGGCGAGTCTATTGGCATATAAGTGCCGGGTACAGTTCCAAACTCTACAAAAAATATGAGTTATAATGATTTCATTAGGTACTGAGAATTTTCTAACGGAAAACTCAAAAAATACTATCTGATCTGGGATTCGAACTCAGGCCCAGACTCTAAGCTGCCGCGCTTGCGCTTGCTAGCGAGATTAATGAGGCATTATATTATTACATAACTACAGTTAATGCACAAAATAAGGCACAAAAAAGTCACTTAGCATAACTTACTTTCTGCATAAATGATAAGTGACTTTGAAAGTGACCTTTTAAGTATTTACTAGAGAAAAACATTTATTTTTATATTTATTCTGGCAACACCTAATATTTACTGCATGCCTTATACTGATCAATTGAGTACATCAATTATCGATACCTGAATCAACCTTGAATTGATTTAAATTTCGAACAGAACCTGAACTGTCCCAGCCCTAATGTAAGTACGGATACATGCATATTATGTAGTGAGCTCTTAGGGAATACCTTTGCCGAGGTTTAAATTTAACTCTAATAAAATTTAGTAAATCTAGGTTACCTAGTTTATTTATCATAATGTTGAAGTAAAAACACGCTTAGTGAAATAAAAATGTTAATTCCGTGTTTACGTTTTTTTTTTCTTTTCTAGGTTGTGATCTCTTTGAAGACATGACGATTACATACCAATGTTTTCCTTTCATTATCTCTAATAAAAATGATAATATTCTATAAACATGTAATGCCATAAATGAAAGGCAGACTGGCAGTGACTGGAAGAGGAAAGCTGAAGATCGGGTTCTGTGGCGCTCACTTCATTACATTTTCCAATAAATAGATAACTGAGGTCAGGTTAGTATGAGTATTGCATCTGACGATGCAAGACATTATTCATCATCATTCCAACTCTATGCCCAGCTGTGGGACGATGTAATATTGACTGGTCTCCTCTCAGGATGGGAGGGAATAGCCCACCACGCTAGCCTACTGCGGGTTGGCAGTCTTCACAAGAAAATCAAGAAAATCTCTCTGAGAATTAATTGCACATGACTTCGAAAAGTCAGAGGCCTTGAATTCGAGCTTGAGACTTATAACTTGTCAGTTCAATTGTCATATCACAAGGCTATCACTGCACTAACAAGACATTATTATTTTTCTAATTAAACTCGAATTTAAACTAACAAATTTGACACCACCACAATTTTACACCTAGCTGATAAGGGAAAAATCAGACATCGTTGATTTACAAGCCCATCTCTTACATTTATTCGATTTATTCACCTCGTGGATCCATAGCTCTGTTCCCCCTTCGCTTCCATCAAAGCATCACCATTATATTTCAGTCTTACTATTGAGATTTGTGGTTTCGGTAAATAAGAAAAACTTTTTGTTGCAATATTTTTCAGTATGAGTTTTTCAGTATTTCACTTACGTAATGATTGTCATATTATTATTAGAAGGCAATTGAAGATAATCAAATAACCCTAAAAATTTCAATGATGACTTAGTATGCTTTATGTTAAAATAACTTTTTTTTACTGCAATTCTTACAAGCGGTGACTTGTGAAAATGAAGCTCGTGATGTTGAAATAAGACTACTTTTAACGGATTTTATGTAACGGATATTTAATTTCTGACATTTCGGATCCTTTACAGCATCCATGGTCACGGGTGGACTGAAGTCAAGCCACATAATGTCCACTATATACAAACTAAGAATCTTTCAACCAATGAAGAAATGAACAATTATGGATCAGTGAATTTAAAAATTATGAGGCTTAAATCCAACAAAAAGAAATCACAGAAAAGAAAAAAGTTTTTTTAAAATAACTAAATAGATAAAACTAAAAAACTCAATTTCAAAACAACCATCAAATCAGAAAAGACGTCTCAATACTCTACGTTTCAGTGTCGTAACTACTTCTGTCGTGGAGTGGAACTCTTTTCCTATGCAAATACGTCATTAGGGTTGCGACGATAACAATTTGCTGTGAAGCCGAATTTTAATGCATGATAATGTCTCCTTCGATAAACGTCGCGATGTTTCTCCTTAAATCTTTATCGGAAATTTTGGTACTGTTTACTTGGATTGAATTTGCTTTTATTGGATAATAAGGTTTTGTTTTGACGCAATGGAATGATAATTGTAAGGATCACAGTTCTTCAACGAATTAAGTAAGACTCAGTCATCACTTCAGAAATGGAGGTCAAAACCAGTTTGTTACAATTTTAAATGTATTTACCTTTATTCTATTGTGTTGCACAAAAATAAGTAGGTACTACAAAATAATAGTAATGCCTACCACCCTAATTGTTTTGTTATACTTAGAATTTTTTATGCCCGGAAATTTATTTTAAGTATAATACCAAAAACGTCTTGGTAAAAACGCATCTGTTTTTTTGCATGCTTGAATATTGCTACGGCTTGTCAATAGAAAACGATCCAAGTCTATCTACCACTTTGTGCAGACAATGTCAATTTTAAAACGAGAAGAAAGGAGGTTGTGAAGTCGCAGATTTGATATGATTTTTCTTATGTAGTATCTACGCATAACTTTTTACATTGTTGTCCAATTTTGGTGATTCTCTTTTTATCGAATAGGTAAAGCTCTCAAATAATACATCAAAATAGGTCTCATTTTAATAAAAAAACATTCTTAAGGGTAGGATAGGTAGGGTAGGGGGATGATTTATTTCTTCATTTACTCAATATTTTCAAGATATTTTATTTGTTCAAACATGAGTATACACAAAAAAGGATGCAGGTTGTTAAATTTTCACTCTCATGCAAGAGATGCAGATTTCCAGTCTCATTTCTGCACTCACATGTACTTCACAGTGTAGCAAGCTGCGCTCTACTGTGAGGTACATGTGAGTACAAAAATGTGACTTAAAATTGACTGTTAGTTCAACTTACAAATAAAAACAAAAAAAAAACACTTATCCTTTACATGAGAATCCTTTCCTTACTATTCTAGCTTCACAAAGGCACAAAGCCAAGCAAACCTCTTTTTACCCACAGCGACTTCCAAAAAGACACATCACACGTTCCGAGTCAAAAACCACTGAGCGAAGTTTCAAACTGTTCATAAAGGGCTGACGCGGACGTCTCGACGAATTTGTCTACTTTTAACGAGAATATCCGTGGAAACTTTGAGCAATTAGTGTTGGAAACGAACGGTAATAACCCTATGGTTAATGATGGTGTTATTAGAGCATTCCGAATAGTTTTATGAATGGGATCGCGGCGTAATGAGGGTTGAATTGCAAAGATTTTAATGGCCAAGTTTTGCTTTCGGCACCGAAATATCATGTTAATTCCTTGTGTTAATTGGGTGACCAGATTCGTGACGTCAATATCATTGCTTCGAATAATTAATTACTGCCTCATTGGTCGGGTGGTCCAACGCGCGACTGCTACGCAAGAGATTCTAGGTGCGATTACCAGGTTAAGCAAAATGTTATTGGGTTTTTCTATAAATTCTTAGTAGCAGCTCAAAGTTTGGAATTGTGCCCGGTTAGGCGCAATAGGCTTGCCCCCTATATGGGACCTAAACATACTGGTGAACTGTGGGTATACATTAGTACACCTCTGCCTAACCCATCGGGGAATACAGGCGTGATATATGCCTGTATTAATATGCTTTCAATTAAAGAGCTCAAAATTAGTCTATTAAAAATAAAATTGAATTTCCTCATTAGGCTAGTGGTCCTAAGTGCGACTGCTATGCTAACTTGAAATTACAATATTGTTTGTCTCATATGCCTAATAATTTCACTGGCTTCAAACTGGAACATAATAATGTTAGCACAATAACCGTTTTAAATTTCGAATGTCAGCACAATAACCGTTTTATATTTCGAATATTAGCACAATAACCGTTTTAAATTTCGAATATTAGCACATTGACCGTTTTAAATTTCAAATATAAGCAAACGAACCTTTTCAGTATCTTCATTTGAAAACAGTACACCCATGAGACAGTTTTATCAATAAATTCGTATAATAAATCGTTGGATGCAAACAGGGCGCCGCAATTACGTTAATATAAATAAGTGTTGTTTTAATTATGTGATGGCGCAATATAGCCGAAGTTAGGCTCGCGTTTTGTCGTTTCCTTTGTTAACATTCGGAAAGTCTCAGTTCACAGTTTCCGTTTCTGTATATCCGTAAATGTTTGTGGATTTGGTATAAAAAAGAAAAATCTTGTAAGTCAACTCGCAGTAGGCTAGCGTGATGACTATAAGCATACTCCCTCTCGTTCTGAGAGGAGACCCGTGCGATAATGATGAGATCTTTGAAAGACAATTTTACAAGTATTTTTGCAATTTCTTTATGTATTATGATGTCGGCATTTCCTAACAACCTTTGAGAAGAGTGTCCATAGAGTTTCTTGCCGGATTCTTCTCCATATGATCAACTTTTTGGAACCGTGCAACTAAAGTCATAACGTTTCATAAAAGCTTATTTAAAATAAAAACATTTGAACTAGAACTTGAAGAAACACCGAAACAAACTTAAAAAATTAGTAAATATTAACTTTCGGCGTGTGTTGTAGAATCTGCATTAGACCAGTGTGCTTGTATAGCTTAAAATCATTCTTAGAGGAGACTCTGATATGAATTAGATAGATATTGTTGGATGATATTGTTATTTAGATAGGGATATCTAAATAACAATATCATCCACTAATAATCCCGATACACCACTGCTTATCCTGGTGTTGGATGGTCTTATAATAATGATCGTAGGTATCTCCAATTCTCAGATTTAAAAAGAGTATCAAGCTTCAAGACCTTACCAAGAGTGACCCTTTTAAGCAGAGTCGTGTTGAAGCGGAATTGTTTCACGGCAAAAGTTAACGAACACGGAATTTTGATGAACCCATACTCAGACAGTTATTTTTGTAATTACAACTTTAAATACGAGACGAATGTTAACGAGGAGACGTTATGCAATTAACTGCGTTCAAGTTCGAGATTTATGAGTGATTGGAATTAATTCATTTTCGGTTAAGAGCAGTTATGTAAATTATTATTTTATTTTTGTCATTATTTTATTAGAGGAAGTTCAAAAATGGCACCAGTGACAGAAATCGTAAAAGGAAGAGAAGAGAAGGAAGGAAGAGGAGAGAGTGACTGATGAATATGGATGTAGAGGGAGGGAGGGGTAGAGGGAGACCAAAAAAATATGGGTGGACTGTGTTGAGTTAGATAATTATGATGAAAGGGGATTGAACGTTGAGGTGACTTACAGGGATGAATGGAAGAAACCGACAAATGCTGCGTCAACCCAAAATAAGTTGGAGAAAGGCAGGAAGATGAGATGAGTATAGTATATGAGGTCAGTTTTAGTATATGCGAAACACGAAATACGTGTGAATCTATTTTTAAAACTGTATCTTGAAAAATGTCAAAGTTATGAGCTTGTAATGCTATCTGGTTGTCTGTCGTATCAATATCTGGTATCGACTTCGGGTGACCGAAGGGGTTGTTTAAAGCCCCGCACTGCTGTGCGCCCACGCCTAGTGCCGCTATGACCGGCAGTGATCTGTGTTGTGCGCGTATGATTGCGGATAGGTACTTTAGTATAGGTACTTAAAATTTTTGGGACAAAATATGACATGCTGTAATAATTGGAATCGATTCAGTTACTTATTCTAAACAAACTATATTCTGGTTTCGCATATACCTACTAAAAAAAATGTTGTATATCGTCAGTTTTCTCCTTCATAAATCATTTAGTCGTAAGCAGAAATTGAGACAAGTTATCCTTAAAAAGCGACACTTTTTTATAATGTGACCTTTTCCACTTGAACCGCCGCTCACGCACCTAATAAATACCCATAGCAAAAAATGATAGTACAATAAAAATCGCTTTTCAATATTCCCAGACATAATTCAAACATTAATATCTTCAATAAGAATTCATGGTGTGATAAAGCCAGGATCAGACTGAAGAGGGGGTGGCACATAATCTATATTTTATACCGTTTGTGGGCTCCTGGGTGGGCTCGCTTGCCATAATGTTTTATTGATAGCTCTGTAGTTTCACATTTTGTATTGGGAAATTTTGATTTATCGTTAGTGAGAAGATTAGAAGTCTTTTGCTAGTATTTACGTTTGGGTAATTGATTGATTTATTTCTATAAAATGTCGTTTGAAGTTTATTTTTAATCGTTTTTGATGTGAGTACCCTTGAGTAGGCAGTTTGTCAATTTGTCTGTCATCAGTCTCCTTAGCCTTTAGGTACTCATGTAGGTTTGATCTATAGATGATACAAAAATCGGCTTAAAAAATTAAACAAAATAATGTTACGTGCAAAACAGGTTTGGAAGTCAGTGCCTTCGATTTGGTCAGATCTTGTTTTTTAAACTGACTTCTGTTTTTGAAACTGCACTATTAGTGTATAAACGATCTATATAAAACTATCTGACTCGACAGACGTTATTCCGTCTTAGTTATGAATATTCAATTTGAACTGAAATAAATATTAAAAAAAACGACCGAAGTTAAAAATATAGTCCTATAATCTGATATTTTCCAATTTTCTCCACACTTTCCTTAATTTCGAATCAGAAATTTACAAAAAAAGATGAATGAAATCGGTATAGTCGTTTTCAATTTACCTACCTGTTGAAAAAATACGATTATTAGAGTTAACTAATATAATTAGATCGGTTAAAGTTGAAAGGTGCAATTACGCTGACAGTGTTATATCGCGAAGAGAATAAAGATGGCGCCATAAGCGTGTCTAAAAAGGAACTAATAATATTCTCTTATGCAAAGCCGTTGTTTTATTTCCATTCTTCCAACATCCTCAACTTGCGAACGACCTTACCGATTTTAATAATCTTCTCTTGACCAAGAGAAATAGGGATTAATTTTTATTTATCAGATTAATATTGTATTTCAAGGTACTTTTGATATGTATGATATTGACTGCCTCATTAGTCTAGTGGTCCTAAGCGGGACTGCTACGCTAGAGGTCCTGGGTTCGATCCCCAGGTCGAGAAAAGTGTTATTGGGTTTTTCTATGAATTTCCCAGTAGCAGCTCGGATTCTGGATTTGTGCCCGGTTAATGGCAATAGGCTCGCCCCCTATTACCTACATGGGACCTAAACATACCGGCGAAATGTGGGTGTACATTAGTACACCTCTGCCTAACACTTCGGGGAATACAGTCGTGATGGTATGTTATGTTAAGAAATAGGGATTAATTTTTATTTTATTTGAAATGTCAAAACTAATTGCACAGTTCCAAATCGTGGGTCGTATGGAGAAGAGCTGACAAGAAACTCCATAGATATTCTTTTAAATAAAAATGTTTACAATAATTTTCATTCGTTTACAATTTATGTAAAAATAAACAAACATAACTCATTACTCTAGTGGTTCGAGTTCGATCCCCAGGTTAAGCAAAGTGTATTGGGGATTTCCATTAAACTCTCAGTAGCAGCTCGGAGTCTGGATTTGTGCCCGGTTAATGGTAATAGGCTCGCCCCCCTATTACATGGGACTTAAACATAACGGTGAAGTGGTGGGTTTACATAAGGACACCTCTGCCTAACCCTTCGGGGAATACAGGCGTGATAGTATGTTTAACCAAACACAAATGCGCAAGTTCTCCACAACAAATTGCTGTCAAAATTGCTATATTTATCTAAAAGTCCATCCATTTTGGCCACAGTGAACGCTGACCTAACGAGTGCTATCGACAATGGACGTGCATACCCAAACGATTTTGACGTTAATGCCCTCAATTATTAAACCAGAACTGACAGCTTCCAGCTTGCAGTTCATAACGAGAATAGACAGTAAGTTAAAATAAAGTCGGTTGTCACGCTCCATAGATTATATTATTCAGATAACATAATCTATGGAGCGTGACAACCATGACTGAAGCATGCCTGCCTTCAGAGGCACGCATGCTTCAGTTATTGTATATGTTCAATTTTGGAAGTCGATATCTTTAATTCGATTGGATATTTTGTTTTCGCCACTGACTTCCGAAACTGTAACATTTATTTTATTATGGTTTGAAGTCACTATTACGTTTTTGTTAAAAAAACAATTTATTGCTAAATTTTGAGTGACGAGTAGTTACAAATACTTGGCGTTGCTTATGTTAATGATGTCATCATTTTTCGAACGGTACATGTTTTTGTTGTTTTCTAAATTATGAGTTATCAGATCTTTACCATAGTTATATGGGACCATCTTAAAGGTAAGCTGAATTGTTAAAAAAAATATATTTGAAAATCGGTTCAAAATTATCGCGTAACATACATACAAATACATTTGAATTAAGAAACTATTCAAAAACATAAAAGTCGGTTAATAAAATTAAAAGTTAATTATACTTATAATAATATAGCCGAAATTAAAACAGAAAGGTGAAAGATTTTATTGAAAAAATATTGCAACATCTGGCGTACAAAATGGGCATAACAGTTAATAATGAACCAATTACAAGAGATAAATGATTATATTCCAGATGGTTGATTGCGTTTTAAGATGGTTTGATGAACGAAATTAGGTTATTATATAGTCCAGTTAGGAACAGATTATCTTAAGTATCTGGGGAGAGGAGTTCTCAGAATGTCTACTTCTCTTTTATTTTTGTTATAAATCTTCACGAACGTTACCAAATAAACCTCGTAAAGTTATCAGAAATAATTATTTGAGAAATAATTTATTTTGTGAAATAAGATCCGTTGAAGGTATGCAGCAATTTCAGCCTATAGACGCCAGCAACACAAGTGTATTTACTATATCTAGCCCCTCATCTTGAAACCTCAGTTGCTAAGGTTTTATTTCTGTAGCTTAATTACGCGTGCACTCTTTTTTATGGGACAACTCGGCAGGCGAGCTACCTGATGGTAAGTAGTCATCGCCGCCCATGGACATCTGTAATACCAAAGGAGTTGCAGATTCGTCGCCGAGCCTATTAAGGAGAGGGAAGGAGAATAGGAGAAGGGAGGTGACGGAGAAATGGAGAAGGACTTGGGCCTTCGGCGCTTCACTCTCACTTTGAGAAACACAACAGTATGCATATTGCCACTTCACGTCGATATTATGTGGGAGGGTAGTACTTACCCGGTAAGTTGTTAAGTTCTTCTTTAGTTGTAGCATATGCTTGACTAACATTTTTGGGTTGGGAGTTTATACTGTAACCCATGATTTTTTAATAACTTAAAAAAAAAACTTACTAGCAATGTGGGTCGCACATTACTAGTGATCTTGTTAACCCCTCATACTAAGCTAAATCACGAGTGGGTTCACGTCGGTAGTGCAATGGGTGAGTTTCGAACCGGCAACCACATGATCGCAAGTCCCACGCCCTAGTCATTAGGCTACCGCCGCTTCAAACTACTTTAATGATCAGAAACAAAATTAAATGTAATATTACCATTCTACTTACTTTCAGAAGAATTAACATAGTGTAATCTTAAACAGTGTGTCAAATACCAAAGTGGTCGCACTTGTAACGCATTTTTCCGCTGTATATATTCTGTGGCAGCATAGAAAGATACATTGGAATGCGGAACGATGTCCTACCGCGTGCTTTATTGCGTTCTGCCTAAGTTATAGGCGTAAGCGTAGTGTGAGACGCCCTGTGACACGTTGTACCGAAGATTTGATCAAGGTGGCTAGCAGCGAATGGATGCAAGCTTGCATTCAAGACCGGGACGGTTGGCGTTCCTTGGCAGTAGGCTGATATGATGATGAAGTTATTGGCTACTAGCTATTGCCTGCTGATTTACTTGCATTACAGAAGAATTTTAACATAAAGGATAATTTAAGCATCAAATCGAATCAGTATGTAATTTGTAAACTAAAATAACACTACTTAATCATAATAATATTGACCGCCTCATTACTCAATTTGTCCTAAGCGCGACTGCTACGGTAGAGGCATTGGGTTCCATTCTCAGTTCGAGCATGTTTTGTTGTGTTTTGCTATTAAATTTTTAGTAGCAGCTCAGGGTTTGGATATCGGAGCTAAACATACCGGCGAACTGTGGGTGTACTTAATGTACACCCAAAGTTCGCCGGGTCCCTTCGGGAAATACAGGCGTGATGGTATGTTATATTTTTATTATAAACTAGCTTTTGCCCGCGACTTCGTCCGCGTGGAATAGTTTTTCCCCAATCCCGTGGGAATTTCCCAAAATATCGTTATAATTTAAAGCCTATATGTTATTCTGATGTATAAACAATAATACTGTAAAGTTTCATCAAAATCCGTTCAGTAGTTTTTGCGTGAAGGAGTAACAAACATCCATCCATCCATCCATCCATCCATCCATCCTCACAAACTTTCACATTTATAATATTAGTAGGAAGGAAGTAGGAAGTAGGATAGGATAGGATATGTTATTCTGATGTATAAACAATAATACTGTAAAGTTTCATCAAAATCCGTTCAGTAGTTTTTGCGTGAAGGAGTAACAAACATCCATCCATCCATCCATCCATCCATCCATCCTCACAAACTTTCACATTTATAATATTAGTAGGATAGGAAGTAGGATAGGAAGTAGGATAGGATAGGATAGGAAGTAGGATAGGATAGGATAGGATAGGAAGTAGGATAGTAGGAAGTAGGATAGGATAGGATAGGATAGGAAGTAGGATAGGATAGTAGGAAGTAGGATAGTAGGAAGTAGGATAGGAAGTAGGAAGTAGGATGTCGCTTACAACTTAAGCCCAACTTCTAACCTTGCATGACCCATTGCTTGCACACGAGAAAATTCCAAACTATTTGGAGTCTTTACAAACAGTTTTCTAAACTAAATGCAGTGTGCAAATGAGACTTTTTTACATTAGCGCAAAACGTGGTGCTAGTTATTTTAATGACGGCACTGTTATTTGCATTTTTATGTACTAAAAAAACATGACCTGCACTGGTAATTATTACAATGGATTTTATTTCAATTTAAATATTTGCACGCCTGAAATGTTGAATACGAGTATAGTGTAATCTAATTCTATAATATCTCTTTATTGACTCTATTTAACCTATTTTCTCGCAAATAACCACCATTTAGCTATAAGAATTCAGATACAAAAGACCATCACGCCTGTATGCCCCGAAGGGTGATGTGTACGAATGTACACCCATGTTTTGCCGGTACGTTTAGTTACCATGTGGCGAGCCTATTGCCATTAATACCTAATCAAATTCAGACTCCGAGCTGCTACAGAGAATTTCATGGGAAAACTCAATAACAATTTGCCCATCCTGGAAATCGAACCCAGGACTTCGGAAGAACTGCATAGCTGATGTGCTTGGGACCACTAGACTAACGACCAAGTCAATGAAATCTTTAAAATAATTAGGTGGTCATACATGGGTCGGTACGATGGGGGAAGTACCTTCCCACAAAATATCGAAGTCAAGTTGTAGGTAGTATGCATACTGTTACTAATCGTTCGGTAGGTAAGTGAGGAGAGTTGGAAGCCAATTCCTCCCTCTAACCACTTCCTTCTCTCCTTAAGGGCCGGTAACACATCAGCAACTCCTCCGGCGTTGCACGTGTCCATGTGCGGCGGAGACAACTTACCAATCAGGTAAGAATTTGATTATGAATACTCGTAAAAATAGATAAGGTATTAAGCTTTAAAAAATATACCTAGTTATAGGTAATGCGAAGATAGTATGCGCCAGAAACCCAAAATGAAAACATTATACTTAACAGTAAATCCCAAAATATCGAAACTTAAAAAAAAAAAACAAAAACAAACAAACATCAACATGTATTCAGAACGACTAAATAATCTAACAAAATCCACATAAACGTGTTTTATAATAAAAGCGACAATAGCGTAACACAATAGAACTTTTTTCATAAACAAATCTTGGCATCACAAAATGGCGGCGGCTCAAAATGGCCGCCTAACAAAAGCATAGACAAAAGAATAAAGGTCTGGCTCTCCTCACGGCCCTTTAATGAGGGTTTTTGGTCATTTTACGCTCATTTCGATGCAAATTCAAGGGTTTCATGATATTTAGAGGGCTATGCAAATACGACCGAAAGATTTTGATTAAAATTTATCAAGATACTAGTTATGCCGCCCTGGTATCTTCGGGGTTTGTTGGGAAAATATTAGCAGGTATTTTCATTTACTCATTTTTGGTAACGCTCTCTTGGATTTCATGAATATTAAGATATTTAGGTACTTACATATCCTAAGTATAATATGATTATAAGAAAATTAATTAATCGGAGGGTTTCTTAATTTGGAGACACAGTTAAGTTACACGTTAACAGCGTTCATTCAAAAAATAAAATGCAAAATAATAGAATTTGTTTTTTATTTCTTATAACTCAAAGTTCACATATGATTATCATGTCTTTAAAAACTCTTGCTATAAATTTAATAAAATAATTATTGTATCTTTGTTGAATAAAATGCCATAAATTATAATACATAAAGGCATACATAAAGAAGTTGTAGTGCCTCGCTGGCATGTCTACATGCCAGCATGAATGGGTCGCACGACCGGGAAAGTACTACCCTCCCACAGAATATCGACGTCGAGTAGCAGTATGCATACTGTTGCGTTTCGTATGGTGAGTTGCGCCGGAGGCCCAATTCCTCCCTCAGTCTGCTGCCTTCTCCTTTTCTCCTTTCCCCTTCCTTTTCTTAAATAGGCTCGGCCATGGGCGGTGACGACTACTTACCATCAGGTAGCTCGCCTGCTCGATTGCCGAGTTACCCCATAAAAGGCCCTAGTGATATGGCCTGGTATATCTAAGCAGTACGTACACAAAAATAACAAAGTTCTCCTCACTCAACTAATGTAAAGTTTCATCTACACGCTCCAACATTGTTACTCGCCATACTTATTATTTTTTATCACCCCATTCGCTTAACACAGTGCCCACAGTGCAAAGAAACTTGTTACTTGTTTCAAGATTAAGTTTACAGAGTATCAGCGATCGCGTTAAAGAAAATTCGTCTTTATTTTGTAATATAATAAGTATAAGTATCTCTTGAGTATAACTGTTTTGTTTGATGTTTGCGAATCAAAACTTTAATGACTGGTATTTCAATGCACTGATTTATACAAGGTAAAATTGAAATTGTGGGCAATTTCAAATAAAGACGTCTCATAATACCATTGCATTAAGACAAAAATGACGCAAAATAAAAATATTCTTAATACAGGTATGGATAGTCAAAATTTTTAGAATTCATGATGAAGTAGGCTGTTAAGTATAGCAAAAAAGGAAATAAATAATTTAAAATCAGAATACTTAGTAAACGCTAATAAATATTTAAATATCAAAGTAAAAACTTCAATTACAGTTTTTATATTCAGGCTGAAAATTTAGTCACCTCCACCCGTTATAGGGGTGATTGCACACGTCGCCGTCGCCTCATATTCAACATTTTTTTCCCATGATACCCAAGTCTACAAAAGTAGATACTAACATACCTGACAGGCATGTATCAAATGTCACCTTCTTTCACGTATCAGTTATGAGTTTTCCTATGCAAAGTTGGTCAGTATGACATGACGGGTCAGTATAAGAATCACCCTTATATGAGGTGCAAGTGACTAATTCGGCAGCTTGTACTGTGTATAAAAAAAATAAATAAAAAAAAATCTAAATAGCTGCGCCATCGCCAGGTAGCCAGAGGTTAGCCGTTCCAAACTGCCGCACGGGTAAAATCACTGAATTTATTATTTTTAACATTTTTTTATAAGCATTAAAATTAGTAAAGAAAATTATCACAAATGTAAAACATAAATACGATCCCAATTTGTCCGCAACAGTGACTGATAATTTTGTTGATGGTACGTACTTATTTATTTTATTCAACAGTCTAGTAAGAATGAAATAACTTATTCTGTCTGCAAAAACAAAGATTATACTTGATATTGAGTGGATACAGCTTCGCAGCTAATGTTTCAGATAAAACGAATAGCCCCCGAAGACCTCGCTAGAAATTGCTCTGTAATTTCTACATTTAGTAGATACTTAGATGGAGTGTGCCTAAAATGTTTGCGATTGTGATGTTAATTTATTTTGTGTTTGTAGTCTCAGTTGTTTTTTGTATTTTATTTATAAGCAATGATAAATAAGCTTTTTTTTTAAATTAATTGCTATCAGGTAGTAGCTAAGTTAGAAGCTATGTTTGCTGGAAATCGATTCAGCAATTTAAAAGTTGTAGCTCTCAATTGAAGTTAATTTCGAGTGGCATATAATATACATAACATAAAAAAAAAAAATTAACTGAAATGTATCATCATCAACCCAGTATATTTTCCCACTGCTGGGCACGGATGTCCTCACAGATAGAGCGGGAGTACTCATTACGCTATAGACCACCATGCTAGTCTACTGAGGGTTGGCTAACTTCACACGCCGCTAAGAAAATCTTTCAGGCATGCAGGATACCTCACTATATTTTCCTTCACCATTTAAACGCGTGATAATTAATTTTTATTACGCTCGTGACTTCGGAAAGTCAGAGGTCAGTGCCTTGCATTGGAACTCGAGACCTTTGACTTGGCAGTCCAATCGTCATGGCACTAGGTTATCACTGCACACTGCTTGTATATATTACCCCGGGTTCCCACTTACGACAAAATATGTTGCAAATAGCTACCTATCCCTCTCACTTTTTGAGACTTAGATAGAGTAAGAAAGATAGTTGAAACATGTTTTATCGTCAGTCGGAACGCGGGGTTAGGTAATGAATAATTTTAAGGTGTCGTTTCATAAAATTAACGCTTGATTGTTTTACAATACAAGGCCCAGATACGGAAGCGTGATTTTGCAGCGTAATTTTAGGCACCCAAGACTAATAATCATGGGGCAAGGTCCAACCCCTTTCCACCCCGGATTTATATTAAATTCCTTAGTCCAAATTTGCCGAAACAATCCCTATGGGGCTACCTAGCTGCGATTTTATTATTTCTTGCTTTTATTTGTGTATCTAGTCATGTTCTTATAGAGAGAAATGTATAAGATTGTTTTATTGCTGGGCTCGGAATTTTTATGTTTGACTTAGGAATTAGAAGTATTTTGTATTGTATGTTGAGCTAAACTGATTATACAGGGTGACTGGTTAGATACTAAAGATATTTAAGGAGAATACTTGGTATTCGATTCTCGTTATAATTCCGATATAAAAAAAAAAAAAATTTAAACATATTTCCCTATGTACATGTCGCATCCGTATCGTATAATCCGCCGTATTACATAACGGCTAGCCGTTTTCTAAAACAGGGACGTTTTGTAATGCGGCGGTTCAACGATTAGCCGGATTGAATGCGGCTGAATGTAAATCCGCCGGAATGTATTCGGCGCCATACGTTCTTCAACACGGCTAGCCGTAATAGTGTAAAAGTCCCAAGTAATAGTGTGATATTGACATTAACCGGGCAAAAATCCAAACTCAGAGCTGCCTATGAGTATTTCATAGAAAAATCCAATTACACTTTGCTCGGCCTGGGAATCGAAACCATGACCTTAAGCGTAACAGTCGCAGTTTACTGGAGTTATTGGGTTTTTCTATGAAATTCTGTTTGTTCCCGGTTAATGGCAATAGGCTCACCCCCTATTACATGGTAGGTACCTAAACATACTTACCCGCGAAATATGGCTGTACATTAGTACAACTCTGCCTAACCCTTCGGGGAAAACAAGCATGATGGTATGTTTTGTTTTATTGTAAAAACTAGATAAACGGGAAAGAATATTGAGTTTTACAGGAAACTATTATTTAGTCAATATAATGTTGTTTTGTTGTTGTTTGTGACCAAATATAAAATGTATGAGTCGTAAGCCCCCGGCAGAAGGCAACACGTTAATAATAAAATGATTGTACTGAAGGGTAGGGTTGCTACATATTACAAACATAATGTTATAATATTTTATCAATATTTTTTTAGGTATGTAGGTGCAAACCTAACCCGACAACAAAAAGGAACGGTTCTATGTAGGTATGTATAAAAAGTATGTATGTTCGTCTGTAGCTCAAAAACTACTGATCAGATTTTGACAAATGAGATTTCAATTGATTTGTTTTTACACTAAAATGGTTATATACTATACACTCAGATCAAATAAAAAGTCCATCTTAACTTTTTAACTGCGAACAAAGAAGTGAGGCCGGCTAAAACTACGCCTAACGGTGTACAACACAAAATTACACGCACATATGTATTAGTTAACTACGCCTTATCTTGTCAGTCGAGCTTTCGATACACCGTTAGGCGTAGTTTTAGCCGGCCTCACTTCTTCATTCGCAAAGTTCCATCTTAACTTTTTATTTGATCTGAGACTATACAATTTAAGTGTATTCTCTTGTTTGATGCTTAAATTTCTCGCCAAGATCTGTGGCTTAACCTTTTGAACGCCATCTTACCCTGAACGCCAACGTCACAAATATATGACAAAATATATATATTATGAAATAAACGTTTTCATTTAGGAAGGTCATTTGACAGAAAAAGTGGCCTGGCGGGGGTACGGTGATACTTTTACACTCTGGCGTTCAAAAGGTTAAACAGGGTTAACGCCTCTAGCAGATATTTTGTATGGCATTGTAATTAGGTACTCAGTTGACCGCTCAGTTTTTCCATGCACAAAAATTTCAGATTTTCAGAAGCTAGCGTTAGTTGCTACCGGTTACTGACAACCCTAGCATGTATTATTACATATAAAGTCCAGTCACATTATACTGGGAAGTTCACTTAAATAAATTAAAAGATGTTACAAAATTTTAATGACACACGTTGTATTATGTCAAAGCTATTGAATTCTCAGATTGTTATTTGGAAAACAGAAAAGTAATTCTAGTGAATGTAAGTACAGTCGCACAGCAGGTTATACAAAACTGTCAAATTGCTCCAATCGATTTTAAACCTAAAGGTATTGATGATTAAGTTCGAAATCGACCGAGAAAATTTGTCATTTTGAAACCTGATGTGCTGACCGTGCTACATTAGAAATCTGAAGGAAAACTTCGTGTGGAACATGCATGCCTGAGATACTAGATGGCGAGTGAAGTCTACCGACATTGGGCCAGCATGGTAGATAACCTAACTCCTAACATTCTAATAGGAACTTTGCACCCAGTAGTGGAACTATGTATAATACAGTGTAATTAAAAAAACATTACCTACCATAGATATCTTGAGTTTAAATTAACATAACATAACATACCATCACGCCTGTATTCCCCGAAGGGTTAGGCAGAGGTGTACCAAAGTACACCCACAAATCGCCGGTATGTTTAGGTCCCATGTAATAGGGGGCGAGCCTATTGCCATTAACCGGGCACAAATCCAGACTCCGAGCTGCTACTGGGAATTTCATAGAAAAAACCCAATAACACTTTGCTCGACCTGGAGATCGAACCCAGGACCTCTAGCGTAGCAGTCGCGCTTAGGACCACTAGACTAATGAGGCAGTCTCAGTCAAATTAACATAAATTAACTTATTTGAAGAAGGTGGCTGGCAGCGGATGGATGCGAGCTGCCCAAGATCGGGATGGTTGGCGCTCTTTGGGGGAGGCCTACGTTCAGCAGTGGACGGCGATAGGCTGATATGATGATGATGATGATGATGAACTTATTTCGAAAAGCATACTGCCTCATTAGGCTAGTGGTCGTTAGCTTACGACCGTGAGTTCCTGTTTTTTTTTATCACAGATAGGCTTATGCTTGACCACAACTTGCCTGATGTTAAGCATCGAAGTGGTCTACGATGCAGCGCGCTTGCCTAGAAGATTCTTCGATTCCCAAGTCAGGAGAAGATTATATTGGGTGTTTGTGTTCTCTGTAGCAGTTTAGATTTGTGGCCGGCTAATGAGAATAGGATCGCCCCCATTACATTGGATCTGAATACATAAATGCGATAATTATGTGGATGAGGGTGCATTTGTGCATCTCTACCTAAGCCATTGGGGAATATAGGCGTGATGGTATACTCAGTCACTAAAGGCAAAGGTAATTTTGAAGAACAGTTTTTCCAAATATCCCAAAGAAAACGTAGAAACCCAAACCTTGAAATGTAACGTAAAATACAAAATCCAACCCGAAAATTCTAAGCAAGCAAGTATTATTAAATAGGTTACTTTATGGAATGCGGAGTTTATCAGGTAAATAAATAATCAGGTTTTCTCGTCACGTGCTGTGTTTATGGGGTAACAAATTACTGTGTATACACAAAATTCTATTAGCTTCGGATAGAGGGAATTAATGTATTTATTTCAATTTCTAAGTAGACGTTACAGCCCTTAAATCGGGATTTAAAAACATATAAGTAACTGTGGGTGTACTGACATAAATATAACTCAATTGCCAAGTCAAAGAGTCATGAAGCGGCGGTAGCCTAATGGCTAGGCGTCGGACTTGCGATCATGTAGTTACCGGTTCAAAACCCACCGATTGCACTACCGACGTGAACCCACTCATTTTTGAGTTTTCGAAGTCATGTGCGTTTTTTTTTTCTTTTTTTTTATCAGCCCGGTTGATCCCACTGCTGGGCAAAGTCCTCCCTACCTTCCTGCCATTCCTCACGGTTTAAGGCTTTTACGGCCCAATCTCTTAAGTAGGCGTCCAGTTCGTGCGTTTATTAATAATAAATTATCACGCGCTTAAACAGTGAAGGAAAACATCGTGAGGAAACCTACTGTTTTCCTACTACCTATCTCTTTGACGGTGGGTGGGTGATGTGTGCCAACCAGCAGTAGGTTAGTGTGGTGGACTATAGCCTAATCCCTCTCGTTCTAAGAGAAGACCCGCGCCCAGCAGTGGGAAAATGTAAGGGTTGATGAGAATACGTACATGATTTCGAAAGGTCAGATATGCATGCCATGGATTCCTACTCAACTTTGACTTGGAAATCCAATAGTTATCATCCCACCATTGCATGCATATCTGTATTGTAATCCACTCATGTAACCGCAAATAAATTTATCTTTATCTTTATCATTTCCATTAAGCTATCGTTGCTTGAAAACTGCTGCAAAAAGCACTCCACTCCATGGAAACCACGGCATCAGCCCACAAAAAGTTGAGGCACCCAGCTTATAAAGACATAGCACCCACATTTCAACGCGGATTTGAGCGGGCCGGTAATTTCGGGAAAAACCCCGAACGGTCCGGCGAGATCAGGCCGAAGGACACGGCTGGAGATTTGCCGGGAACAGGTTGATGAATGACGCTCAATGTTTCAGGGTGGGTACTGTATCGAGAGCATCTTATTTGGGAAATATATTTGGAGATTTCGTTGTACGCACAACTCGCTCCTTTTATTTCACGTAGTAAAATAAGTTGAATGAGTTTTGGTAGTACCTACTTAAATCTCAAATCTAAATCTTTCTCTTTTCCTTGACTGTACATATTTTAAAAAATATAATTCACCTCTATAGTTCTAGCACACCTTGCCATCGCAACCATCAAAGATGCACTGCCAACCATTCAGATAGGCATCTCCTAAGAGACGCGAGAACATCTGCTCATTACTCACTGGCAGGAACTCTTTGGGTCTGATTGCCGACTACCCTTACGTTGGAGTATATCGGAAAGCATCTTTGTGTGTGTTTCGACTTTTGTGCGTCAGATCCAGTTCCCCATAGACTAATATATAATACTGGAGACAGTTACCCCCTCGATTATTGCGGCTCCGGTAGTGTGCAGTTCGTAGTACACGCATTCGCAACACATCAGCAACTTCTCTGATGATGCATGTTCCATGGGAGGCAATTATTACATTAACAATAAAAATATCATTATGTAGGTAAACAAAGACCAAACAAAAAATGGCCGAAATAGAACAAAACCTTACCACAACTCAAGGCTTACGGACGTGAGGTGAATAAGTAGAATTCCTTTAAATTATGTAACGTCAAACTGTAATGTGCACTTAGTAAGCTTTATTTATGCTAGCTTAGTCAATTTCCTAGAGTTAACAATAATATAGGTTGATAGGTACCTACTTGTAATTGTTTAAAACACATAGAGGCAAATACTAAAATGAAAGCAATACATAAGAGATTAGGCTATAGTCCGCCACGCTAGCCTACTGCGGTTTGGCAGACTTCACACGCCGTCAGGAACATCTCTCAGGCATGCAGGTTTCCTCACGATGTTTTGCTTCACCGTTTAGGCGCGTGATAATTAATTTTTAATAGGCACATGACTTCGAAAAGTCAGAGGTACGGACCTCTGACTTATCCGACGCCTTGGATTCGCAGTCGAGACCTTTGACTTGGCAGTACAATGATCATATCACTAGGCTAGCATTGCATTGCACTGCTATTAAGCTGGAGGGTATTTTTCTCTTTGTAAAAAAGTATATAAATAATATATTAAAGAAAATGGAGGTGGAACTTATTAATACACATTAATATACAGTAATGGTTTTGGAGGCACGAAGGGGTTCCGAGGAGTTTAAGATGGTAATAGACTAACCGCGGAGAACCCAAGTGTAGAACTTGTAGTTGATTATACATAAAAAATATATAAAGATATGATTTTACATAAAAAAAATCTTCCAATCCTAACATTCTTGTATTTTTCCTACATATCAAGTCCAATATGTATTGTATTGGTATCTAACTTCAAAGAAAAAAAAACAACTTTTAATATTTTTCTGAGGGAAAAACTCCAAAAATACTTTTATGGTTTATCTATAAAATAGGGTAATAACTTTTTAGGGGAATTCGCTTACCCTTTTGGTTGTAAGAACAGTCGTAAGCAGTTAAGTTTTCTCCTTAGAAGTTCGAAAGCCATGTTTTTAATTTCCAAACGAGTGAGCACGTGGTGAAGTTGAAGCACTTTTGTGCGGGATTATACACACAGCTTTTTTGATTGACTGGCAAAAGGAAATTTGATTTCTTCACAACCGTACCATTGCGCTGAATATCTGACTATGATAAAGGATGGGTAATGAGTTAAGCAGTCTAAGTATATATGTTTCCATGTATGGATATTCAACCGTAGCTCAAAAACTAGATCCAATTTTAATAAAACTGGTATTGTACTGATTTATGTCACTTACGTGAATATTATACATGAAAATAAAATTTCATTTTACAGATTTTATCGCATTACATGACGCGATTAAATCCAAAAAAAAAACATTTTATTTCAAAGAGGTTCGCCTAATTCACTTTTGTAGTGAGAATGTCATAGGACATATTTTTTTAACCGACGCCGACGAAACGTCAAACCGCTACTGACTGTGAGAAAATTCTCAGTAGCAGCTCAAAAACTTAGATGTTTGCTTGATTATTGGCAATAAATTCCCCACCCAACCTATAAAATGGAACCTAAAACATACCAGCAAGCTACCAGGTTCCAGCTTTCCTATTGAACAGTACATACATACATACATACCATCACGCCTGCATTCCCCGAAGGGTTAGGCAGAGGTGTACTTAATGTACACCCACAGTTCGCCGGTATGTTTGGGTCCCATGTAATAGGGGGCGAGCCTATTGCCATTCACCGGGCACAAATCCAGACTCCGAGCTGCTACTGAGAATTTCATAGAAAAACTCAATAACACTTTGCTCGACCTGGGGATCGAACCCAAGACCTCTAGCGTAGCAGTCGCGATTGGGACCACTAGACCAACGAGGCAGTCCCAACGAGTTAGTCTATTGAACAGTCACTGTTTGTGTCTGCTACTGTTAAATAGTAAATTAAATAGTTAGTATAGACCGAGGAAATACCCATAGACTATCTACGTCAAGTAGAAATATGCACACTGTTGCGTTTCGTACGGTGAGTGTGGAGAGTCGGAGGCCCAATCCCTCCCTCAGTAGGTAGAGGTACAGTCAGCAATGAAAGTTGCTGAACACGATGAAATCTTCAAAACGCTTAAACATATTTACTATACAAAACATACTGACCCGAGATCTGGTAAGTATTACGTGTTTCTACATACTGGACCATAATTTTTTTCCTAAGTGAATCTATTGAAAAGTATTGGTGCTGTGTTGTTTTTAAAAGTTGGCGGTGTTCAGCAACTTTCGTTGCTGACCGTACCTTATCCTTGTCTCCGCCTTCTTGCTTGCATCTGCATTTCCTTTGGTATTGCAGATATTCATGGGCGGCGATGACTACTTCCCATCATGTAGCTCGTCTGCTACTTTGGCTAGTTGTCCCATAAAAAAACCAAGTCTAGGTACGGTTCGATCCAGCTTTCTTCTAACCAAAATAAACATCGTGTCTAATGCCTCTGCTAAATTCTGTAAGAACTTGTCATACCATCACGCCTATATTCCCCGAAGGGTTAGGCAGAGGTGTACGAATGTAAACCCACATTCCACCGGTATGTTTAGGTCCCATGTAATAGGGGGCGAGCCTATTGCCATTAACTGGGCACAAAACCAGACCCCTAGCTGCAACTGAGAATTTCATAGAAAAACCCAATAACACTTCGCTCGACCTGGAGATCGAACCCAGGACCTCTAGCGTAGCAGTCGCGCTTAGGATCGCTAGACTAATGAGACAGTCAAACTCTGTAAGAAATACGAGGGTGATACTCTGTGTGGTTACTAGGGGTGTCACTCAAGTGCAACATTCTAGGTACCAGTATGTTCTAAGCTTAACTCCGTGTAAAAGTTTCCGCGTCTCCTATTAGACGGGATAAATTAAAAGTTTGTACCTAACATTAAGAAGCTTTCACTAACATCCTTCGCGTTTACTTTAGCTAACATTGATATAGAATTAGTTTATCTATAAGAAGTTTTCATAAGCAGTCTATATGTTTTTTTTTTTCATTTGTATCTACAGCGTGTAGTATTTATAAGCTAAGGGACAACAATAAACTTCAATGTTGACTACTTCGACTGGACTGGACTTCAAAACTCTGTAAAAACCAGCAAGCTATATAGATTTATTTTTCTGCACAATTTCAACCGGTTTCTTATAATTTTAGTTGCTCTAAACCAAAACAGAAGAAAAAGGTTGCTCTATGATTTTTTGATAAAAATCTTCTGCTTACAAATATTTGAATTTAGTAGATGAAAGTATACTTCTAAATCAGTAGTTTCAATAAATAATCATTATCATACTCAGACAAAATATAACTAGCGTTGATAGCTTATCCATAAGATTAAGTCAAGCAAAATCTTAAATGTGTGTGCGAAATATTTCACCAAAACCTTTTGATAAAATACCGATATGAGAGAATGCAAACAGAGGGAACATAGCTGTGGCGAATAGCCCACACACACTCGAGCAGCCCGCGGCATTACTTGAAGTGTTAATATTATACGCGTGGCCACGAAAATGGCGATCGAATTTTGTTTTTTGTATTTTTTTTTGTATTCCGATGCATGGTCGGGAGTAGTTGGATGCAGACGGCATCGAACCCGTTGTTGTGGAAGTAGATAGGGAAGGCCTTCGTTCAGCAGTGGAATTCATTTGGCTGATGATTAAAACATAAAACATACAATCACGCCTGTGTTCCCCGAAGAGTTAGGCAGAGGTGTACCATATTGCGCTGATATGTTTAGGTCCTATGTAACAGGGGCCGAGCTTATTCCCATTAACCGGGCACAAATCCAGACTCCGAGCTGCTACTGGGAATTTAGGTAGGTACTTGTAATTTTTGGGATTTTTTAAGTCTAGTGGTGCCTCATTAGTCTAGATAGATATGCAAAGAAAAAGACAATCAAGTTCAGATAAATCATATCATCTATAGAGAAAAACTGTTAAGTTTTAGTAACTCGAAAGAAATTCATGCTTATAAATAAGAAAATGGATAGTATCATACCATCATGCCTGTATTTCCAGAAGGATCAGGCAAAGGTGTACAAACGAACACCCACAGTCCAAAGGTGTGTTTAGATCCCGTGTAATAGGGGCCAAGCCTGACTTGGGAATCGAACGCTGGACCTCTAGCATAGCAGTAGCGCTTAGGAATACATTTTTATCACTATTTGAATTATATAAGGACGAATTTAAATACTCAAGCAATATCCACCTAAAAATAAAACTAATTTGAAAGTTGCTTGAAGTCTCTTTACTTAACAAAACCGCTAAGTATCTAGCTAAGACTAAAGTTTGGTAATAACTATCAAATTAATTTCAGGTTTTCTATTTGACTTTTATTTCTTCAGACATTTTAATTAAGTATGACGAGTTTTTTATTTTTTGTGATATATGAAAAGATGCATGAATGTGGAAGAAGCGAAAGAGATAAGCAAGAGTCGTTGCAAGTGGCAGTCTATAGTTTCTACCTACCCCAGTGGGAAAAAAGCGTGAGTGTATGTATGTATGCATGACTGTATTACAATTTATTGTATGTAAAATCTTTACATAGTATAAAATGAAGTTGCTTCCGCTGTCTGTTCGCTTAGGTCTTTTAAACTACTAAACAGGTTTTAATACAGTTTTCAGCAATAGATATAGTGATTCAAGAGGCATGGTTAATATGTATACAACATGCATATTATACAGGAAAAGTCGCGAAATCATGCGGGCGAAGCATTGGGTGGCAAGCTAGTTTAATATAATGCTGTTTGTTGTCCCTAATAAAATAATAAAAAGAAAATTATAGAAGCGCTTTGCGTTCTTTAGAGACGCACCGTCTCCACTGCGTTTATAAATCAAACGTGAGAAATGGTCCCCAACTATCGCCCACTACAGATGGCCTAAGTTTTGACGCGTACTACTTTGCAGTTCACAACTTTTTAGTAGACGCTTTATTTCCGTGGATTTTCCAGTCACTGTATGTACGTACAGTCGCAAGCTATAAGGTTATACAAACTGTCAAATTTCTCCATATGATATGAAACCTAACATATTGATAACTAGCTTTCCGCCCACGGCTTTGTCCGTGTGTTTTCTCGACTTTTCTGTACTATAATATGTATGTTTTATACATATAAACCTTCTTCTTGAATCATTCTATCTACTAAAAGAAACCGCATCAAAATCCGTTGCGTAGTTTTAAAGATCTAAGCATACATGGGAACAGACAGCGGGAAGCGATTTTGTTTTTATACTATGTAGTGATTACGTTCAAAATCGACTGAGAAAATTTGTCAGGCGACTGTACTTTGAAGTTTGTGGTACTCTCATTAGGGGTCTCAAAAATGTTTTCTTTGACACTTTGGAACTAATTAGGGTTGTGAGCAGTAGCGTGAATGACTTGTAGAAGAAATAAGTTTTACTTTATAGTTTTGTAAGCTATTTGTTGATATTGCCCCTATATTTTTAAGCTTGTAAACTCTGAACGATTTCTTAAATGTAGGTAGGTATACATTTTTGCGAAATGAAAATCGAATCGAAAATTGCATCTGGTTAAGGTCGGATTTCTTTTTTTAATTCCGTAATTTGCACGCACGTCAAGCGTGATGATAATACAACTGTTTTTTTTTTTCAGGGTTGATAGGTGACCAATGATTTAAAGAGTCTATCTTAATGTGATAATAAAGCATAACAGAACAGTTTTGTTTATTAAAACAGATATATCGTAAGATTAATTATTATTATTTATACCTAGAGAATTTCAGCAACTAGATATGATATCTTGACAAGCATTCTCTGATTGCTTTAGGATATCATCTTACGAAGTTTGAGTGACGCATCTGGAGAATCTTAAGGCATTTCACTTGAAAATGTAACAGAACAGTACTTCTTAAAACACTAAAGAGCCCACAACGATCAAAAGGCATCATTCTGACAGCTGTGGACGCATACATGACACACGCTTCATACGAAAACATACCGTATTTCATGTCTGAAGCAGCATGAAGCGACCATTTTAAAGAGAAACATGTTATAATAAAGAAGTGTAGGAATGAAGCTCGTCTAAACATGGTCGGGTGAAACTTGAAGACATATAACGCCCGCAGCGAACAAACCTCCTTTGTCTGTTGAAAGAAACAAAAAGTGAGCGATTGTTTCCCGCGCTTTTTGATGTGTTCCATTTTTAAATTTTGAGTTTTTATTCCTCTTTTTGGTGGCCAGTGTGCCCAGGAAAACAGTTTGTTTAAAGGAAACGTCAGAGAAAAAATATTATTTGGCCTTCGTTGATTTTGAGAGTAAAAACTCTTTAACTCAAATTGTCTGCTTTCTAAATACCCCGAGGGTTTCTTTCCCATTTACTGATAACAGATTAATTAGGCAGACAGAATACCTGTTAAACAAAAGGAAATAATATTTATAATAGAGATTTCAGAAGGACTTAGAATGAAAATAAACATCAAAGATATCCTTACTGAAACAGAACGAATTAATTATCTGCCATTAAATTTTGTGACAAGTCTACTACTCAAAATTGAAAAGTCGGTCTTCTATCAACTTAAAATCTGTCAAAATAATTCTTAATATTTAAATGTTTCTAGTAAAAATTAACCAAATTGGTCCAACACTTAATTCCGTTAATTTTTTTATCTAAACATTCATAAATCCTATAGTTAGGTACTATAAAGGACTAGCAGATGTATAGCTAAGCGTAATTAGTAAGTACGTAAGGCCATTAAGGGCTATGGCCCGTGCTAACATGGCCAACTAATGGGTTATTGTGTGTGGCCCATAAATACTTATTACCGTCGGTTGTGAGAAAAGAGGGATATCTGATACGTTTTCTCTAGGCCGGGTTCTGTATGCTTCGGTTATATATATATATATATATATATATATATATATATATAATATAGTGCTATATAATATAGTGTGGGCCAACCCTATGAGGCTTCTCATTTATTATTTATTTATTTAGTTAAATTAAAAATGGAAATGAACACCTTCTTTTTTACAGTCGAAGGAAGTAGATTGGTCCACAATGAACAACGTGGACAGACTTTCTTTGGTTTAATGTTTTCTAAATGCGTTTTGTGATTATGTGAATTTCATTTTTTTAATCAAACATTAAAAAAATCAAGAAAAACAAGTTTTGTAATATGAATAAAAAAAAAAAAAACTAAATCATGACAGGACTGAAGACTGATAAGGTTGTGGCGAATGACAGAAATCCTAAGGCACTGGAAACCTGACTATAGGTAGAAATTTTATTGGAAAAGCAAGCATGGTTTTTGGTTGGTACGTGTCCGACATACCCTGTCGCCTTCTTAGATTACCAACAAAAAAGAAAATCAACAGTAGTGCAAACTTAGCGAACGACCCAGCTAATAGAGCGGCGGTAGCCTCATGGCTAGGGCGTCGAACTTGCGATTATGTGTTTACCGGTTCGAAACCCACCCATTGCACTACCGACGCGAACCCACTCGTAATACAAGCATTTAGCTTAGTACGATAAGTTGACAAGAATACTAGTAATATGCGACCCTAATAAGCTTTTAAAAAGCTTTAGGCAACCCTAAAATTTGGGCTGGCTGCAAGCGATGTATTGTAATGTTGTGTTCGCAATGAGTTTTATGAGCTACACTATCGTCTACAAGCACCCTTAATTCTCTTCGTTCCAGTAACATCTCATTGTATTCAGTTATTAATAAGGGTTCCACATTTCTGTGGCCAATAGGGTAGGCAGTCCACTAAGTGTTATTAAAGGAGCAATGTATGGGTGCCACATGACCGTCAAGAATGTATTTCCTGGAGGCAATGGTAGAAATATTTTTCCATAATTATGATTTAGTGTCCCACTGCTGGGTAAGGGTTTCTCTCAGAGTGGAGGGTTAGTCTACCTATAGTCCAACACGCTAGCCTACTGCGGGTTGGCGGACTTTACGCCGTCAAGAAAATCTCTCAAGCATGTAGGTTTCCTCACGATGTTGTCCTTCAGCGTTTGAAGCGAGTGATAATAATTATAATTTAATTACATATGTCTTTGAAAAGTCTGAAGTGCGCCTTAGAACCGAGCTCGAAACCTACGACTTCACAGTACGATGATCACTGGACTCACTGCATTTTAAAATGTTTAAAGCTTTTTTTTCTATAATACTGCCTCACACTAGAATTATTCTTTTGCGGTCATTTTAATCATAGTACGAAAATTTAAATACGTCATCTTATTTTATGCTAGACAGAGAACGCAGTACTGCATGTTTATAACGTTTCACGGTACTTTCGCCATAAAAATGATATAATGACACTCATGTGGAAAGGGATAAAACATCCTCCTCGATTACCCCAAAACACTTTAAGAACTTATATATTGGAACTTTATAAGATCATTTCAATATTTTTTTCAGTATACTTACGGCTTATTTTAATTATATTTTTTCAATAGGTTATTTTCAATATAAGACTTAAGAAATGAAAGTCTAGGTAGTTGTGTTATATAATTATATATAACACAACTACCTAGACTTTCATTTCTTAAGTCTTAATCTAAGTCTTCTCTTTTTAAATTACAAGTAGTTCATGTACTCTCTTTGAGTATCTAATCATGTGCTTCTTAATAAATTAAAAGGCACAAAATGAAATAAGAATTATGAGCGCTTTTCGCTTTCCTTTATTCGCTCAATACTCTCACGATAAGATAAATACGAAGCAAAATCTTATTCTATAGAAAATTAAATAGACTTTCTATACAAGAAAATCCCTGAATAGTGGTAGCATAAAAAAACCTACCTTTTATACCTATACTTTAAATGTAATTCGAACATTTTATTAAGTTCAATTTCAAGATTACTTGTATTCAAATCTATTCTTAACAGTAATGAATTATTCAACTTTTTTTCATGTAGACCTTACCAACTAATCAACGTATAAGTCTTGAGTTACGAGAGATTTGTATAATCCTCATGAATTACCAATCTGGACGAGTACTCCACTCGGATTTCGAGTTTCTGGCCCCGAAATTTCTGGCAAAGTTACGTAGAGTATAAATTTCTTCCCCCCCTCTGGAGTTCCCCCATTTTTCCTTTAAAGTTATTTATGCGGCAATCTATTGTTTCGGGCTCGGAGCATTTAGTTTTAAATTAACGATGCTATGCAAAGAATTACGGTTTGGTGCGAGGCAAAGACAGAATCCAGGAGCCTTTTCATTTTGTTATCGACAAATATCGGCTTCTAATCCGATAAAAGATGGAATTAAGTCAATTTGCTAAGGCCGATTGTTCCTAGGTGAGGTAGATTCGATTTTATTTTATATCCGTTAATGGATTTTTTACAAATCCATTTTAATAGGGTCTACATTTTATTGGCTCGCGATTTGTTGTCCGGTGGGAATCATGTGCTTGACAGACTAATGTCCTTCGGAAGTACTGACTTTAGGCACAAAAGAAACGAACCACTAAGAATTTTAAAGAAAAAGGTTGGGTAGAGGTGTACTTATTACGCACGGCTATACATCAAGCTATACAAAACCAGTATAGGCTGGCCTTGCATTGTACGGAAATCCTTTACAATGTGAGATAGTCCAAACTGGTTTTGTATAGCTTGATGTATAGCCGTGTGTCCACTCGCACGATCACCAGTATGTTTAGATCCCATGTAATAGGGGACGAGCCTATTGCCATTAACCCGGCTCAAATCCAGACTCCGAGCTGCTACTAATAATTTCATAGAAACACCCAATAACACTTTGCTCGATATAGAAATCGACCCCAAGACCTCTAGCGTAGCAGTCGTGCTTAGGAACACTAACCTAATGAGGCAGGTAAAGAAAGAAAGAAAGAAAGATCATAATTGGCCTATAATGTTCCCACTGCTGGGACTCAGGCCTCCTCTCGGTGAAAGGGAGTGGATGAGGCAGTTAGTATATCAATTTGGACACCAATTTCATACGAATACAATTCCACTTCTCACTGACCGAACCTATATCCCAATATGCACCACCTAAAATCCCAAAAAACCCATTAACACAAAATATACACAAATAAACATACCATTACCAGTAATGGTTATCATGGGTTTTCATCACCATAGTTTATGTTATACCAAGGAAATATCACATACAATTTTATTTCGTATGTTCGGCCACAAAAGTAAATCATAAAAGGGCGTTATTGGACATTATTATTGCCTCAGCCAATGTTATTAGGTACGTGTTGCGGGGCCGGTGTGATTTCGGACCATTAGTGGAATAGCTGGATGGTATGAATAAGGTTTTATTAAAATGTGGAGGTTTTGTTATGGGTTGCGAACGGCAGTTTATTTGTTGACATGCTTTTGGTTAATACCATTTGTTTTCATATTTATAAATATAATTATCCATACGTTAGTTTGTGAGGTTGTAGGGGTAACCTCTAGATCTACTAAGCCGATTTTGAAAATTCTATTAAAAATAGAAAGCCACGATATTTGTGAGTGTCATAGCCCAACGAAATGGGTCAGCTATTTTAAAAATAAACGGGTATAAATGATAACATACACGATTTAAATTATTATTTTAATGCTTTACTTTAAGTGCTTACTCGGCAAATGTCAGAATATTTGTTACCTGTCTCTTTTTTTGCACTAAAATAAAAAATAGAAATCTTACACCACAATAGGCTTAAATATAGGTACTTTATATTGTATAGCGTTATATTGATATTATTTAATTCAATGTAACAAAATAATTTAATGTTTATTTATAATTTTATTATTAGTTGTGTTCTAGAGATCAAAATCATAGTATTAATCCGTTGCTAGAAATGATCTCAAAACTACATTTTCCTCTTTTAACGGTGACATGCGTATATATTTATTTAGACGTAATACCGGAATAAATACGATTGCTTTTGTGTAGCGACGGTTATTATTTTCTTTTGTAATTTTCGCAGCATTTCCCTTGGCTCCATATATTATTCCTTTAATAAAATTTACCGACTGCTCATACATAAGTGGTTATCGATGTTATTAATTTATTTCATTCGCTGCGAAAGTGCTTAACCTATTCCGGTTAACAAATGGATTCAGATTAGCTTAATTGAGAAGGGCAGGGATTTGTTTGAAGATAGTTTCTTGCGGAACGCTCATTTTATGTCGGTTCTAAGTATTATACTAGTCAAAATGATTGTATGTTATTATGAATATTATTTTTTATGTATTTTGTGAATAATAGTAGTAGCAGTAGTGTCGCGCCGGCATGTCTACATGCCAGCATGATTGGGTACGCACGATCGGGGAAGTACTACTCTCCCACAGAATATTGACGTCAAGTAGCAGTATGCATGCTATTGCGTTTCGTATGGTGAGTGTGGAGCGCCGGAGACCGCCAATTCCTCCCTCAGTCCCCTTACTTTTATTTTTTCTCCTTCCCCTCCCTTTTTCCTTAAAGAGGGTCGGCAACGCATCAAGATGTCAATGGGCGATGACTACTTACCATCAGGTAGCTCGCTTGTTCGTTTGCCGAGTTATACCCTTTTTTTTGCAGGCCTGGTTTATTGTCCACATTCGGACGATACAAAAGAAGTATGAAATTCTGAAATTGCTATCGTTATATTTTCCTTGGCATAAGTGTACCTCCGAGTCACCGCTCACATTCTTTGTCATACAAAAATATAAAACAATGTTTTGTCAACCAACAAAACAAACACAACTATAATAATTCAGTCGTAAAAACAGTTCCGTTTCCTACCGCAGAAGTTCTCGAAGAGTGCAAACTTTTTGACAAACAGCCAGCATTCGTAGGTTCATTATACGGAACATCGGCTTCCAAACAACTGCTCCAAGTTTTAGTTCGCATAACACTCTACAGGGTACACTGTGAAACGTCACTGGTTTTTTGTTTATCGTGAGTTTCGAATACCTATATTTCTCTATTTGTTGCATTAGTTAATAATTATCGTACAACGCAGAATCACGTATTTTGAATTATATAAATTATTATGTAAAATACTTTCACTTGCGTAAATGTATAAGCACTAAAATAATTTTATTATAAGAGCATAATTATACAATGTTATCTTTGCTACACCTGAAAAAGGCACTAAGTCTTGTACTATTTAAAATGTAACACCTTTGTATACACTTAGTTTGCAAATAAATGTTTTGATTTGATTTGATTTGATTTGATTCGAACTGATAGTTACACAATTACAACTTTAGATGGATTTCTTGGCAATTTCATATATACTTAGTTAACTAAGTTTCTGGACGTTGGAAGAAGGATGACGGAACTGTAGAAGTGGGCAGGACACAGGCGAGACGGAGTGACGACAGGTGAAGTAGGGCAACGACTGGAGTCCGACTGGTGGAGCAGGAATAGCAGTAAGAGTGTCGGGCGACCAGCAGCCTAACCTTTCGGGGAGTATAGGAGTGATGTTATGATGACATACATATCTGACTTGCCCGGTGCATGGTGCATGGTGAGACCTATTTGGGTCTTAGTTACTGGTCCGTTTCGAGATTTGCTCGTGAAAGCAAGTTCTTGGTGTCTGCTCCGCTATGCCCCGGCTATGTAAGCTGTTTAATAGCTATAGCGACACTATTGACGTCCATGCTGCCTCGCTTAACAAGTTCCGCAAAATCATTTATGAAATACTGTAAAGTGTTTGCATTACCCTCTACAATTCTTTACTGCTATCTTGTTAATTCCGTATAATTACCTAATAATTTAATCTAACCTTGTCTCTTTATAGTTACTTTACTAAATAATAAATTGTGAATTACTGTAAATTCAAATATTAGTCTGATGTTGATATAATCTTGTGCATGCAGTGCTTATCTGTAATGGATTGTTACACTAATCCTATTTCATAGTGCATTATTTATTGTTTTTGTTTGAGTGTAAACAATTGTTGATGAGCCTAATAAATAAAATAAAAAAATAAAATAAAATAAAGCTAGTTCCCCTGCGATTACAGCGGTTCCAGCAGCCATAGAGGCTATTTAGGCTTGGCAAAACAAACAATATAGTGAAGAATTACACCTATTCTTTATCCAGATCAGCATACATAAAATAAAAACTTTGTGGCAACAGTCGGGATCTGAATTGCAACCCGTTCATTATACGCTACATTGGCGTACTCACAAACAACCTCTTCAAGTTGAAGTCGGATAAAGTTGGTTGAAGTTCCTTAAATTTGGCAATTTGCCGCGTGTAACGAACGCGCGTAAAAATAGTTGGATTCCAAATTTCAGTTAGGTACGGTCTCCACTCTCCAGTACATCAGCTTACCACGTAATGTCAAATTTTCTCAGTCGATTTTGAACTTAAATTTCAGCATTTTGAGGTTTAAAATCATTTAGACAAATTTGATAGTCTTGTATAACCTCATGTGCTGGCGAGTATACCTACATTGTTTAGTTCGAATTAAGTATTTGTGATTTCAATGAAAATGTTCTTTTATTTTGTGTATAGTAAAAATGTTTATTGGAAAAAACATGGGATTCAGTAGTTTTACTATGAGGATGCTGTGATCGAAATAACATCACTGATTATAATTTTTGTCCCTCAGAAACATACCATGGCGTATTAACCGAATCGTTAGGGTGAGGGGTACCAATATGATCAACAGTTCGCCAGTATGTTTAAGCAACATCTTAATTATCTGCATGAGACTAGAGATTTTGTGTTGGAGATGATTTTTATGCGTGGGCATTTATTTTGTATGCCCACAACACCCGGGCATAAACCCATCTCTCCATGAGACCTAAAATTATACCTTATAAGGAAGCGAGCATATTGTTACTAACAATAAAGAGACAGCTAACAACGAGCATTAAAACCAAAATTAATTGCAAGAGTTTCTAACTCTCTGCAAAAACCTCTTAACACTGCTTTACCTGGGAACATAGATGTTCTTTGGGAGGGTAGTACTTCCCCGGTCATGCCAACCTATTCATGCTGGCATGGAGCCATGCCGTCAAGATACTACTACTACTACATTCTCATTCACAAGTCCACATGCACGACAATGTAACGTAATAGAATTGGTTGGGAATACAATTTCAATGGGTCCAATCACACGTACCGGGAATTGTTCCGGCATTTCAATGGACTCGCCTTTTTACTAGAATAAAAGAATGCACATAGACGAAATCAAGTTTTTCCAATACTGTATTTTAGGGATTTATTTGTAGATACTGTGTATGGAAATATCACGAATATATTTGATGCATTTGGAGCATGTATATTATTTGGATCGGGTTTTCTGGCATTCACTTACAAAGACCAATGTCCAGCTGTGGATGAATACAATAAAATACAAAAAAAGCTAACAGTCTGTTTTCTTCTCCCCTTTTTAAAATGTGATTTTAATTGCATAACTACAATATTTTAGACCAATTGATAACATCATCAATTCATTTTTAATTTATATTGCGGTTGGACATTCTAAATTTGTTCGGCTGAATCTAAGTGCTATACACGAAGCTGACTGCACATCATCATCATCATTATCATCATCATCATCATCAGCCCGTATTCGTCCACTGCTGGCCGTAGGCCTCTTTATCGCTGCTCGTTCAGATGCTGTGCGGGAGGTAAGGCGATGACGATGATGATGAAGCTGCTGGTCTTCGAAGGCTGCGCTGGTGTTCTGCTCGGGGTCACTACTGTAGAGAGGCGAGATGTATTGCCCCTCCAACCAAAGGGAGGATCCTCCAACCAGGCAGGTGTTTTGCCTGGCGGGCTACGGCCCGACGGTTGATGTCAGGCGGTTGTATATATCCGAGTCGCGCGGTAAACTCCACTAGCGAGATTCAGGATTTCGACGTAGTTCCATGTAGCGTGCTAGATGTCGCTACATCACTCCCCCCCGAGACCGGAGGTCGATGATTTCTTCGGAGCAGCGGTCAGTGCGTCAAGTGCTTGCCAGTGCCAGTGGCGCGTACGTGTTCCAGTGAGTCGGAACCGGATGCCGCGTAGTCCGCAGTGAGTCGGGACTGTGTTGCGGTGATGCCTCAGTGAGTCGAGGTGGTGCAGTGCTGCGTAGTGGCTGGCTGCTGCGTCGACCAGGAGAGACGGCCTCTGCTAGTTTACCGGTCGAAGTGCAGTGTGCTGTGCCAAGTCACTGATGTCGGCTGAGGGTGCTGACCAGGCTGCGGGGTTGCTGCAGGCGTGTGGTCACGATGCCCTGTTGAAGCCGGGAGAGTGCTGGCTGGCTGTGTGACTCGCTGCTCGTTCGGATGCTGTGTGGGAGGGAAGGCGATGGCGATGATGATGAAGCTGCTGGTCTTCGAAGGCTGCGCCGGTGTTCTGCTCGGGGTCACCACTGTAGTGGGGCGAGAGGTATTGCCCCTACAACCGAAGGGAGGATCCTCCAACCAGGCAGGTGTTTTTGCCTGACCTTGGTTGATGTCAGGCGGTTGTATATACTCTAATCGCGCGGTAAACTCCACTTGCGTGATTCAGGATTTGCTCGACGTAGTTCTATGTAGCGCGCTAGATGTCGCTACAAGCTGACTGCACATCTACCCATAATTATACCTCCGTGTCTTTTTCTGTGCAATACCGATATCCTTACCCAGCGTTTCAACTGACGACAAAACATGTTGGAAACAGCTACCTATCCCACTCACTCTTTGAGATTTAGATAGATTTTTGCAACATGTTTTGTCGTCAGTCGAAACGAGGGGTTAGAATCAATCTTTTGTCCGGCTTTCGGACTTTACCAAAACATATCGTAACATATCATCACACCTGTATCTCCCGAAGGGTTGGGCAGAGGTGTACTAATGTACACCCACACTTCGCCGGTATGTTTAGGTCCCATGTAATAGGAGGCGAGCCTATTGCCATTAACCGGGTATTACCAGACTTTATCAGGCTTTACCGGACTTTACCAGTCATATTAAAATCATGGTCAAGATATAGAAGAAATTGTTCTTTAATCAAACGTGTTGTTTTATCATCATCGACATACCTATATAATATCGTCCCACTGCTGAGCAAGGGTCTTCTCTCAGAACGAGAGGGATGAAGCTACTTCACACGCCGTCAATTAGCTGTTGTTTCCTCACGATATTCTCCTTCACCATTTAAGCGCGTTTCAGCCGTCACTGCAACTGAGGTTACGTTTCATCATCATCATCATCATCAACCCATTACATTGTCCCACTGCTGGGCACGGGTCTCCTCTCAGAAAGAGAGGGATTGGGCTATAGTCCACTACGCTAGCCTACTGCGGGTTGGTAGACTTCACACGCCGTCAAGAAAATCTCTCAGGCGTGCAGGTTTGTTCACGATGTTTTTCTTTACCGTTTCAGCGCGTGATAATTAATTATTAATACGCACATGACTTCGAAAAGTCAGAGGTGCGTGCCTTGGATTCGAACTTGAGACCTTCGACTAGGCTTCGACTCGACGTCCAATGGTCATTTCTTCTGTTATCTTGAAAAACAAGTATTTAATAAACTCCTTTTAACAAGTGTAACTACTTCTGTTATTAATTGAATGTATCAAACTTTACATACAACATTTCCATATCCATCTATGACAAATAGACCCTCAATCTACAAACCGCACAGTGCTAAAATGTCGCCGGAATAAACAAGGGTTCCGTAGCTAAGTCGATAGCTAATTGATTAATCGTCAGCTGTGACGTATGTCGGCGGTTACGTTCCATTCGGAAAGTTTTGCGCAAAGGGTGTTTGTGTTGGGTAGTTTGGAGTCGAATTTAAAGTTGTGTTGATGTAATTGTTGTTGTTTATTCCGTGGCTTGTAAAGGAATTTTTGCAACGAGTTTTGCATCTGTGACTAGAAAGAGGAGATGTGTAGTATGTACACTGTTGCGTTTCGTTCTGTGACTGTGGAGGACCAATTCCTCCCTCAGTCCCCTTCCTTCTTCTTTTCCCTAACGGTAAGCAGCAACTTGTTTAAGTTTTCTTCACATTATTTAGATAACACTAAGATAATTCGACTATACAATACAATACTAAGATAATTTGACTGCCTTATTAGTCTAGTGACTGCCTCATTAGTCTAGTGGTGCTAAGCGCGACTGCTACGCTAGAGGTCCTGGGTTCGATCCCCAGGTCGAGCTAAGTGTTATTGGGTTTTTCTATGAAGTTCCAAGTAGCAGCTCGGAGTCTGGACTTGTGCCCGGTTAATGGCAAGAGGCTCACCCCCTATTACATGGGACCTAATCATACCGGCGAAATGTGGGCGTACTTAAGTGCACCTCTGCCTAGCCCTTCGGGGAATAAGGACGTGAAAGTATGTTATGTCACAGTCAGTGTATGGGTAGCGAGCAGCGCTGACAACATACCATCAGGTGGCTCGTTAAAAAAAAAATTAAGCATCGTTGCTTTTACAGTACAGGAAATCCTCATGGATCGATGTTTGGAAAATCGAATGACTGATGAATGAACATAATTGAACTGAATGTTTTTATTATTAAAATCGTTCGTTAATCGCTTCACAAACCAAAAAGTTCATCTTCTAAAAAGGAGATTATTCTCTAAATTCAAAAAGTAGATACAGCAACATCAAAAGTATGAACGAATTTGTCTCCAAACTTATTTAATGAGGGTTACTCATTAATAATTAAAAGTCGGACGGTTCGGGTAGACTCCCACTGAAATTACTCTGAAAAGTTAAGTCCGAGCCAAGTTTATTTATTTTATGGAAACACATTTGCAACCATTTATAACTGAGAGCTTGGAATAATAACGTAGAAAGGAAACAAGGAATTTTATTCGGTTATTATAAGATCCTTTCTCAAGAGTCTACAGGAGCCTTCAATCTCCTGACAAGGCTAATAAATTTGCATTGGAGTTACTGCACCAACAGTAATTGAAAGGTTTTTAACTTTATTCCCATTTAGAGTCCATTAGCTTAGATATAGCATTCGACCATAATAATTAACGATGAAATAACGACAGATAATTATGGTGTTTTGTTCTTGTAATGATTGCATTTTAGGGTTTAAAATTATCTTGAATATCGAAGTGAAGTAGCAGTATGCATACTATTGCGTACGGTGAGTTTAGAGCACCGGAGGCCAAATTCTTGTCTCAGTCCCAATCCTTCTTTTCTCCTTTTTTTTATCACTGGTGAGCTTACGCTTGACCACAACTTGCCTGATGTTAGGCATCGAAGTGGTCTACGATGGAGCGCGCTTGTCTAGAAGGTACCTATTCACTCTCGTCTCCTTCCGGTTCCTTTTCCTTTACAGGACAACGAGTGATACTCCTGGTGTTGAAAGCATCCATAAACTACGGTAACCGCTTACAATCAGGCCGGCCGTATGCTTTTTTGCCACCTTAGTGGTATAAGAAAACTGTAAATGGTAAATAGATTACTTTCTTTTTTATTTTTCGTTAAATAACGAAACTTGCAAGACGCTTACATCAAAATCACGACAGAGCTAGAACATTATTAGTACAGTCTATACATATCATAAGTCTGTGGAAAAGTAGTGTCTGTAATTGCAAAATGTTTGGGACAAAATAATTGGAAGAGACTAACTGAGCGATACTGAAGCAGAGCTGTATGTCATTATGTCCACATATAACTCAAGAACTTCTTAACGGATTTCTATGAAATTTTGGTGTACAAGTGGATAGATTGGGTATTACTCTAGTCCCGAGTCAATATTTGTTTTTATCTGACTATGACAGCGCATATAAGTAGGCTTCTTATTTAAGATATTTTTTATATAATGCGAGGGAAACAGAGAGCAACCGCTCGTGTTATAATAAATGGAGTATAGTCCTAAAACTAGACACACGACTGAGGGGTTAAAAATGGCCACTTATATCTCCAGTGTAAGCTGACCCCGCATTGTATAAGCTTTTGATAATTATGAGAGGTCAACTTACATTGGGAGTGTAAAGCTTGATATAGACGGTTGTGCATCAGTAAATCTGCTCAACCCTTGAGGAATACAAGAGTGATTAGCATTAGTTCCAGAAACTACAATATATTTAGGACACAGCACTATTATATTATTATTTAGTATTCAGTATGTGAGCAAATACTCAATATTCCGGCTCACGTGCGTACGTGAAAGATTTACAAACAGCGTGATTGCGGAGTGCCCCTTTGTGTCCCGTTTTCGTCGGTCGTGACGTGGACGGGACAAAACCGGTTTAGTCCAGTTATAGATTTGGCGGGAACACGCTGCGCTATTTTTGTGGCGGGTTTTGGCGGAATTGGCTTAACTAAAACTATTGTTGCGGATTTCCGAGTGCGAAGTGCGGGGGTTTACTACAAAAATCGAATATAGAGGCTTCGGATTGAAACGGACCAAACACGCACCAGACCATATAACTACTTACAATCAATTGTGAAATAAAAAAAGAACTTTTTAATGCTAAAAATTAATAATCGCTCACTTAAGAACGGTGAAAGAAAGCAACTTACAAGATTTTCTCACCGACGGTGCCAACCCGCAGAAGGTTAACGTGGTGGTCTATAGCCCAATATCTCTCGCTACGAAGAGAGACCCATACTCAGCTGTGGGACAGATGGGTTGATGAAGAAGACATCAATATAACATTTTGAAGGAATATCAACACAAGTGACAAGATAAGGAGTTAAGGAGGAGGTTATCAGGATCGAAACGCTTTCATGACAGGAAAACGTGGCATCCTATAGGCGAAACTTTTACCGCGGATTTTGCGGTCAATGTTTTCATGAGTTCCATGCTTTTGACCATAGGGCAAGAGAAAATAAGTGGTTTTTAGTAGGGACCGGTCCAAAATGAACATTTACAGCCTGCTCTGGTGACAGTCAACCCATAGGTAGTTTTCACAAGATAAAAAAAAACATGTAAAATAGATAAACATAGCCACAACCTTCTATTGTTATACATTTTCTCGAGAAAAAAAGTATCTGTAAGAAACACAAAAGATTGCTTGCTTAAAGTTTTGGGCCGTCCATAAACATTGATTTTACTTTGGAGGAAAAAATATAGACCCCCCAGTTAAAAAAGTTAAGTTGAATAACTTGAATAGAATTCGTCGATATATCGCTGTGCTTTCGTTCGCGGGTTCGATCCAATTCCTGCCATCAAAGTCGAATCTAAAGGTACTAATAGAACAATAAAATCAGTGATAGCTTACTGATAAGACTATTGGACTGCCCAGTCCTGCTAAGTCTTGAGTCCAAATCCAAGGCCTCTGACTTTTCATAATCATGTGCGTATTACATATTAATTATATCACTCGCTTAAAACGATGCAGGATAACACCATGAGAAATTCTCGACGGCTTGTGGAGTCTTTCAATCCGCAGTAGGCTAGCATGGTGGATTACCACTGCCAGACCTTGTTTAGGCAAGCGAAGTATTGGGCGCCCACCGGCCAGATGGACCGACGACTTGCGGACGACAGATGGCACTGACTGGATAAAGAGCCGAAGATCGGGCTCTTCGTCGTTCACTAGAAGAGGCCTCCATCCAGCAGTGAACGAGTTAAGGCTGATGATGATGACCGCCACCCGGGGAATGTAACGGGTCGTGTCGGACTCCACCCAGAGTGGGTGACCTACCAATTAAAACGACAAGGACGTTTTGCGTCTCCGTTTATTGCTGAGGTTATGGTAACAAGGTTTCATTCCTCCGCAAAAGCGTGGTGGAGTAAAACCTAACCCTTCTCCCTTCGAGAGGAGAGCCGTGTCCAAAAAAGGCACAGTAAATTGGTTGATGATGAATAGAACAATACACAAATATTTTAAGCAACTCTCTTTGTGTGAATGTTGCCTAACATCCAGTTATTCTGAGATATCAGAGTGACGAATTTGTCTCCATAGATTGGATTGGGAACTGAATACAAGTTGACTTGTCATTGGTAAACAATTGCTGTTTTTATTTTATTTTTGGATTGTTTTGTTCAATTTTTATAGGTTTATGTATTGTTGGTAGAAATATGTTTTTGAAATAGTTTTCTCATAAAAAGAAGTCTGGTAGAAATAAAAACCATCACGAAATGTGATTTCTGAAATTCTCCTCAATATTGATTGATATAAAAACAATCTACTACTTACACCAAGGGGACTTAAATGGGCACTTTTAGTAAATCATATGGCTACACGAAGTGCCATACATTGCCAATATAAGTTGATCTCTGAGTCTATGAACAGCCTATACAATGTGAGGTCCTCTTATATCGGAAATTTAGGCCTTGTGTAGCCGTATGTCCCAAATCTATATGATTATTATTGTGATAAGTCAAAATTGCCAATTTTAGCAATGTTAGACAAAATCTAAAGTAAGACATAATTATATTATATGTATGGAATTAGACCAAATTACAGTTAAAATAAAGTAATTCACCTCGTAAAACATTCTTGACTCATTTCACTCTAACATTATGAACACAGCAGACCAAGTTTCAATCCACATATAGGTACCTATCCAAGTACCTCCTCACGCGGTCACGTACCAACTTACTTAAACCGGTACGTGGCTACAAGACCGCGTTAACTGTAAAAACTCTACTTATTGCGTTTTTCTACAGCCCTCGAACGTTCTCATTTGATAATGCTTCTCAAATATTAATCAAATGGATGCAAAAGAATATTGGTATAAGTAAAGAACTTGGGTATTTTGAGTACATTTACGAATTATGACAATAAACTAAACGGTATTTGCTACAGTAAATGTGTCCTTTGTAAATGCGTCTATCAATAAGTGAGAGTTATGCCTATACCTCAAGTTTATTAAGGTCAAGTTTGCTGCTCAGGAGGTTTATTGAACGCCTTTCTGGAGGACCATACAAATAAGTGCCATAATATACGGTACCAAGTAAAGATATTGAATGTCACACTGATACCGTGCTAAAATTAATGTAGATATCTCCCTAGATTTGGCGCTGACAGTGTTGTCAGTTTCCAATTTTAAAAGCTTTTATTTAACTTGCATATAATATAACGTATAAATAGTATTTTTAATTTTAAATTTGATTTAGTTATAAATAATATTTCACTCGCTTTTTCTTCCGTTCGCTATTTGAATATGTATTTATTTAAAATATGGATAACGTTGTGGGCTATACAATAATAATCATATTCTTTAAGATTAAGATCATAGAGTAAGACAATTGTGTATCTGTTTGTTTTCCCGAATAAAATAAAATAACATAAAATAAAAAAAGCTCTGAATATTACTTTAAAAAGACATTGAAAAGTCATATTCCTTTGAAAGCAAGCTCACTGTCTTCAAGAACCACACTTAACACATATTCCATTAAGCACTGATTACTTGAGAGCTCTTGGTGCGGTCACGTAGTGAAACAATGCACCCATTATATTATAGACTCAACCAATGAGTGCCTCTACTGATATTGGAGATGAAATAACACGCTTTGAGTTCATTGGAAGGTGAAAGGTATTTTAAATTTATAAAATTATCTGATCGATTTTATTCGTTGTTTGCTTTGAAATAAAATAAATGTAATGTAATTTTAAGACAGAAAAAAATATAATTAATTATTTTATAATTATTATTGTAACTTCTGGGAAAATAATCCTCAGTATTAGAGAAAAAACCTTGTACAGATCTGAGAGTGGGCTCTTTAAGTACTTTAAGTATGTTATAATTGTAATGAAACAGCCTAGAGCATATAGACACAGTCGTTCATGGTTACATTCTAAAAACAAATAGTATTTTTGGTACATTATTAGGGACGTAGTATATTATGATCGGTGATTGAAATCGGAGCTCTAAATCGAGCCCACAATTTAAATTGAGAGTGCTTTGAGACATGAAGCTATGAAGGTCCAGGGACAGTTCTGTTGACGAAGAAAATGGTATCAACTTAAATTATTATAAATGAACATAATAAATTTAACATTACAAATATTAAAACTGCCTCGTTAGTCTAGTGGTCCCAAGCGCGACTGCTACGCTAGAGGTCTTGGGTTCGATCCCCAGGTCGAGCAAAGTGTTATTGGGTTTTTCTATGAAATTCTCAGTAGCAGTCCTGAGTCTGGATTTGTGCCCGGTGAATGGCAATAGGCTCGCCCCCTATTACATGGGACCTAAAACATACTGGCGAACTGTGGGTGTACATTAAGTACACCTCTGCCTAACCCTTCGGGGAATACAGGCGTGATGGTATGTTATGTTATAAATATTAAATTATCATTATAATTAAATATCACGCCTGTATTCCCCAAAGACTTGTATTTTATGTACACCCACAGTTCGCCGGTATGTTTAGGTCTCATGTAATAGGAGGCAAGCTTATCGCTATTAATGGGGGACCAATACTCGACTCCGGACTGCTACTGCTAGTTTCATAGAAATACCCAATAACACTTTGCTGGACCTAGGACCTCAAGCGTATCAGTCGCGCTTAGAACCACTAGACTTGTATTATATCTCGACCGATTTTTATCAAACATAGCTAAAAACACTTCCAACTAAACAATCAAAATCGTCCATCCATTTGGGAGCTACCATGCCACAGACAGACTCACTCTGACACGTCAAACTAACAGCCCGTCGTTTTTGCGTCGGGGATTAAAAAACGAAAATTCCAAAATCATCGAAAGGCGATTTGACACAACGAAATAGCAGATATAAGGCTTTGTATTCGTAACTCCTACCGCCATTGGCTATATGGACATGGCGGACGATTGACGTTTATTCCAACGTTGGCACATCATTTACACTCGAACGCTCGCCGCTCGGTGTCGGCCGTCGAAAACGTCATTCCGACGAATAAGGGCTTCGGTGACGACATATTGCTGAGTTAAAAAAAAAATTAAGCATCGTTGCTTTTACAGTACAGGAAATCCTCATGGATCGATGTTTGGAAAATCGAATGACTGATGAATGAACATAATTGAACTGAATGTTTTTATTATTAAAATCGTTCGTTAATCGCTTCACAAACCAAAAAGTTCATCTTCTAAAAAGGAGATTATTCTCTAAATTCAAAAAGTAGATACAGCAACATCAAAAGTATGAACGAATTTGTCTCCAAACTTATTTAATGAGGGTTACTCATTAATAATTAAAAGTCGGACGGTTCGGGTAGACTCCCACTGAAATTACTCTGAAAAGTTAAGTCCGAGCCAAGTTTATTTATTTTATGGAAACACATTTGCAACCATTTATAACTGAGAGCTTGGAATAATAACGTAGAAAGGAAACAAGGAATTTTATTCGGTTATTATAAGATCCTTTCTCAAGAGTCTACAGGAGCCTTCAATCTCCTGACAAGGCTAATAAATTTGCATTGGAGTTACTGCACCAACAGTAATTGAAAGGTTTTTAACTTTATTCCCATTTAGAGTCCATTAGCTTAGATATAGCATTCGACCATAATAATTAACGATGAAATAACGACAGATAATTATGGTGTTTTGTTCTTGTAATGATTGCATTTTAGGGTTTAAAATTATCTTGAATATCGAAGTGAAGTAGCAGTATGCATACTATTGCGTACGGTGAGTTTAGAGCACCGGAGGCCAAATTCTTGTCTCAGTCCCAATCCTTCTTTTCTCCTTTTTTTTATCACTGGTGAGCTTACGCTTGACCACAACTTGCCTGATGTTAGGCATCGAAGTGGTCTACGATGGAGCGCGCTTGTCTGGAAGGTACCTATTCACTCTCGTCTCCTTCCGGTTCCTTTTCCTTTACAGGACAACGAGTGATACTCCTGGTGTTGAAAGCATCCATAAACTACGGTAACCGCTTACAATCAGGCCGGCCGTATGCTTTTTTGCCACCTTAGTGGTATAAGAAAACTGTAAATGGTAAATAGATTACTTTCTTTTTTATTTTTCGTTAAATAACGAAACTTGCAAGACGCTTACATCAAAATCACGACAGAGCTAGAACATTATTAGTACAGTCTATACATATCATAAGTCTGTGGAAAAGTAGTGTCTGTAATTGCAAAATGTTTGGGACAAAATAATTGGAAGAGACTAACTGAGCGATACTGAAGCAGAGCTGTATGTCATTATGTCCACATATAACTCAAGAACTTCTTAACGGATTTCTATGAAATTTTGGTGTACAAGTGGATAGATTGGGTATTACTCTAGTCCCGAGTCAATATTTGTTTTTATCTGACTATGACAGCGCATATAAGTAGGCTTCTTATTTAAGATATTTTTTATATAATGCGAGGGAAACAGAGAGCAACCGCTCGTGTTATAATAAATGGAGTATAGTCCTAAAACTAGACACACGACTGAGGGGTTAAAAATGGCCACTTATATCTCCAGTGTAAGCTGACCCCGCATTGTATAAGCTTTTGATAATTATGAGAGGTCAACTTACATTGGGAGTGTAAAGCTTGATATAGACGGTTGTGCATCAGTAAATCTGCTCAACCCTTGAGGAATACAAGAGTGATTAGCATTAGTTCCAGAAACTACAATATATTTAGGACACAGCACTATTATATTATTATTTAGTATTCAGTATGTGAGCAAATACTCAATATTCCGGCTCACGTGCGTACGTGAAAGATTTACAAACAGCGTGATTGCGGAGTGCCCCTTTGTGTCCCGTTTTCGTCGGTCGTGACGTGGACGGGACAAAACCGGTTTAGTCCAGTTATAGATTTGGCGGGAACACGCTGCGCTATTTTTGTGGCGGGTTTTGGCGGAATTGGCTTAACTAAAACTATTGTTGCGGATTTCCGAGTGCGAAGTGCGGGGGTTTACTACAAAAATCGAATATAGAGGCTTCGGATTGAAACGGACCAAACACGCACCAGACCATATAACTACTTACAATCAATTGTGAAATAAAAAAAGAACTTTTTAATGCTAAAAATTAATAATCGCTCACTTAAGAACGGTGAAAGAAAGCAACTTACAAGATTTTCTCACCGACGGTGCCAACCCGCAGAAGGTTAACGTGGTGGTCTATAGCCCAATATCTCTCGCTACGAAGAGAGACCCATACTCAGCTGTGGGACAGATGGGTTGATGAAGAAGACATCAATATAACATTTTGAAGGAATATCAACACAAGTGACAAGATAAGGAGTTAAGGAGGAGGTTATCAGGATCGAAACGCTTTCATGACAGGAAAACGTGGCATCCTATAGGCGAAACTTTTACCGCGGATTTTGCGGTCAATGTTTTCATGAGTTCCATGCTTTTGACCATAGGGCAAGAGAAAATAAGTGGTTTTTAGTAGGGACCGGTCCAAAATGAACATTTACAGCCTGCTCTGGTGACAGTCAACCCATAGGTAGTTTTCACAAGATAAAAAAAAACATGTAAAATAGATAAACATAGCCACAACCTTCTATTGTTATACATTTTCTCGAGAAAAAAAGTATCTGTAAGAAACACAAAAGATTGCTTGCTTAAAGTTTTGGGCCGTCCATAAACATTGATTTTACTTTGGAGGAAAAAATATAGACCCCCCAGTTAAAAAAGTTAAGTTGAATAACTTGAATAGAATTCGTCGATATATCGCTGTGCTTTCGTTCGCGGGTTCGATCCAATTCCTGCCATCAAAGTCGAATCTAAAGGTACTAATAGAACAATAAAATCAGTGATAGCTTACTGATAAGACTATTGGACTGCCCAGTCCTGCTAAGTCTTGAGTCCAAATCCAAGGCCTCTGACTTTTCATAATCATGTGCGTATTACATATTAATTATATCACTCGCTTAAAACGATGCAGGATAACACCATGAGAAATTCTCGACGGCTTGTGGAGTCTTTCAATCCGCAGTAGGCTAGCATGGTGGATTACCACTGCCAGACCTTGTTTAGGCAAGCGAAGTATTGGGCACCCACCGGCCAGATGGACCGACGACTTGCGGACGACAGATGGCACTGACTGGATAAAGAGCCGAAGATCGGGCTCTTCGTCGTTCACTAGAAGAGGCCTCCATCCAGCAGTGAACGAGTTAAGGCTGATGATGATGACCGCCACCCGGGGAATGTAACGGGTCGTGTCGGACTCCACCCAGAGTGGGTGACCTACCAATTAAAACGACAAGGACGTTTTGCGTCTCCGTTTATTGCTGAGGTTATGGTAACAAGGTTTCATTCCTCCGCAAAAGCGTGGTGGAGTAAAACCTAACCCTTCTCCCTTCGAGAGGAGAGCCGTGTCCAAAAAAGGCACAGTAAATTGGTTGATGATGAATAGAACAATACACAAATATTTTAAGCAACTCTCTTTGTGTGAATGTTGCCTAACATCCAGTTATTCTGAGATATCAGAGTGACGAATTTGTCTCCATAGATTGGATTGGGAACTGAATACAAGTTGACTTGTCATTGGTAAACAATTGCTGTTTTTATTTTATTTTTGGATTGTTTTGTTCAATTTTTATAGGTTTATGTATTGTTGGTAGAAATATGTTTTTGAAATAGTTTTCTCATAAAAAGAAGTCTGGTAGAAATAAAAACCATCACGAAATGTGATTTCTGAAATTCTCCTCAATATTGATTGATATAAAAACAATCTACTACTTACACCAAGGGGACTTAAATGGGCACTTTTAGTAAATCATATGGCTACACGAAGTGCCATACATTGCCAATATAAGTTGATCTCTGAGTCTATGAACAGCCTATACAATGTGAGGTCCTCTTATATCGGAAATTTAGGCCTTGTGTAGCCGTATGTCCCAAATCTATATGATTATTATTGTGATAAGTCAAAATTGCCAATTTTAGCAATGTTAGACAAAATCTAAAGTAAGACATAATTATATTATATGTATGGAATTAGACCAAATTACAGTTAAAATAAAGTAATTCACCTCGTAAAACATTCTTGACTCATTTCACTCTAACATTATGAACACAGCAGACCAAGTTTCAATCCACATATAGGTACCTATCCAAGTACCTCCTCACGCGGTCACGTACCAACTTACTTAAACCGGTACGTGGCTACAAGACCGCGTTAACTGTAAAAACTCTACTTATTGCGTTTTTCTACAGCCCTCGAACGTTCTCATTTGATAATGCTTCTCAAATATTAATCAAATGGATGCAAAAGAATATTGGTATAAGTAAAGAACTTGGGTATTTTGAGTACATTTACGAATTATGACAATAAACTAAACGGTATTTGCTACAGTAAATGTGTCCTTTGTAAATGCGTCTATCAATAAGTGAGAGTTATGCCTATACCTCAAGTTTATTAAGGTCAAGTTTGCTGCTCAGGAGGTTTATTGAACGCCTTTCTGGAGGACCATACAAATAAGTGCCATAATATACGGTACCAAGTAAAGATATTGAATGTCACACTGATACCGTGCTAAAATTAATGTAGATATCTCCCTAGATTTGGCGCTGACAGTGTTGTCAGTTTCCAATTTTAAAAGCTTTTATTTAACTTGCATATAATATAACGTATAAATAGTATTTTTAATTTTAAATTTGATTTAGTTATAAATAATATTTCACTCGCTTTTTCTTCCGTTCGCTATTTGAATATGTATTTATTTAAAATATGGATAACGTTGTGGGCTATACAATAATAATCATATTCTTTAAGATTAAGATCATAGAGTAAGACAATTGTGTATCTGTTTGTTTTCCCGAATAAAATAAAATAACATAAAATAAAAAAAGCTCTGAATATTACTTTAAAAAGACATTGAAAAGTCATATTCCTTTGAAAGCAAGCTCACTGTCTTCAAGAACCACACTTAACACATATTCCATTAAGCACTGATTACTTGAGAGCTCTTGGTGCGGTCACGTAGTGAAACAATGCACCCATTATATTATAGACTCAACCAATGAGTGCCTCTACTGATATTGGAGATGAAATAACACGCTTTGAGTTCATTGGAAGGTGAAAGGTATTTTAAATTTATAAAATTATCTGATCGATTTTATTCGTTGTTTGCTTTGAAATAAAATAAATGTAATGTAATTTTAAGACAGAAAAAAATATAATTAATTATTTTATAATTATTATTGTAACTTCTGGGAAAATAATCCTCAGTATTAGAGAAAAAACCTTGTACAGATCTGAGAGTGGGCTCTTTAAGTACTTTAAGTATGTTATAATTGTAATGAAACAGCCTAGATCATATAGACACAGTCGTTCATGGTTACATTCTAAAAACAAATAGTATTTTTGGTACATTATTAGGGACGTAGTATATTATGATCGGTGATTGAAATCGGAGCTCTAAATCGAGCCCACAATTTAAATTGAGAGTGCTTTGAGACATGAAGCTATGAAGGTCCAGGGACAGTTCTGTTGACGAAGAAAATGGTATCAACTTAAATTATTATAAATGAACATAATAAATTTAACATTACAAATATTAAAACTGCCTCGTTAGTCTAGTGGTCCCAAGCGCGACTGCTACGCTAGAGGTCTTGGGTTCGATCCCCAGGTCGAGCAAAGTGTTATTGGGTTTTTCTATGAAATTCTCAGTAGCAGTCCTGAGTCTGGATTTGTGCCCGGTGAATGGCAATAGGCTCGCCCCCTATTACATGGGACCTAAAACATACTGGCGAACTGTGGGTGTACATTAAGTACACCTCTGCCTAACCCTTCGGGGAATACAGGCGTGATGGTATGTTATGTTATAAATATTAAATTATCATTATAATTAAATATCACGCCTGTATTCCCCAAAGACTTGTATTTTATGTACACCCACAGTTCGCCGGTATGTTTAGGTCTCATGTAATAGGAGGCAAGCTTATCGCTATTAATGGGGGACCAATACTCGACTCCGGACTGCTACTGCTAGTTTCATAGAAATACCCAATAACACTTTGCTGGACCTAGGACCTCAAGCGTATCAGTCGCGCTTAGAACCACTAGACTTGTATTATATCTCGACCGATTTTTATCAAACATAGCTAAAAACACTTCCAACTAAACAATCAAAATCGTCCATCCATTTGGGAGCTACCATGCCACAGACAGACTCACTCTGACACGTCAAACTAACAGCCCGTCGTTTTTGCGTCGGGGATTAAAAAACGAAAATTCCAAAATCATCGAAAGGCGATTTGACACAACGAAATAGCAGATATAAGGCTTTGTATTCGTAACTCCTACCGCCATTGGCTATATGGACATGGCGGACGATTGACGTTTATTCCAACGTTGGCACATCATTTACACTCGAACGCTCGCCGCTCGGTGTCGGCCGTCGAAAACGTCATTCCGACGAATAAGGGCTTCGGTGACGACATATTGCTGAGCTTACTCCAGTGAAATCCGAATGCTCCCGTTGACGTGTGGCCTGATCGAGTTTTCGTGACGTAATTGCTTGAGATACGGATTGGAGATGTAATCAGGATGAGTGGCATCAAGGTTTGAAGAGTGTGAGTATTAGTAGGTACTGGTGGTAGTAGAAAAGGTTAATCGTGTTTGGGCGTGTTAATTTAACATACACCATTTCTAGTAGCCATAGTTCAAGTTTTGCTTAGTTTGGAACTAGATGGTGCTGTGTATTATTTTCCCAAAGATATTTAATAAACTGACTGCCTCATTATTCTAGTGGTCTTAAGCGCGACTGCTACGCTAGAGGTCCTGGGCTCAATCCCCAGGTCGAGCTAAGTGTTATGAGGTTTTTTTATAAAATACTTAGTAGCAGCTCGGAGTCTAGATTTGTGTCCGGTTAATAGTAACCGCGACCTATTACATAGGAGCTAAATATACCGGCGAAGTGTGGGTCTACAGTAGTACACCTCTGCCTAACCTTTCGGGGAATACAGTCGTTATGGTATGTTTACACATACTTTTTCATCAGTACGTTAGAATAGTAGGGACCATTTGTGTTGACTCTTTTGTACTTCATAAAATTACGCAACTTTAACGCTTTTCAAGCAGGACAAAAGAAGTATCAATTCTTAAATATGGACTTAAAATCTTTATAAGGAAATCAATTCTTGATAATTAGTTTTTATTTGCTCCTACTTGTATCTCACTTAGATCAGCAGGCTTTACTTTAAAGACTCGAACATCGAGTTCAAAACTTTGCGATTATCGTCCGATCTCGTGACGATCACATTACTAAGTATAAGGTTATGCAAACACGTACCCCTTGTACTTATGTAGGTATATAAGTAATATTCACTCCGTTATTCACTCAGTCACTCACACACACACACACACACACACACACACACACACACACACACACACACACACACACACACACACACACACACACACACAAACACAAACACACACACACACACACACACATACACACACACACACACACACACACACACACACACATACACACACACATACACACACAAACACACACACACACACACATACACACACACATACACACACACATACACACACACCACAGCGGCACACGCAAATACATTTACTATATTCCTTCATGAACACTGACATAAACGCGGCATTTGTGTTACTATAATATTAATTTGTAAGTACCTACACTTGTCGAAAGAGACTGGATCCTGCAACACAGGGTATCCTAGTGCGGGATCTAGTGTCCATATTTATCAAAAATGTAACTTTTTTTGGAACAATAAACTTTATTATTTATTTATTATTTATTTATATGACATGGCATAAGAATGAATGATATCATGACTGCGTGTATTCATTCATTTTATTATGACTCGCTACATCAGTGCGAATGCTGGCGTGTCAGCTCTGCCAACCTGCATTAAGCCAGAGTGGTAGACTATGGCCTAACACCTCTGATTTCGAGAGAAGACTTGTGCCTACCAGTAGGATAGGTGTTGCGTGACTTCAGTTTGGGACATTAAACTCACGCAGATGGTTATATTTTTGAGAGACCTTTATATCAAAACACAAAGATCCGACTCTTTCATTTAACTGTACAAAAACAAGTAAAATAAAACTGAGAAATATCATGGATGCAGGCAAATCTTAACAGTCTGTTAACTCCTCTAAAAAACCATTACTGTACTATTGAGTTCGATCATTCCCATGGTGCGTTCAGCCATAACTTTTCGCTTCCAAGGGACTACTAAAACAATGAGAGTTTCATAGTTCGTGACTCTTGTGCAAACTTTTCTGTACGATCCTAACCCACTTTGTGGTTTGGAAATATGGTCCATTTTCCTTTGTGTGTAGGTGGAGTAAGTTTGTCAGAATTAATAAGAGATTAGCCTTGGGTCGGCGTTAACTATAAAGGTTGCTATAATATTGGTAAGTTACTAAGTGGTTTTGGACGTTAAAAGACATCATCAAGGGTCGATCAGACCTTTGCAGATGTTTTAGGCACTTCATATTGTATTCTTGTGTCGTTTTTATTACGTTTAAGATAATGATAAATAATTTGCAGCTGTTGGATCGATTGTTTCTAAGGAGAGAGCTATTAAAGATTTTTATTGAGTTGTAATTCAATTGTTTCTTTTGATATTCCTATGTAATGGAAGTGTTCCGAGTAAGATGTAGTATTGCAGAATATTATTAGCAAAAAATACAACCTGATGGTAAGCGGTTATCATAGTCTATGGCCTTTTGCAACACCACAGGTATCACAAGCGCGGTGCTGAACCTATGGAAAAGGGAAGGAAAGGGGAAAAAGAGTAGAGAGGACACTTAGGAAAGGATTGGGCTTCTGGCGCTCCAGCTCCGGCGCGCAGTCCTCTTGGTTCAGAGGTTTCTGCAGCCAATCCATCCAATAAAGCTCTACTTTCTTCCACCATCTCCTTCTGGCGCTTTGTCGTCTAACTTTGTGTTGGCTCCATACAGTGGTAAGTTATGCCCACAGATCGTTTCACCTTTAGTTATTGAATATTTCACTAAATAGGTCACTATGTAGTGAAAAATACATATTTTAGATTATTTATTCTTGATTGAAATCGTGGCAAAAGATTTTCGAGTGCAGACCACGTACCGGAAAACATAGTGTGGGACGACCTCCAACAAGATGGACAGACGACCTGGTAAAGATCGCTGGAGTCATTGGATGCAGGTGGTATATAATCGGTCTTGTGGAAGCCTATGGGGGTGGCCTTCGTTCAGCAGTGGACCTCATTTAGCTGATATGATGATGATGATGATTACTTGATGATTAAAACAGTAATATATGCGACTCGACTATTAGTGGGAAAAGTCTAACATGAAAATGATGAACAAAAACAATGTCAAAACAAAATAAATAAAGTCCCTTTCAAAATAATTTCGTTTCTTCCATTTCTCGCGGACTATTTTGAAGAAAATTGTAACCCAAAGTTGAGGAGATCAGAAAGAATTTAATACATTTTCTCATTACATTTTCAGCAGTTTTTCTCCTAATTCCGCGGTGAACTCATTACTGAGGAATATATAAGTGAAGTATAAGTTCAGGGCAGATAATACATTTGGAGTACTGAAGTACCCAATTTGCGAGATTACAAGGTCGTTTTCATTTTGTCTCCATTACACGGACGGGCGGGCATTGCTACAGTACTTCTGACGAATTCTAATAAACTTGTTACTACTGCCGGAAGATTTCTTGCGAGTTTCCGAGTTTTCGGATGCCTAGATAAGGTTCGTTCTTATTACTCAGTCCCTTTATGGTAAAATGGTGCTGAAGGTACCACAAAATGTTAAATTTTCTTAGTTGATTTTAAACTTTATTTTCAACAGTTTAAGGTTTAAAATCATTTGGAGAAATTTGACAGTTTTGTATACCTTGACCTGCTGGCGACTGTACCTAATTCAAACACAGACTCACGAACCGGACAACGAGCTGCTACTAGAAATTTCATAGATAAACTCAATAACACCTTTCTAACCAGAACCCAGAAACCATGGACACCATACGATTATATCTAATTATAGAATAGACTGAGCGTTCGACAAGTCCTTGTACGCTTGTCTACCAAATTGTTAGCGTTATTGCTAAGGCATAAGCATTTTTCCACATGGAATTGATACGGAGCGTTTGCCATTTGTCTTAGCCAGTTCTGGTCGCAAGAAGCTTGCCTCTTTGGACGAATAGACCAATGAGGCAATTTTAAGTTATGTTTTAATATAAAATCAAAATAAAACTTAACTTTCCATTAGAACTTGTAAACGCACATCAGTTCCAAGTAGTGGAAGTGTTATCACTAACTCCGATAGTGTGAGAAGACTAACTTCTCTGTTAATAAAGTTAAAGTTCTCAACTCTTTCGTGTATAGTAACTACTAATGTAGAATGGTCTCGAAAGTGCTTTGGCTTCATTGAATTTATCATTTAGTCAAACCATTATAATACGTATTACCAAATTTGACTTCACGTTGGAATGGCGGTGAAAGTGGTCACCTCGCTACTACCGTTGCATCGCGTGTCGTGGGCTCGATTCCCACCCGATGCAAATCTTTGTGTGTTCCACAGATATTTTGATTCTGTGTGTACTTTGAGTCCGATGATTAAGTCCCCGCGACACAAGGCTTGTTCCTTAGTTTGGGGGGTGTCTTTAATAAAAAACATATCTTCTAATCTTGTTTATCAATTTCCTATTAAATATACGCGTACTTCTTCGGCCACTTTGAAAATTAATAATAATAAATCATTATTAAGAATGGTATCAAAATAATACATAACATCCATATTTTGTGGAAGATTGGTGCCTACACTACACGTTTAAACAATCTAGAAAGAGTTATTTTTTTGTATCTTAATCAATTATAATAATATTTCTTTGAATAAATCATCTAGTAAAGTAGTGTTGCGCTGGCATGTTTACATGCCAGCATGAATGTTGCGGCACGACCGGGGAAGTTCTACCCTCCCACAGAATATATACGTCAAGTAGCAGTATGCATACTGTTGCGTTTCGTGTATTGTATATTGTGTTTGTATGTTGAGTGTGGAGCGCCGCGCTGGAGGCCCAATTCCTCACTCATTCCCCTTTGTTCTCCTTTTGTCGTTCCCCTCCCTTTTCATAAATAGGCTCGGCTACGCATCTGCAACTGCTTTGGTTTTTCAGACGTCCATGGGCGGCGATGACTACTTACCATCAGGTAGCTCGCCTGCTCCTTTGGCGAGTTATCCCAAAAATAAATGAATTATGCTTAATTTATAATCATTGTAATATATTCTTATCCTTGTCCTAAACCTCAAACAAATCTAAAACCAACAGTAAATACAGATCAAGGTAAAAATTCAACGAGAATGTTTTCTTCCATTTTCTTTCCTCCCGCAAGTATTGCATAATTTGAATGAAGCTCCATAATTTTTGTAGATAAAAGAGCTTGGGATTCTCTGTGAGATTCGGAAAAAACCTTGTGTAGTCTTGATTCGTTCAAAAAGAGAATGCAACGTCGAAAACTTTGATGTTTCCTTAATTCAAATTTTAATATTTTACTTTCTATTCCTTTTATGTAGGTGTCAGTTTAATATTGCTTTGGGATGTTCATTCATTAATGATACCTATATTCCTAATTCATTCATTCATTCATAGTAATAACGTTCTTATTTTAAATGTTGATATTATATGCCAGTTATATTTACTAATAATTAAATTAATGTTACAGAGCTATAATGTTGAGGGGTTCGTTCGTGGCTGAGTCAACAGATCTGCAAGGTTAAGTTGCATCTGCCGCGGTCAGTCTATGGATGGGTGACAATTTTAAACATATCGATAGTCCGTGCCTCGGAGAGCACGTAAAGCCATCGCTCCTGGTTGTCATACGAACACCTGGTAGTCAGAAACCCAAAAAGAATAGCAACCAGTCTATCCTTCGAATATCAATGAATGAATGAAAGGAATGCTCTCCCATCTGAAATCAGGATGGCAAACACTCGTCTGTCTTTTAAAAATAAGCTGCGAAAATATCTTTTTGACTGTATTTTGGCTGATTCATCGTCGTGAATTGACCCATCTGCATATTATATATATATATATATATATATATTTAATATATATCATATAATTAAGTTTAGAATCATTTAGTATCTCTTTGTTTTATGAGTGCACTACTGCAATATTTATGTCTGCATCACCCTAAGGTTGTCTGGCAGAAAATGTCTAATGGCATTAAGACCGAGATAAATAAATAAATATCGAAATTGAGTTGCCAAGGTCTGATGGCAGTCGTTTCATGTAAAATATAGATATTGAGCCGTCTCTGGTTAGACTACCGATCCCAAAATAGTTGGTAAAAGGCTAAGAGGAATTAACATTACAAAGGTATTTAATTCCAAAACAAAAGAGAATTTCGAAATCCAAATCTGAATGAACGATTCAGTTCACTCGAACTTACCAAGGATTGTTCAAAATTTTACTCATTCCTCTAATGCATTAAACAACATTGAACGCATTGGACAAAAGTTGAGCCGGGCTGGCTGTCCGATACCGGTGCATTTTTGCATTGTTCCAGAAAACTCCATTGAGATTGAAGTTATTGTTGCTGCTACAGATTGCAATATTTGAAATACCAAATGGAAGAGTATTTGAAAAATCAAATATTATTCGAGGAATCGGGCAACTTTAAAAAAAAAAAATTGATTTTATTCTATTTAGTTTAGAACGATCCAATAATATACAGTTTTAACGGTAAGAGTGCTGTCTGTTATTCTAGAGGTCACGGGTTTAATCCCCGCTCGGAACAAATATTTGTATGGCCTACTCATCAGTTTGTTTTATGTTTTTTTTACAAACACATATAAGTATACATACCATCACGCCTGTATTCCCCGTTAAGGTTAGGCAGAGGTGTAGGACTAATGTACACCCACATTTCGCCGGTATGTTTTTTAGGTCCCATGTAATACGGGGCGAGCCTATTGTCATTAACCGGGGACAAATCCAGGCTCCGAGCTGCTACTGAGAATTTCATAGAGAAACCCAATAATACTTTGCAATGGAACCCAGGACCTCTAGTGTAGTAGTCGCACTTAGGACCACTACACTAATGAGGGAGTATTTTTTTAATACAGGAGAAAATACCAATGTAGGGAAACACATACAATCTCAGAAAGAATCAAGAAATTGAAATATACCATCACGCCTGTATTCCCCGAAGGGTTAGGCAGGCACACTTCGCCGAAATGTTATGTAAGAATACATACCGGTATATAAGAATCAAGACACGATGTAATGATTACGAAGTATGCGATGTAATAATAACAGAATCCCAAAATAAAGTAACCAATGTTCAACAAATTACTTTTCCCAAAACTAGTAATCGGATTTCCTGAATCGTAATTTGTTATAGTAGAAACAGCGAAACGCCAAACGAAGTTAAAAACTCCTACTCGGAGATCAAACGCGACCCCCTCGGTTTGCTGCAAAAAATATTTCCCATCTAAAATAGGAAACGCATACAAAATGAGAGGATATTGCAGCTTTCCCCAGCATCTTTTTAAATATGCAAATTTAAATACGATTACGGTGAGCGAGACAGAGCTATATTTAATACCCTTAAAACTATCATGAGTGCGAAAAAGACGAATATATGTCCTGTGTTCAGACCTGAATTTAAAAATTGTTAACCTAGATTCATAATTTAAATATTCTATGATTGATTAAATTTAAAGTTAGTGGCATTAGTAAGATTTTAGTAAGTTACGCTATAAAGAGTATCATGTGTGGTTACACGAAAGGGAGAAGCATACAGAATAAAAAATAGTTGGATAACATAAATTCACGTGAAACAGACATTTCTTCCCCAAGGCACTATACGACATTGCATATTTTCATAAAAGTAGATTAAACATTATTTTTATGCTTCATACTATACTGCCTCATTAGTCTAGTGGTCCCAGTCGCGACTGCTACGCTAGAGGTTCTGGGTTCGATTCCGAGGTAGTTGTTATTGGGTTTTTCTATGATATTCTCAGTAATAGTTCGGAGTCTGGATTTGTGCCCGGTTAATGGCAATAGACTCTTTAGTGGCTATTACATTGGACCTAAACATTATACCACTGATATGTGGGTGTAGGTACATTAGTAGGGTAGGGTGGTATAAGATTGCGCAGTTTGCAATCAATAGGTCATAAAATAAAAAATGTTAATCCTATCTGGGATCAATCATTTATTTATTAAACCTTATTTATCTGGCAACAAATTATTATACGAATGGTAACAGAAAACATGTAATCTTTTAAGTAATTAAACTAAAATCACAAATCAGGAATTGATAAGGATAGGATAAATAAGGATAAGATTGAAAATAATGTAGTTGACATTATTTTCACACATCACAAATAAAAGCGTCGGAGCCATTGTAGTCTGAACAGTTGTCATGCCACCACTCCTTACATGTAATACACGTGATCCAGTCTTCTACTATTGGCTCCTTATACACATCGTTGCACCCACCACACCTCCAAATCTTCTTATTGTTAGCCTTTGGTTTAGTTAGTACCTGCAGTTGATTTGAGTTGTTGTTCGGTCCGCCGATGGCACCACTGCTAGCTTTAATGTGGCTGAGGTCTGCACCAGGGATCGGCTCTTAGTCCCTATCTCTTCTCTCTCTCTTCTCACGAGAGCATGCACCAGGCATTCTCTTTGTCGATGACATTGTGTTAGTTAGTGAGAGTGGCCGAGGTCCAGAGCAGGCCGACGGAGTGGTGGCAGATATTGGAAAGTGTCGGTCTGAAAGAAAGCAGAACCAAGACCGAATATCTGTTTTGTGATTTCGGCGGCCTTTCCAGTCCTGTTCCTATAGCCTCGGGCGGTGAGTTTGGACCAGTTTGCTCAAAATTTCGGTACCTTGGGTCACTCGTGCAAAGCGATGGTCATATTGATCGGAACCTTACACATCGAATCAACTCAGGTTGGATGAAATGGCGACAGGTCACAGGAACAACTTGCGACCCACGGATGCCTCTCAAACTGAGGGGCAAAATATACAAATCCGTTACAAGACCTGTCGTGTTGTATGGATCCGAGTGCTGGGCCGCTAAGACGATTGATGAAAGGAGAATACATGCAGCAGAGATAAGAATGTTGAGGTGGATGTGTGGATGTGTTACTAGGATGGATAAAATATGGAATGAATTTATTAGAGGAAGTTTGAAAGCAACACCAGTGACAGAAAAGTTAAAAGGGAATCGTTTGTCTAGGTATGGGCACGTGATGAGGGGGGATAAAACGCATTTAACCAAAAGAGTTATGAGTATGAATGTGGAAGGATGGAGGGGTAGAGGGAGACCAAAGAAAAAATGGATGGATTGTGTGAAGGCAGATATGATGGAAAAGGGAATTGAATGATGAGATGACGACTAACAGGGATGAATGGAAGAAAAGGACGGGCCGATCCCAAAACTGCACTTGAAGAAATCTACTCCACGACCAGTTATTGCAGCCTTATAAAAGCAGGTGTAAAAATTGAAACCATTTGATAAACGGTTATAGTCCTCTCTATTTTTCACACTCGCTGGAATAAAACTTCTTCAGATCTTTCGATAGAGGCTTCCATGGAGCATTTTTCAGTATTATAACGATGGAAGCTATCATAAAATAATTTAAAGAAAATATAAATATTCTATATTATGTATTGCGGGGCAAAAAAAATAATTAATAATTAATTAATCAATCTAAAATTATAAAATGTTATTTATATTCAACTAAAAAAAAATCGGACGTGTAAAATTGCGCGCGCAATCTTACACGCATCCAAAGTGCGCAATTTTACACAATGCAGTACCACTCTAAACATCGCGATACTACTGCTATCTCTTAGAAAGTGTTCGTACTACTTCCTGTGAGGTTGAAATATGACTGATACTGCCGCTACAAAATAATAATCTATATATATAAAAGGCAATGTCCCGACTGACATATCATCGCCCAGCCGAAACCACCAATGATAGAACTTTGAAATTTTGTGAGGATATTGCTTTTATACTCTAGGCGTCATTTAAGAAAGGATTTTTCGAAATTCATCCCCTAAAGGGGTAAAATGGGGGTTTAAAGTTTGTATGAAACTATGTCATTTTTTATTTGAATTGAATAAAAATTGTGTATTTAGCCTTTAAATATAAAATAATAAAACACGTTATCATTTATTTTTTTTATTTCATCCCTTAAATGGGTAAAAAGGGGTGGTAAAGTTTGTATGGACTTTTTTTTGTTTATTATCAAAATTACTTGAAATTCAATATTTAAGCTCTTCAACATAATTAACGAAATACGTGTTTTTTGATTTTTTTAATTTCTTCCCTTAAATGGGTTAAAAGGGGTGTTAAAGTTTGTACTGAAAATAAGTTGTTTATTATCAAAATTACTTGAGATTAAGTATTCAAACTCTTCATTATAATTAAAGAAACACGTATTTTAGAACTTTTAAATTTCGTACCTTAAAGGGCTAAAAAGGGGTGTGAAAGTTTGTATGTGGCAATAGGCTCGCCCTATAATACGTCCATATAATAGGACATGGGACCTGGACATACCGGTGAACAGTGGGTGTACATTAAGTACACCTCTGCCTAACCGTTCGCAGAATACAGGCGTGATGGTATGTTATGTTAAAGTTTGTATGAAAAAATAATAATATCAAAATTACAGCATTTAAGCTTTACAATACAATTAAGTCAACACGTATTTAAGGGTTTTTTTTATTTTACCCCTTAGCTGCGTAAAAAGAGTTACTGGCCCTATATAGTGCAAATATAAAGAAATCCAGCGGCTATTTTTATTATTACCCAAAGTTATGTATTCCGTTCTAAAAATAAATGAACTCGCGAATGACAGTATTCGAAAATCATACCGAAGTTTCACATATTATTATTTAGCCACTTACTTTTGGCTAAAGTACGAAGTTATCGGGGTATTGCTTTAACTGTAGCTTCATCTGGAATAGCACCTACTCTTTTGGAAGGTGGGAAAACGGCTCACGCTGTCTTTAAAACTTGCGCTTAGTCTCATCCATGTCTAAACTCCGTTGTGCAATATTATCTTAGCAGAGTGACATGGCCCAAGTTCTCCGAAATCACTCACTTATTTATAAGGGATGAGATTACTATGGCACACAAAGGTGGAATTGAAGCACACAATGGATTCTAAAAGATGTCAGAGGCAGCAATAGAGCGATTGGTGCAGTTACTGTGTTGCTGGCAGGGGAATGCCGACAGGTTCAGTTATACCTAGAGGAACACGAGCAGATGAAAATCAGAGCATCCTCATCATCGTCATACCTATAGCCCAACATAATGATTATCAGTAAAATAAATATGACAGAGATACGTCTAATAGTAGTGACAGGTGGCTATGATGGGTCTAATAGTTAGAGTGTAATCTGATTTTTCTAATATACAACAAGCCTATAGATTGGCTATGCAAACGTGCAATATTGACTCCGAAAAACAACAGTGCAGCTGCTATTACTTACATACTTCTTCAGTCGTTGGAGAGCTCAGAAATTGAATAAAGGTCTATCGATTGAGTGCTACAAGCAGATGAAGCAGATTACTAACATGTGGAGTTCCTTAACAGTGTAACCCTCCTTAGGACATCTGTAATGCTGCTACGTCTCATTAAACCACTCAAACTATGTAACGGGACTGGGCCGCGAGTAACATTGCACAAAAGTATTAAAGAGGCCACTGTGATTACTGGATGTACTCGGGGGAATCACTTTTCATACCTCAAATACTGACACGATTCGACTGTTTTTGAGAACGATTACATTTCCCCCGTCTGCTTTGCAATTACTATAAAAAAAATTCAGGGCGTGACATTAAGGATGGCAGGCAAAGATTTAAGAGAAGATTGCTTCTTACATGGTACTGATAGCAGTCTGGTCATTTTGACACCAGACAGAAAAACCGCCAATGGGCAAAGTGGTCTACCAATATTTGGACCTCCCCGTGGAAATCGATCCTAAGGGACCTCCAGAATGATATACCATCGCTCTATCTATTAGAACACAAATGCTACTTTTAATAACAAATATACATGTTATTTTGGAAAAACCTTCACAGGCAAAATCCTGTTATCCACGCGGGCGAAGCTGCGGGCGGAAAGCTAGTAAATTACTAAAATTACTTAGAGTTTTGGTACAGTAATGCATTTCATTTCATCAAAAAAATAGATTCAATGATCATGCTGGTTGTAGTCGCTAACAAAACACAACTGAAGTTGGCTACGAAGCTCACTCCGTTGTCCTGCTATGACGTATGCGCAATTTTATCGCCCGCGCAATCTTATACTACCCTACACCTCTCCTAAAGTTTCTTTCTAAGTACCTAACTGATTGACGTGTTCATTTACATGAATAAATATTTTTCAAATATTTCGACCAATTTCAACTGTTAACCTAAAAACCTCATAATGTAAATGTTTTAGACACATTATTATTTTGTGAAAAAAAGAAAAATATATACTATCAATGTACTTTTACGAAGTGCTAATATTATTTAATTACCTAAGTATTATAATTATGTAGGTAAACCAAAAAAATCAAAATATTTTGTACTCTAATATGATTTGTCAAGTGCAAACGCAATAAGGGGAGCCCTCGTCATGCGCGACGGAATTAAATATTTTATGATCACATAGAGCTTGGAAGATAAAGATGTGCCAATTAAACAACTACATTTCGAAAAAAATGAACGTCTTCAAGAATTTTAGAATGTATTTTCAGACTTGATAGTCAGCCACTAAAAATATAAGAGCATTTTAAAACTCTTTCAGATAAACATCATCAAAGTCGCTTAAAAATAAGAAATCAGAAATTTACGCAAGATGAAGTATAACATAAAATACAAAACACTACACACAATCACGACTGTATTCTCCAAAGGGTTGAGGTGTACTAAACGTACACCATCGCTTCGCCTGTATGTTTAGGTCCCATGTTATAGGGGGCGAGCCTATTGCCGTTAATGGCAACAAATCCAGACTCCGAGCTGCTACTAAGAATTCCATTGAAAATCTCACTTGGGACTAATCAGGCTGTCAAAACATAACGTACCTAATTATAACCTTTATTTTAATAGTCTGTGAAACATATGTAAGTATTAATAAGTGTGTATTGAACGTGGGTTAAAATATTTAGTTAAAACAGTTTTAGAATTAACATGGTAATGTCAAAGATGATCACAATAATTACTACCTTTTTACAGACATGAAGTTTTTTTTTTAAAAGCTTACTAGCAATGTGGGTCACACATTACTAGTATTCTTGTTAACCCCTCGCACTAAGCTTAATGCTTGTGTTACGAGTGGGTTCACGCCGGTAGTGCAATGGGTGGGGTTCGAACCGGCAACCACATGATCGCAAGTCCGACGCCCTAGCCATTAGGCTACCGCCGCTTCGTGTCTAGAAAGTGACTAGAAAGAAAATATATTAAAGATGAATTCTGAACTTGGAACTTTGTACTATTCATTAATAGGTCTAGTTGTGAACATCATTCAGATTTCAAGAGGAAGTATTAACTATGGTATCAATCATACCATCACGCCTGTATTCCCAGAAGACTTAAACAGAAGTGTACCAATGCATAACCACAGTTCACCGGCATGACAGCAATCACTACTTGTAAATTCAAATCATAGACAGTAAAATACATGGAAATGGCATATCCAAATGCTAGTACATCTGACACAGGCGCAGTATCGCTGTCCCTGGGGAAATCAGGGATCACGCGGCGTTGGGCGTTAAGTCTAGTGATGGGTGTGTCTGAACACTCGCGAACTCTCCCGTTTTCCCAGGATTTGCAGCTGTCCAGAAATTCTTTGTTATTATCTAGATTAATGGACCTAGAAATCTTCGAAATTTCAAACTCAATTCCATTATATTTGTAAGGGGCTAAAGGTTGCTTTTGGCTTGTGGGAATTTTGATGCACAGAAACGAGGTTTTTAGCTAATGATGGTTTTATTGCGACTTACTTAATATAATAACTTTGAGTTAAATGCAGGCACTCACACATGTATACCAACATAATTTGCTTACTCAAACATATAGAACGATTCTACGCAAACAATATTACTTTTTTTACAATTATATAACAGGAGGATCGATTGAATATAATAATAATTGATTGATTATCGATTGAATATAATAATAATTGTGTATGTCCTCTGATAATCTGTCTGAAATAATTATTATAGTGATATACTTCTCCTCTTTTGCTACTTTATAATTTTGCATGCAGAGAAAACTGCGAAACATGCTGAACTAATCACTAAATAATGTAACATCATTGTACATGACCGTGTTTCGAGCAATAAATGATTTATTGATTGAGGGTAATTCTTGTACTTAAGAAGTCTTCAAAATGTACTTCTCAATATCGTTACATGCAGTGATATTTCCGAGGTTCAATTTTGCGATGTCTATCCATTAAAAAAAAATGGGATAGGGGGCAAACGAGTATACGGATCGCCTGATGGTAAGTGATTACCGCCGCCCATGAACACCCACAACACCAGAGGAGTCACAAGTGCGTTGCTGGCCGTTAAAAAGGGAGCACGCTCTTTTTTAAAAGTTTTGAAGGTCGTATTGTCCACGTCAGATGGTGATTCGTAATTTAAAAGCCAATTCTCATACATTGTGACTAGACTGAATTATATTTTGAACGGATTTAAGTATTAGAATTACCCTTCGCATCTTAGAAATCTGATGCAAACTGTATATAAAAAATATTAAAATTACAGCGTATACTGCCACTTCAGTGTCAAAATTGTTACCTTTGAATTGATTGAGGATAGGATTAGAAGAGAATTTGGATCGTAAGAGAAGAATATTCCACGCATCACACAGACAAAATTGGAACTTTATATTGAGCATTTTGAATTACTTCAATTAGTCTTCTGAATAAATAAATTAAAATGTATTTTTTTAAAGATAAGATCACAAATTGACACATAAGTGACATTACCTATACTATTATTACGGAAATACACAGATAGCTAATATTGTGATATTTTTTTTATTCCAGTTTGCCTTGAGGAAACCCTTCAGGATAGTATTTGTTAATATAAGGAAAAAAACATATCTATAAAAGTTTATTATAAAGATAAGAAAATACAGAAGAACGTAGCAAAAACATTTACCTTAAGGGGATTCATAATAGGATTGACGATACTATTACTCCTATTTGGTTACTTATATTCATTACTGTCTCTGTAGAGATTTTACGGATAATGAACGGATTGCGGTAACCTTGTTTATATTAGAAATTAGACACTTAGGCGTTGTTCACACCAAACGTATTATCCGCCGCCGACTGTGAGTATGCTCCAAAGTGACAACGGACTACGTACAGTTTGTTCGAAATAAGTAAGCCGATCGGAAGTTGTCTGCAAGTGGTTTAGAACTGGTAAAGTTTAAGGGTATTACATCGCTCAAATCCCAAAAACACCCTAGGTTTAAAGAAGTTTCTAGATGAATCCTTATGTGCCTTTGCCATATAAAAAATATATGTTATACTTAAGGTCATCACAAATAAATTGTATTGTTTAATTTTTTCATAAAATTGCCCCATTTTTTTTAAATAAATCCAAGAAAATAGTCCTTTTCCAAACTAAATTGCATTTTGTCTCTTTAACCGCTTAATAGTTTGTCATAAATGTTATACCAAAAAATTTGTAATGACACACTTAACAACTTGTATTGTTTAATTTTTCCTATTTCTTTGAATATTTTTAAATAATAAAGAAAAACCCGAAACTTCACTAGCGCCCCCCGTGAAGCACCCCCGCAATGCCCGTGATGAATACTCAGAATGCGAATATCAGTGTCTCGACGACTCTTGCGACGGGTGGGCTGTACGTGCGTTATTGTTTGCAAATAAATTACAAAAGTGATGATTTTTGAATGATTTTTGAATTAAGCAATATCGTAAATAGTACAAATATAAATATTACGTAGAAATTAAGTCTGTAAATATATTTAAAGTAGTTTATAATTTTGTTTTTGTTCTTGATCATTATCATAGACTAACCATAGTGTAATGAAATCTACGGGCGCACTCCTTTGTCTGGCTCTAAATGCCGACAATCTTTTTTAATCATTTTAATTCAATTATACATAATAATCATGTTATCCAAAGTTTGAATGAACCTCGGAGTACCTAAGTAGGTACCGACTGAGATACTAGTTTATCTGACCTCGTAAGTCAGCTAACCTTTTATTGTATGAAAGTCTATATAATGCGAGCTCAGCTTATATGTATAACAAGCTATACCTATATCACCAGTACAAACTGACCGCTTATTGTACGGACAGTCTATACAATGCGAGGTCAACTTATACTGGATACCTAGGTTTAACAAGCTATACATAATCACCAGTACAACCTGACCCTTTATTGTACGGAAAGTCTTTACAATGCGAGATCAGGTCAATAGGAGTTGCGTATTTTCATGTCAGCAAAAGTCGTTATTCCCCTCTTTATCGAGACGTATTTCAAAAACCAAGATGGCGCACATCATTTAAATAAATTGATATGGGTGTCAATTTCGAGGTATCTTGGGGTACTGATAATGAAAATGGCATTGATTTTGTAATCCAAGATGGCGGACATTATTTTTCTTTATAAATTGATATGGGTGTCAATTTCAAGGTTTATCGGGATGCTTATTACGAAAATGACATTAATTTTGAAATCCAAGATGGCGGACATTATTTTTCTTTATAAATTGATATGGTTGTCAATTTCAAGGTTTATCGCAATGCTAATTACGAAAATGATATTAATTTTAGATATATTTCAAGGCGGACATTATCTTAATTAGCATCCTGATAAACCTTGAAATTAACACCCATATCAATTTATGTAGGTATTTAGAAAAATAATGTCCACCATCTTGGATTCCAAAATTAATATCATTTTCGTAATTAGCATCCCGATAAACCTTGGAATTGACACCCATATCAATTTATAAAGAAAAATAATGTCCGCCATCTTGGATTTCAAAATTAATGTCATTTTCGTAATAAGCATCCCGATAAACCTTGAAATTGACACCCATATCAATTTATAAAGAAAAATAATGTCCGCCATCTTGGATTTCAAAATTAATGTCATTTTCGTAATTAGCATCCCGATAAACCTTGAAATTGACACCCATATCAATTTATAAAGAAAAATAATGTCCGCCATCTTGGATTTCAAAATTAATGTCATTTTCGTAATTAGCATCCCGATAAACCTTGAAATTGACACCCATATCAACTTCGACTTCGACTTTGACTTTGACTTCGACTTACGAAACTTTCTGCATTTCATGCATGTTTGTTTGCATGTTTTAGTCTCTGTAAAGAGAAACAAACATGCACGTCGTTACACTTTTAAGTGTCGTTTTTTTCCGTCTAGTCCCCTTTCGCAACGCGCGATAAGGAACTTCGTTCCAAAAAGTAAAGTGAATAATGTATCATGTAGTAGCACCCACACTCAATTTGATGAATGTTGAAAGCCAGCTCATCCTAGCTATCTCCGTTTCTGAGAATCTAGAAGGACTTACCTGATCATCATCAGACCCTCAGAATATATCATGTAGTAGCACCCACACTCAATTAGATGAATGTTGAAAGCCAGCTCATCCTAACTATCTCCGTTTCTGAGAACCTATAAGCACTTACTTGATCATCATCAGACCCTCAGAATGTATCATGTAGTAGCACCCACACTCAATTAGATGAATGTTGAAAGCCAGCTCATCCTAGCTATCTCCGTTTCCGAGAACCTATAAGCACTTACCTGATCATCATCAGACCCTCAGAATATATATAGTTCGCCGGGTCAGCTAGTGTAAATATAAATAAATGTTTTAAGCCAGGTCACCCTAGTTATTTTCATTAGGTACTAAAGTAATATGTAGAAAGGTGTAGGTATCCCTTATTTCAAAATTATCAAGAATTACCTATAATAATAATTATTATAGATGTAGGTAACTCGTACAAGACTTTTATCTAGAGGAACAAAATGTCTTAAATCTTTCAGAGAACGAATAAAATAGGTAAATACGATGACGACACTGCGACATATCTGTATTCTTGCTTAATCTTCAGTTCCTTTTATTGAGTACGATCAAATGTCGATAGATGGCGCTGAAGTAACAAATACTAGCACAAAAACCCGAATCCTCAAGGTCATTCGGCAATGTAATACCCTTAATAGAAAGAGTCGGTGTAAAGTTAATTAGAGTCATGTTGTCATGTCATGTTTCACATTTCTAATTATTTTGTTTACTTATTTCGATATTTATGTATTAAAACCCTTAATTAAACGATTTTAGCACCGCGGTAGTTCGGAACGGCTAACTTCCGATCGGCTTACTTATATCTAACAAACTGTAATAGCGTAAGTCGGTTAGGTGTGAACGACAAGTTAAATATATATGGATAAAATTACATAAAACAAAAAAGTGAAACCGCCTTCAAAAAATAATAAAATAATTTTGTCTAAAACAGTTTGGGAAGTCGGTGACTTCTATTTGAGTGGGTCTTCTGTTTTGCAAAAAAACCGATTAAAATCGGTCCACAATTTTATTGGCGGAGATATAGCGTAACAAACAAACAAAAAAAAAACATACAGACGAATTGAGAACCTCCTCCTTTTTGAAGTCGGTTGAAAAGCGATAAACTGCGTAACGCGCGCTCACAGTAAGCGGCCGACAATACGTTTGGTATGAAGAATGCCTTAGATATGGTATTTTACTATGTCCCGACTTTTGATGAAACCACGATTCTCCGAGTTTGTTTTGGTGCTTCTTCTCAGATTTGGCCATAAAATACAGACATTACCTAAACCAAAAAAGTCTTTATACTGTCAACAAATAGGATAATTAATTAAAAGATTAAAATGAGCACTTTTTGTCATCACTACGGGACATACTGGGCCTTGCCATACTTAGTCTAGTAATATGACCATTGGACTGTCAAGTCAAAGTTTACAATTAGGTATAGGCTAGGCTAGGACGAAACGCATTTAAATATTTAACTTAGCAGTATAAAAAAACCTAATACGTAATATATTTTTAATTTTCCTTCTTTTCTTTGCAAAAAGAGCTCCAAGCGATGACCGCCACGAATTTAATTTAAAAAGTCAACATTAATTAAGAATTCAACTGTGAGTTTTTTCCGTTAACGTTACTTCAAAAAATATACTTCAGGACGGCTCAAATTGCCAGCAAAATATCTGGCTGGATTTTAGCAACCGCTTCACTAGATAACTTAGCTTTTTGCATAAATATAATCCTGGATTTGCAACTACTTTGCGATTTTGAGTTTTGTTAGTAATAAAAGGAACTCCATTCTTTAGCAGTCCGTCTGCTTAGCTATAGTTATTTTATCTTCTTTTTTGAGTAGTAGTAGTGTCTCGCTGGGGGCCACAAACAGCAGTATACAGGGTGGAAGGGACATCGACGCACATTCGCTTACCACGAATTCAGTACATGATTCTAGACCCCCTTGCGTTGATATTATTTGTCGGTTATAACAAAAATCTGCTTTTGCAAACTAAAGTGCAATTAATGAACTAACTGCTACGAATAAATAATACTCAGGAAGCGTAACTCAGAACAAATTCCGCTCAAAAAGTGGACCTACTTCAAACCAAATGACGACGATTCAAAATTCGAATCACTTGCGATGTTTCAAATAGACATGCTTGGTAATTGGTTTAAATTCAGAGAGAAAACAGGGATTGGTTCGCGCGCGTGCTGTAATGTCTGTTAAGACATCTGAGTCAAAATGGAGTGGACGATATTATGCAATAAGTAGATCGGACCAAGTCAATAATAAAACAATATTATAATTATATTAAATATTTTATAATAATGTGTTTTTTTTAAATTATACTATATTAATACAGGGCTGAAGGGACATCGACGCACAACCGCTTACCATGAATTCAGTACATGATTCTGGACCCCCCCCCCCCGCGTAGATATTTTTCGTTGGTTACTAAAAAGGCTTAGATTGGGTACTTTTTAGTTTTGTTGTATGGTGCTAAAACGAACAAAGCCGATGGTTTGCCAACAAGAATTGCGACTTCATCTATTGTTGGAGCGTTGAAATAGTGTTAGTGTATTCAATTGAGTCGTTTGTTTGCTCTGATCATAACCTTGGCAATAGGTCACCAGGTTCCTTTACGATTTCTGTTGACCTACCAGGTCTTCTTCTTCAGTTGTATGTTGTACAAACTGGTACTGCAGTTGTGTGTAACATGGTATATCCCTTTAATGATTTGTAAAAATATTTTTCATCAAAAGGTATGGAGCATACTCTGGTAGTTTTAACAGACATCCATTCATACTGTCGTCTTTCTAATTGAACTGCAGCTATTCACTTATTTTGCCGAATGGGATCGGCAGATTTACTTTTCAATATTTCATCTAGAAAAAATACTTTCTAAATTAGGTAAAAAATTTACTGACTTCATTTTGCATAATATTGACCATCTCGTTTTGATAACGTATTTGAACAACTTTGAATATAATTATAATTAAGCTACTACTTACAAGTGAAAAGTGATCTCTGGACATTTTAATCTTGTATGTCTCCTGCACCACTTCACAACACATGATGGCATCATGATTCACAATGATATTAAGCTAAAACCTTTGACATATGCTCGCTTGCAAGGAAAATGTCCGACTGATGGCGCGCTGGACACAATTTTGAAGCCCCGCCTACTTGGACACAACTTTTGTTGGGACATTTTCTTAACGCAGTTACATTTCCTGAGTATTATTTATTCGTAGACTAACTGTGATAATGAACTAAATGTGCAACTAAAGTGCGATGAACCTACACGGTCAAAATGTATGGAACAGCAGATTTTTTTAAACATAACCGACGAAAAATATCTACGCAAGAGGGTCCAGAATCATGTACTGAATTCGTTGTAAGCGGATGTGCGTCGATGTCACTTCCACCCTGTATAATAATCTTAACACTTAGTCAATAGAAGTAGCATATACACTACTGAGTACCTCGTTAGTCTAGTGGTCCAGAGCGCGACTGCTACGCTACAGGTCCTGGGTTCGATTCCCAAGTCGAGCAAAGTGTTATTGAAATTTTCTATGAAATGGGACCTAAACATACCGGCGAATCATGGGTGTTTCTATCTCTCTTGTTCTCGTTCTGCTCCGTTTTCTTTGCCTCGGCAAGACATCTGCAACTCGTTTGTTTCCACTAGTCATCGCCGTCCATGGACATGTGCAATACGCAAATCCTGCCGCTGCTTAACCTTGAAGCCGCGAACCCCTTTTATCTACTTTGATTATATAAATGGCACATATCATTACACTGCAGTAGATATTTTAAAATTTTAACCCTTAGATTATCAATATGAAATTTCATTATCATATCTCATAGATTGCGTTCAAATTTTGCTAGGTTGCGATTTACAAACCTATAACATACCGATTCTCGTATCTCATTGATTCCCAGTTCGAAACTCGAAGTGGAAATATACGAGTATGAACTGAGAGTAAAACTGCAAATAGTTTGTTCGAACTATTCTCGTAAAATGTAATCGAAACTTTTTGCGGAATTTTACCTGGTTTTGGTGGGTTTCGTTTAATAAATATTGGGAATTTACTTAACAATGTAATACAAATTTTAGATCCTCAAACTACGAAATTTACTTCAACATCATCATCAGCTTGTATCAGTCCACTGCTTGATGTAGGCCTTCCCTAGTGTGCACCAGTTTTCACCCGGTTGTCCACTTTTCACATCCAGTTTTTGCCAGCCACCTATGTCCTATAAATCTATTTATCATATATAGTTATTGAGATGAACCGTTGAACAGACCGTTTAATAGCTAGTTTACGTAAATAAAAAATCAGAAGTTCTTTTTTAATATAAAAACTATTGAACCTTAAAAAAAAATCTAAGTATATATATATTTTTTGGTCTAGTAAAAGTGAATTAATTAGAAGTACAACATTGAGCAGTGTTTCTTTTAGTCTTAATTACATTAATTCTGTTATTTAAATACAAATAATTTAAAAGAAAATTGCTCGAATTCGCTTTGAATTGATTAAATTAGATTAATTATTTTAATTATATACTTGCTATTAATTTTATTCACAGAGGGTTTTTATCATTGTGTTTTTGAGTAATACGCGTAGGTATATCTATCTGTTTTTATTGTTACTTTAAACTTAATTAAATAATATGTTATTCTAGCAGCATTTAGCTTAGATATATTCTTGGTTTGTTAACGCCCTTGATGACAATGAGATTACCTACATTACATTTTCAAGTACCAGAATTACCTTTTACAACAAATTAATTTTGAAAAACAACAAAATTCCAAGTCTTTCCTCGAAATATTAGTTGCGTTCCTTTGATTTCATCACTTGCAGTGAATGGAAACCGCTCACGTAATGAATTAGTTGGCACCGGTAATTACTGCCTTGCAGGTTAACCGCAATGCGGTGCCACCGTCCAAGGTTCACAAACTGCTTTTTATAATTCACTGGTTTCCAGATGTTGCACTGTTCCGGTCTAAGAATAGTTGGGACCTGAAACTCGTCTATTTTAGGTCTGTGCATGATAAAAGCTGATTTCTATAAAAAAAATACATGTGTAATAGCCGGTATGTTTAGGTCCCATGAAATAGGGGGCAAGCTTATTGTCATTAGCCGGGCATAAATCCAGACTCCATGCTACTACAGAGAATTTCATACAAAAATTAAATATCACTTTGCGTTACCTGGGAATCGAACCCAGGACCTCTAGCGTAGTAATCGCGTTTGGCACCACTAGACTTACGAGGCAGTAGAATAGTTGGATTTGAAACTCGTATATTTTGGGTCTATGCATGATAAAAAGCTGATTTCTACAAAAAAAAATAAACTAACTTAATGGTTGAGTGATGAGCAGCACGTGCAGGTTCTAAGATGGGGGTCCTGGGTTTGATTTACCTGGTAATCGACTGTGACTATGTTTTCCTGTTAGAAAATTCTTATTCGTATCCTGGAGTTAAGATTTATGCCTGAAGAATAAGTGATTTGAGTCATTTTTTTTTCGTTTGAGATGTTCTACGAAACCAATTAGTAGTTTTTAAGGTGATATAAATCTTCTTATGTCTTAGTTAAATCAAAGTTGAGATTATCAAAAGAAAGGATTAACGCTTTTAAAAGCTTATATGTTTCAAATAAAACATTTGATTTGATACTTACCTCGGCGTTTTTAGGGTTTCGTAGCCAAATGGCAAAAAACGGAACCCTTATAGATTCGTCATGTCTGTCTGTCTGTCCGTCCGTATGTAACAGAATTTTTTCTCCGAAATTATAAAAGCTATGCTGTTGACACTTGGTAAGTAGATGTATTCTGTGAACCGCATTAAGATTTTTACACAAAAATAGAAAAAAACAAAAAATTTTAGGGGTTCCCCATACTTAAAACTGAAACTCAAAAATTTTTTTTTCATCAAACCCATACGTTTGAGGTATCTATGGATAGGTCAAAAATGGTATCATATCATTTTTTTCTAAACTGAATAGTTTGCGCGAGGGACACTTCCAAAGTGGTAAAATGTGTGTCCCCCCTGTAACTTCTAAAATAAGAGAATGATAAAACTAAATAAAATATATGATGTTACCATTACCATGTAAATAACATAACATAACATTACGTCATAAATCGTAATGGAACGGAACCCTCCGTGCGCGAGTCCGACTCGCACTTGGCCGGTTTTTTGTGTAGTTACCAGCAAAATCAGATATAATGCATCCCGTGTAACATCGACACTTAACCTATAATATTTAAATTAATAAGGTACTCTTTTTGTCTATTGAAACAAATAGCAACAATATTTCATCCAAAATACAAGAATTTCAGGACCCAGCAGTAAACATGTATTTTTTTTTCTTTTAAGAAGGTTACTAGCAATGTGCACACACTACTAGTATTCTTGTTAACCCCTCGTGCTAAGCTAAATGCTTGTGTTACGAGTGTTCACGTCGGTAGTGCAATGGGTGGGTTTCGAGCAGGCTATTATGATTGAAAGTCTGACGCCCTAGCCATTAGGCTACCGCTTTTAAATAGATTACCAAATGATTTGGTAATCTGGCAAAAAACATGAATTTGTTGTAGAATGCTTTAAAAATTTCAAAACAAATCGCATGTGAACCTGCTTTCTTACACATTGATGTCTCTGCAAATCATACTTCACAATAATTCAAAAATAAACGTTAAACGTTCAAAAGTTTATCTTCGATAGGAACTTAAGTTTAAAAGTTTTCAAAAGGTGACAGATATTACGTAAATCAAAGTTCAATCGGTAAAAGTTAGCGAATAGTTGGAACTACACTGGTACCTAACTTTCAGCATATTGTTAAAACTTTTCTAATAAATAAAATTGTTCATAACTTTTATTACATCGCGGAAAAGTTATTTCATTATAAATTTCATTTCGTTTTCTTATAAAGTGATGAATTTTTGATAGAGGTAAAAACTGTCGAAGTTTTTTCTGATCTTGAAAGGGATTTTAATCTATAATGCAGCTGGTACCACGCATAACATACAACCACACCCGTATTCCCCGATGGTTTCAGCAGATGTGTACTGACGTACATTATTATTTCACCTCGTTACCACCACTTTCAGATGCCATGTAACAGATGGCGACATTATTGCCATTCACTAGACACGTATCCAAACTCCGACACAGCACTTTCCTGGAAATGGGAGTCGAACCCAAGAACTTTAGCATGTCAGTCGCGGTTAGGACTACTAGCCTAATGAGACTAATTTATGCTACTTAAATGTTGGATTTAAATGATTCGCCCATTTGGGACGTGACCCCCTAGTGCAAAATACTGAACGTCTTTATTTTAAGATTATTTCACATATAAAATATATCGGTCTTATCTAAAAATACGTTTCCCGATCCAATTTAAAACCTTACCTCAACAAACGACCCGAAAAACACTCCGGACCAGCTTTATCTCCAATTGCTCCATGTAAGTGCACTAACTCTTCTTGCGAATTAATGGTTCATTACCCAGCAAGTCTTACCTTATGGAGAGCAGGTGAGCAGTCTTTACGATGGTTTTACAACTGTGCTTGCGATCCCACCAAAGTTATGGTTGGAGTCTCCAAGCGGTCTCATGTAATTGTGTTTTAGAAAATATAATGGCCTTGCGGTTCCACAGCTCTCTTTGTATTAGGAACTGTTATTGCTGCTCGAGTTTTAGTGCTGTCGTTTAGAGCCGTTTTGGTTCTTGAGACGAGACTAGGTACTTTTTTAATTGTCAGTGTCGTAAAAACTACTAAGCTATTACTTCGAGAAGACAGCGTCGTCTTTTATGATTTAAATAGCATACAGTGTTCAAACGCTTAATATCGATGCTATGAACATTAGAGGTAAATATTAAAAGAATGAAATGACATCATAAATTTCAGTTTTTTATCATACATCATGCTAAACCTCCTCCCATTTCACGCCATTTATGCTCATTTCGCGTCAACTGTCTCCAAGCTCTACAAATATTAATCTACATCTTCTACTCGAAATGTGCTGTGTGTTCTCTCGTCTGCATATAAGGCTAATTTGCTTAGTAATTTACTTGCTCCATAACCAGTTAATGTAGAGCAGAAGTTGTAGAATATTTGGTAACATCAAGCCGATACGGTGGCTCAATTTGAAGTCCCAACATACAAAATTGGCTCCATCAGAGTTAGTCTTTATTGTTCTCCAAGGTCGAATAAAGTGGTATTGGGCTTTTTCTATAAAACGATGTAAAGATTTGTGCCTGTTGAATAGCAACAGGCTCGCCCCCTATTACATGGGACCTAAAACATACCGGCGAACTGAGCACTGATACGTGCTTTTATATAGGATAGGCTTGTGTTTGAGCAGTATTTCCCCTTGCTTCATGTTATGCGGTTAACAATGGAACATGCTTGTATAAAAGTATTACATTCACATGTGACTTGAAGACTCCACATTGTGCACCTCTGCTTAACCCTTCTGGGAATACAAGCTTGAGGGTTTGTCTTTGTCAATACTTCAAGAAAGAAAACTGTTGTCTATAAAACCCTAAAATACCGACACATTATGTCAAGAAAAAGGAATTGGGGTTAATCGATTCTCAAGCGTCGAACCTCACATGACGAGTCAAAGATAACGGCGTCCACAGGGTAAGATAAACACCGAAACAATAGATAGAACTTGACAAAAAGCTTGATTGATTGACCGGGGACTGGGGTTGACAGCTGTGATCGATCGGCGATGATTACCGGTTATTATGCGGTGATAAATCTAAGGGTATATTCGACCTGGGATAAGAAACGGTTAAGTATGTGTGTGAGTTATATTTTAGATTATTCTTGTTTGAAATATTGGCAAAATGGAACGCGTTGTGGCAGGCCATAGTTTCTGCCTACCCCTGTGGGAAAAAGGCGTGAGTGTATGTATGTATGTATGGAACGCGTTGTACGAAATATTCTTTAAATGGTCATGCGTAGCGTCTGCGTATGCAGATCGTCTTTTGTTTTTTTTTTTTTTCAATTTGTAGATACATCATCATCAACCCATATATTATTGTCCCGCTGCTGGACAAGGGTCTCCTCACACAATGAGAGGGATGAACCTGTAGTCCATCGCGCTAGCCTACTGTTGGTTGGCAGACTTCACACGCCATCGAGAAAATCTCTCAAGCATGCAGGTTTCCTCACGATGTTTTCCTTCACCGTTTAAGCGCGTGATAATTGAGTGTTAATACGCACATGACTTTGAAAAGTCAGAGGTGCCTTGGATTCGAACTCGAGACCGTTGACATGGCCGTCGTATGGTCATATCACAAGGCTATCACTGCACACAAATTGTAGATACATGTCTATAATACATTCTAAGTTCATGTTAGATAAGGCGGTTATAATAAGTTTTGCTAGACAAAGAGCGCACTACAGCACGTTCTGACTTCATCAAATCAAATCGAATCAAATGTATTTATTTGCTAAAATATGGTATGCGTAAAAATACAGGTGTTGGTCTTAATTTTAAAGTACGACATATTCTGCCTCATGAGGCGTGCAAATATATATATTTATAATAATAAGTAAGACTGTTGTTACCAAATATTAAATAATCTTTCTATAACCTACTTACATTAATGTTTTATAATATCTACATACATACACTCACGCCTTTTTCCCACAGGGGTAGGCAGAAACTATGGACTGCCACTTGCTACGACTCTTGCATATCTCTTTCGCTTCTTCCACATTCATACATCTTTTCATACACACGCGCTCTTTTCTGTTTTATAATATCTTATCTTCTAAATATTAACTAACGCTTCATACATTGCACTCGCCATACAAATTCTATACGGACATTTTTGGTGTGGGAAAGGGACAAAACATCCCCTCTCAATCCCCTCAAAAACTTTAAGACCTTATCTTAAACTGTATTAATCGATTTCAAATTTTCAGTACCAGTATTTTCCAGTATTTTTAGTACGTTTCGGCATACTAGTAAACTACCCTATGCAAGTTATTTACTTAAACTTAACCCAAAACTGTCGCATTGCAGCTTCGTCGGTAACACTTACTCCAAATTCCATGTTACGAATCCCAAGTGTGATCTTATGCACACAGTTAGTGTTAGAGATAGTCTGAGATGTTAAATGTTTGCGGCTGAGCAGTGACCTCGGTTAAAGCTTAAGGTGTAAGTACAGTAAATACTTACTCATTTTGAGGTGTATTTTGACATGTCTGTGTGTCTTAAGTGCCGAACGGATGAACCGATTTTGACTTTAATTTTTTTGTTTGAAGGGTGAATTAGTCGGGAGTGCTCTTAGCTATGTTCGATGCAAACTGGTCGACATATTATAATGAAATTGTCGGGGTTTTTTCATTTATTTTATTTGTTATGTTTTATGAGCTTCATTATTTCTACTTCCTCCCGTAGTCACGACTGTTACGCTATTGGATTTTTCTGTGAAATTCTCAGTAGTGACACGGAGTTCTGATTTATGCTCGGTTAATTTCATTAGTCTTGCCCCATATTACATAGGTTCTAAATAGACCAAGCAGGCAGAGGTGTATTTAATGAACACCCACATTTCACTGGTAAGTTAAGGTCCCATGAAATAGGGGGCGAGCTTATTGCCATTCATCATCATCAGCCCGTATTCGTCCACTGCTGGGCATAGGCCTCTTTAAGTGAACGCAATAGAGTCCGATTTTCAGCTCTTTTGATCCAGTTGCTGTCAGCTGCCTTCCGCAAATCGTCACTCCACCTGACCTGCGGGCGTCCTACAACAATAACTTCAACTCTCAATAGCAATTAACAATTTCATAGAAAAACTTCTAACACGTACTTAACAGTGGTCAAAATTATCAATTTCTATAATAATATCTGTTTCAATAATTTTAATAGAAAAATAGAATAAAGAGCCACACTAAATCATAATAAGAACGTAACGAAACATAAGAAACGCATTAAAAAAATCGAGAGAACCATTTCTAATATAAAACGACAATCATATTCGAATTCCTGACGAAAAAAATAGGAAAAAAAAACCGTAATAATAAAATACCAATAGCGTTATTAGGGGTGGTATTCTGGTAGCAAAAATTACAACCGAAATGTTCTCTTTTCGGCCGTGATATTAAATTTTATCATTCTAGTGGCCACGTCGAAATATCTTTGTTAAACAGAGCATAAGAGAATTGCCCCGTGTAGTTTTTCCAGACAGAATTTATTGCCTACGGTTGAGAACAACTGGCGTGTATTACATTTTAATAATGACTATTCATTTGTTGAGCAATTTTGCAGGTGAGGTGGTTGGATTTATTATTAAAGTACCTATTTATTTTCTAATTTGAACCACGGTACTGCTTTCTAAATTTAATGCGAATGACTTTTAAATAAAACTACTTTTTACGGATTTTATAGCATTATATTGATATATGCGATACGATGGACCGACGATTTGAAAAAGGGCAGCGGGTGGATGCGAGCTGCCTATTACCGGGATGGTTGGCACTCTTTAGGGGAGGCCTACGTTCAGCAGTGAACGACAATAGACTGATATATTGTATGTATTGTCACAAAATGTAAAATTTTCCCAGTCGACTTTGAACTTGATTATCAATATCTTAAGGTTTAAAATCATTTGAAGAAATTTGACAGTTTTGTATAACCTGATGTGCTGGCGACTGTATTTTAGTACACCTCTACCTAACCCTTCGGGGAATATAGCCCAGGGTATGGTAATTATTTGTTGTGGATTTTCTTTTACTTTTCGGAAAAAAACGCTAGGAATCCGATAAATTATATAAGAAACTAGTTTAATGCCACATTATAAAAAAAAAGAATTTTGTCCAAAAAAAAAAATAGATCCCTAGATTCTCAGACCTACTAATATGCATATAAAATTTCATAAAAATCGGTCAAGCTGTTTCGGAGGAGTATGGTAACAAACATTGTGACACGAGAATTTGATATATATCTAAGATCATTCCGTAGAATAAGTCCCTTCTTCGGCCTTTATATTATATTGATTTACTCATCTTGGACTAAAACTTTTTAATACTAAGTACCTAGGTACTTTACTAAATAGCAACCGGCACCTGCACTACCCAGCCTTGTAAGTTAACTTAAGTGATTCTAACACTAAGATTCGTATCTATGAATATTTTAGCAGCATATCTCACTTAGTTGACTTAACAACATGCGTGAGAGCACACAGCTGGTACACTGCATTATAACTTGATAAATGTAGCTGATATTGTGCTAAGCTTTTGTCTTCAACCAAGAAGTTTTCATAATTAACCCTTCAACTAATAAATAACAGACACAACGCAAAATCTATTGTTGTTGTGCCCAAAGCTTTTAGTCTCTTTGCTGAATGAAATTGAATTGTAAACATTTCTAAAATTTAGTTTCAATTTTCGATCTCGTAAAAATATATCGAAGTTTTTGCCATTGTTTCTTCTCAGATCAAATAAAAAGTTAAGATGGAACTTTACGAACGAAGAAATGAGGCCGGCTAAAACTACGCATTGCCGTGTAAAAACACAATTACACGCACACACGTATAGATACCGAAACTACGCCTTATCTTGTCAGTCGAGCAGAGTCGAACTATCGCTACACGTCTATCAAAACGTCATTAACGTATCACGTGCGTATAATTGTATGATTGTGTTGTACACGACAAGGCGTAGTTTTAACCGGCCTCACTTCTTTGTTCGCAAAGTTCCATCTTAACTTTTTATTTGATCTGAGTGTTTGTGAATAATATATCATTCCATTACGACCACATTCTCCAATTTGTAAGGCAGAGGTGTTCTTCATGTACACACACTCAGGCCATTTACTGGTAACATATCCAAACTCCGAGCTGCTAATAAGAATTTAATAGAAAAAACTGTTCTGTTCAATTCTCTGTAGCAGCTCGGAGTTAGCGTTTCTATCCGGCAATGGCAATAGACTAGCCACCGTACATGGGACCTGTGGGTGAATGTTCACCCACAGGTACACCTTTGCCTAACCCTTCGGCGACGACATGCGTGATTGTAAAAGTATAACAGTAACTATAATATCAAAATGAAGTCGCGGGCGAAAGCTCGTGTCCATATATACTCTAAAATACTAGGCACAAATAATGTATGCCCCTTTCAATGTCTAGACAGATGCCAGGAATACAAAATAGAACTGACTGGGAATTTCGGCAATATCGTTCAGTAGGGGTGGTGCAATCGACGCATTGCCGATATGGGGATGACTGAATAAAAAGGTAACTGCATCTCTTTTTAACTTTCCTTAATCGAATCTACAAATAGTTGTATACTGTTTTGTGGAAATTTGAAATATCAGACAGCTTTTAATGTAGGAAGGTGTTAAAGAAAAAAAAACATGTACCTACCTATGTAACTATAAATAAACCTACTTTTACATCAAACTATTACCAATACTTTCATAATGAAAGAACAAAATTGGCAACTAAAGAAAAAAAAAATAGCCTGAGACACTAGAAATGTAGTTGGATTACTAAAAGACTGCAGGTTCGAATCTTTTTTTGTATAGTACGGAAAATTCTCACGGAGCGTCCGCAGCCAGGCTAGCCAGTAGGGTATGTTGGACTTGTATCAACTAAAAGCCCTACAGTCACGTCTATGGGATTCGCGACATTCGCCATGTCCATAACTAAGAGGTTTGAATCCTGCCTGATTTCGATTTTTTCTTTTACTAAAATTGATAAACATGAATGTGATAGGAGATTGAGTAAGTAAGTATTTAGGCACACCTACTTATTCTAAAAGTGACATGCGTCGGTTTTGTATAAAAGACAAGCCGATACGTCAACTCGCTCACTTTTTCTCGGGGTCTCGGAGGCGACGGATATGTGTCATGGGCTTAACGTCAGATGCTGGTCCGCTAGTAATTGTTATAGTGAGGTTGAATCTCTGTCCGATCATTACGTGTAATTATTGTGTGTTTGCTTGATGTAACCCTGACTGTGTAAAATTGTAAATTGTTACTTTGGCTTGGGGCCATATTAAATCTTTTTAAATACCACACCCTATCATTATTTCTAATTCATGATATAACATACCATCACGCCTGTATTTCCTTAACGGTTAAGCAAATGCGTACTTAATGTAGGTACACCCAGAGTTCGTCGGTAAGTTTAGGTTCCATGTAATAAGGGGCGAGCCTTCTACTGAAAATGCCATAAAAAAAAAACAACTTCTTTTCTCGTTCCGTGGATCGAACCCAGGATCTCTAGCGTAGCAGTCGCGCTTGGGACCACTAGACTAACTATCTACTACAACTACTAGGCTGTTTAATATCTTTAAAAATGCCAAAATATAATAAAAAATAACCAACCACGTACCCAAATGTTTTATACTTTTGCTTTGTAAATATAACGGAAACTGCGCTTGCATTTAATGTTTGAAACGCAGTCAGCTTTGAACGGGGTGTGTTGGCGTCAGTCGCCATCTAATTAAACCACATATTCCTACAAAAGAGAAAACTACATTCATAAGGAAACACCACTTTTACTAACACCAATATGGAAATAGAAACACATATTATTGGGATTCAGGCAAATTTTAACTGTAAATACTTTGAAACTAAGTTCAATTCACAATGCGAAAAGTTATCAAAAGGCCATATAGCTAATTTTGGTTGCAATGGAAACTGTGCTTTTTACACTGATGTTAAAGTTTTTATTCTGATGTTCATTTTAATTCTAAAAACATCAGTGGTAACAAAATTAATGTTTAATGTCTGGCTAATTTAATTATTGGATGGTTATTTTCTTTGTGGGGATCAAATGAGCATTTCGCTTTTATGTTTGTTGTGCCAGCATAAACACACTTTGCATTAATGCGTTCAAAAGCAAAGAAGCGTCGGTAGCTCAATGGCTAAGGCGTCGGATTTCCGAACATGTGGTTGCCGGTTCGAAACCCACCCATTGCACTACCGACGTGAACCCACTCGTAAAACAAGCATTTAGTTTAGCGCTAGGGTTTAACAAGAATACTTGTAATGTGCGAACGACATTGCTAGTATGCTTTATAAAAAAGTTTTGTTTATGGTACAGGCAAAACTGATAACAGGTCAAAACTGGTTTTGACTAAGGATGTTAGCCAGTTACGAGTTTTGACTGTAACATGTACACACGGCTACAGGTCAACCTAAACAAATGCTTGATGTGTAGCCTTGCGTACATATGGTAACAACAGAAATACGTTTTTTTTTGCGAATATCAACAAACATTGTTTGTTATTGAGTGCATTAAAAAAGCCTCTGCGTGTTATAATATTTTGTGACAGCCCTATCAAACACACACAGGGCTGGCAGCCGCGTCATTAAACTGCTGAGTAGTTAATTTTTGTACTTATGGGCCATGAATATAAGGTCATCATTCCTACACAAAACAAATATTTAGATAACTAGATACAGATATAACATAGCGCCTATTTTACCAGAAGGGTTAGTCGTATCTAATTATGTACACTCACTGGTATGTAGGTCCCATGTAATAGGGGGCGCACCTATGCCATTAACCGGGCACATACCTACAAACTAAGAGCTGCTACTGAGAAATAGGTAGGATAAGTACGTATTTTTTATCTATACATCATTTAATATAATACCTTAAAATCTTAATGACGTGAAGCTTGTTTACAGGGTGGAAGGGACATAAAAGTACAATCGCTTACCATGAATTCAGAACATTGCATTGAAAATTTTCGTCGGCGTTTTCTTAATTTTTTGCTGCATTTATTTTTACTTTAATACATATCTGCTCTGCCTAAACCTTGGGGGAATACCGGCGTGATGGTATGCTATGTTATGAGCTAAATTTGAACAAAGCAGTTATATGCAGTGTTCATTTATCCCAGGTAACAAAGGCACTCACCTTAAAAGTACGGAATGCATTCTAGACACAAATCGCACACGTTGTGCCGATATCTCATGTTGAACATGACAGATGGCGCTAGTCGCTACGTACAGAACTCCTCCGGGTATTACCCATAGTTGGGGCTTGGAACAACGGGCAGAGATAGCCAAAAGAGGTACATATAGATACGGGACCGGAATCTTAAATATTAACTATACGAAGCGTGATGTTTGAGGATATTTTGCTAAATCAAATGTTTTATTTCAATTATGTACTTTCATAAAAAGTCAGCGGCAGCGTCGGGAGTGGTCACTCTAGAAGGACATACACGTCACATCTTATTTCCAAGGTGCTCCAAAAGTACGTAGTACGTAGTCGCAAAAGGTGCGTAGTACCTACTCGCAACCGGCGCATGTACCTATATGACGAGATGAATAAATGTAGAAAAAGCGAAATAGATTTCCAAGAGTCGTAGTTTCTGCCTATCAATCTGGGAAATAGGCATGAGTGTATACTTATATAAAAAATACTCAATACTCAATACATTTATCTATATATCTAAGGTACTTTTGAAACGCCAAAATCTAATTGCACAGATCCAAATGGGTCATATGAAGAAAGGCTGATGAAAATGATAAATGATAATATTGTTTATAATATTGCCAAAATAATATTTTAAAGAGTAGTTTCACATTTCTATTGTAGGTATTCTAAGCATATTCGTTAAAGAAAGATAAAATATGACGAATTGCTTTTATAAAAACATAACGTTTTTATGTGTCGTCTCTGTTTAAATGACACATCACCCCTTTCATGGGGTTTCCACTCCATCGGCTGTAAAAACTAAGCTACGTAAACTATTGTATTTTGCAAACTTACTATACTCCGTCTTCTTAGTTTGCAAACAGCCTGTATTTATTGACATTAGGGTCGCCATCTTGGATTCAAAGATAGGACTTAAATGATGACGTCTAAGATTTTATTTGAATTTATTGCTAACGTATTATTTTATATTATCAGTGATGGTAAATTATTGAGGTATTATGAATCTTTGATATTTAAATTTAACGGGACTTGATTAGATAAATAATTTAGCAAAGAGTTATGACATTCTAGAGCGTTATTCTCCTGGCCTTTTCCCCAATTATTTCGAGTCCACTTCCAGTATAACCAGATTAAAAATTATTTATCTTTACAATTTTAATAACTAAGATTTTAAGTTAAGTAACAGTTCGCCGGTTTTTGGGTGTAAGTACATTAGTTTTTCACTGCCTACCGCATTGGGGAAAGCAGGCGTGATGGTATGTTATGTAAAATAAACTATGTATACGTATTTTTTTATTACAGTCATACTAACGGGACTAGTTTAGTACATACTAACGGGAATCCTTTTTACAGAATGATTTACTATAACCGTATTATGCCGATACAATAAATGAACAGGGACACGAGAATGTACTTAGCTAAAAAAATGCAATTTGCTGATATAAAATGTGAAATAATCTCTATGAATTATTGAATCTTCACAAAAATCACTTAAATCTCAATGCGAACAAATATCAATAATTCAAACAACAATAAATTATTCAACCGTCGTGGTGACCCTAATTCGCAGCAAAGCGCTCAGCGAGCGAATTTGCTCGCAATGTCGACGAACTCCAAAATAAATAAGGGCTGCCGTTTGTCACAAACACAAACAAAACAGTGGCAAAGGATTCCGTACGTATATGGGCTGTAGTTAATTTTATAGCACATTGATAGTCTTCGAGTTATGGGCCTCGGTTTATGACAACAATAATTGCGAGAGCCTTCAAATGGCAGCCCTCAAGTGTATACTTTTATCTGCACACCCTCTATCTAAAGAGGACAATAGAGGGAGATTTATCGATTATGTAGTTTATTTAATGTATCGATAAGGTAAGTTTATGTCAGAATATAACTATATTCAAAAGCCATAGGTTTTTATACTATAGAATTGAATTGCCGAAGAGCCAATTTATCTAATTTAAGTATTTTGATTTTTAAATGTCGGGCGGTGGTGTAGTTGCATTATTTTGCTTATTTTTTAGCATTAAGTATTGCGAAATGTTCACAAAGAAATGTATTTTCTAATTAAAGAATCTGAGATCGAATTTTTCTTTCACTAGAAATTTTCTTTAATTAGAAAATTCATTTCTTTGTGAACATTTTGCAATATTTTGCTCAATCAGTTCCCCAAACGCTCTTGAAAATCGTAAATGCATGTTGATCGGTGTGCGTATTTGCCACACGCGTGCTTTTGAGCAGGATGTGAGGCAAGGTCTCGCCGTTTGAAGGGGTCCAGTGGACTCTAAACCACGTCATTCTCAAGGGAAGGTAACTTCAGGTTTTGGTCCAATATACTCTGCCCTCTCCCCTGATGGAAGACGATCCATGGCAATTTTTCGAAACTAATAATATAAAGAGGAAAGATTTGATTGTTTGTTTGCATCGAATAGGCTCTGAAAGTACTGGACCGATTTGAAAAATTCTTTCACCAATAGAAAGCTACATTATTCCTGAGTGACATAGGTTATATACTATTCCGTAAGATGACAAGCAACGAACACTCAACGTGGGCGAATCTGCAAGCGAAAAGCTATTTATCTACTATAAAAAAGATTACAATTATGAATTCAGCTAGAAATACAACTTGTACTGAATGCAGGTAGTCATACAACTTGCACAGCAAGAGAGAATCTGTACGAAATAAAAAAAAACGTAAGCCAACATGATTGTCAACACAAATCCCTAACACCCATTTCAAAGAGTTGTATCCAACCAAAAAAGATTCCGGATTTTTTCCGTTCCTTTTAAAGTCCTTCCGATTTCACATTCGCACGTCAATCGAGCTCCGAATTCCTCAATTTGGGTCCTCCAACTGTCTATGATTATAGCCCCAATTAGGCCGATGTCCGTCTCCGTGCTATCCAGCTGTCCGGTTGTTTATCTGCACCAATTATCACTAGATTCTGCTGATATGGTTGTCGGGATGGCTCGTCTTGTTAGGTATTGAGCTGGGATCTTTAATAACATAACATAACATATCATCGCGCCTGTATTCCCCGAAGGGTTAGGCAGAGCTGTACTAATTGTACACTCACATTTCATACATACATACATACATATTGTCACGCCTGTCTCCCATGGGGGTAGGCAGAGACTATGGATTTCCACTTGCCACGATCCTGGCACACTACTTTCGCTTCATCTACATTAATTAATCTCTTCATGCATGACCGTCGGTTCAGGGTGCTCGGAACCTGGCCTTTTTTAAGAACATCCGCACATCACATTTCGCCGGTATTTTAGGTCCCATGTAAATAGGGGGCGAGCCTATTGCCATTAACCGGGCAGAAATCCAGACTCCGAGCTGCTAAGTACTGAGAATTTCGTAGAAAAAAGCCAATAACACTTTGCTCGACCTGGGGATCGTACCCAGGACCTTTAGTGTAGCAGTCGCGCTTAAGATCACTAGCTAGACTAATGAAGCAGTCTTACCAATGTAAAAAAATAAGAATTTCTGAATTCAGTAATTTTCCTACCTAAGTTGTAATGTAGTGATAGCCTAGTGATATGACCATTGGACTGCCAGGTCAAAGGTCTCGAGTTCGAATCCAAGGCACGCACCTCTGACTTTTCGAAGTCATGTGCGTATTAATAATTAATTATCACGCGCTTAAACGGTGAAGGAAAACATCTACATCGTGAGGAAACCTGCATGCCTGAGAGATTTTCTTGACGGCGTGTGAAGTCTGCCAACCCGCAGTGGGCTAGCGTGGCGGACTATAGCCTAATCCCTCTCGTACTGAGAGGAGACCCATGCCCAGCAGTGGGACAATGTAATGGGTTGATGATGATGAAGTTTTAATGAAGAGTATGTTGAAAATAAATAACATATTTTTAAAGTTTTAATCCAATTACTTTAGACGTACATACCTAATTATGAAAACATTCTAGTAACTTTAAGGATCGTATTTTGAATCAGCTCCCAATGCGAGAAAAGTCTCACATGAAAAGGACATAAGAGGCTTAGTGTGAACAGAGCATTCTGGATTATCGAGGAAAACTTTCGTTTAAAAATTGCTGCACTTTTTTGGCTAGCCACTGTTGATTAAGAGAATTAGGATACTGTGCTTAGTTGCTTTTAGAATAAGGTTTTATTTTCCTTGTGAATGCAATTTTGTACGTGGTTGTCATTTTCTAAATGTTTCTCACTTGCCATCATTTTGTCCCAGAGGGGGCGAGCTTATTGCCATTTACCTGGTTATAACCAGGTTTATAAATCTCCGCTTGACCTGTGAACCGGACGCAAGATCTCTAGCGTAGCAGTCGCACTTTGGACCATTAGACTAATGAGATAGTCAATGAGTAACAAACATCTAATCATACAAACTTTCATATTTATAATACGAAAATAATATGAGTGAGATTTAAAATCGACTATTACTGATAACTTGACAGCGCAAGATTGCACGCTTTGAGTGTCAAATAATGCATGCCCAGTCGCAGAATTTGCTAGCTAAATCTAAAGTTGCGAGTCATCATTTCCTCCGTGCACCTCCTTACAAATTTGAGAGAGCACGAATAACGGAAATCACTGAAGCTGCTCGTACCATATAAAATGAAATTGAAATCAGAAAATATGTACTAGTAAGAGTATGTGTGTATGTATGTGGTAGGTCTTCTTTAGATTTTATATAATAATATGCCATCACGCCTGTATTCCTCGAATGGGTGAACATAGTTCGCTGTTATTTCATGTAGGGAGCTAGTATCACTTAATTTGGCACTCATCCAAATTCCAATTTGCTACTAAGAAGAAGACTAAGTTTAATAGAAAAGCCCACTATCACGTTGCTTGACCTGGGAATTGAAACTCTAAACACTCGACTAATCTTCAGACTTAATGACTTCATTAAGCTCACTAGATTTTTTTTTTAATTATTCAGCTTATGTTCCAATAAGATAGAAGACTCTTCTTCCCAATATGTTTGGGGTGAACGCAGAATGTCCAAGATAGGAGGTTAGTTTATCAACCTCCTTGCTTAAAGAATCTAATCTTAAAACATTTTCTATTTCTAACTACACAAAGAGCTTAGAATGAGAACCAAATATATTTGAAAATAAATCTTTAATATGTACATTTAGGCGCACCATTTGTGGCAACATAAGTAAATGATGCGAGTTTCTATTTAGAGTTGGACAATCAAATTTACTGCTTGAATAATGTAGTGCCAACGAACATCGTATGCTATTTTGTTCCCAACATATACAAGTATATCATGCGAGGACAGAAGAAGGGGACAGAATAAATGGAGAAGATAATTGTGAAGAAGAATATGACCATAATGAGCATATACGAGAAAAACAGATTCTTCGCGTCAGGCCAATTTTTGTACTTATAAATTTCTTTGTGAAATTTAATATACAGTGACCGGAGCGGTGGTGGCCTCGTGATATATTTTCTAGGTTTGAACACAGAAGGGCGCTTTACTTTGTATAAATTATTTCATCACTACTGCTCCCAACACAGAGAAGAAAACATCGTGAAGAAACTTAAAGGAGGAATGTTCTAGAAACAAAAATTCGAAGATATGTGACATCTACCAACTCACACTGGGGTCGCGTATTTGATTACGGCCCACTTCTTCTCACTGAGAGGAGACTCGTGCCCAGCAGTGGGACTTTAATATATACGTTGGTAATGATTATCCGTTTTAAGGTGACGTCACTTACAGTTTGCTTCTGACGTTAATTCCAATAAAATATAGTTTGATTAAAATTGTATTGACTGCATCTTTGGTCTAGTGGTCCTAAGCGCGACTGCTACGCTAGAGGTCCTGGGTTCGATCATAGCATGATGGTATGTTACGTATAAAAAAAAACTGGCTATCTTGGCTATTTATGCCGCAGTATTTATCATGCATAACATACCATCATGCCTGTATTACCCGAAGGGTAAGGCAGAGGTGTACTTTAATGTACACCCACATTACCCCAGTATGTTTAGGTCCCATGTAATAGGGGGCGAACCTATTGCCATTAACCTGGCACAAATCCAGACTCAGAGCTGCTACTGAAAATTTCATAGAAAACCCCAATAACACTTTCCTCGACCTGGGGATCGAACGCAGGATCTCTAGCGTAGCAGTCGCACTTAGGACCACTAGACTAATGAGACAGTCAGTACGTACTACCACAATCTTCTTCAAATAACTACCACATCCATTCTAGAAACAACATCTCAGTAAACCAACGGAGGCAGCTGCGTATTTCGCTTGGTGGACCGTCAATTTACACAACGTTGATTTATACAGATAGCATGCAACGTAACGCGTATCTCATACTCTATATACGTACTATTTTGCGCCATTATGAATCTGTTTGCGTAGCAACACAATGTTATTGTTGCGGTTTTGTCTGTGTTTGGGATGCTTGATGATTCTTAATAGGTAATATGTATGTAGTAGTAATCAGCTGTTCCATACATTTCCAGTTCCACTACCTTGTAGGTATTGCACTTTAGTAGGAAAAAGCAGATTTTTTTAATAACCGATGAAAAATATCAGCGCAAGAGGATATAGAATCATGTACATTCATGGTTCATAGACTGCCTCGTTGGTCTAGTGGTCCGAATCGCGACTGCTACGCTAGAGGTCTTGGGTTCGATCCCCAGGTCGAGCAAAGTGTTATTGAGTTTTTCTATGAAATTCTCAGTAGCAGCTCGGAGTCTGGATTTGTGCCCGGTGAATGGCAATAGGCTCGCCCCCTATTACATGGGACCCAAACATACTGGCGAACTGTGGGTGTACATTAAGTACACCTCTGCCTAACCCTTCGGGGAATACAGGCGTGATGGTATGTATGTATGTATGTACATTCATGGTAAGCGGTTTGCGTCGATGGGGCTTCCATCCTTGTATTATATAAGATAAAGTATTTGACATCTTGTAAAGGTCAAGACATTTCTTTATGTGGTAAATCGTTGAGATATAACACCATTTTATCGTGTTGACAAATGTACCGATCGTTGCTGTCGTTTACGATTCAGTTTCATGCTATTATATTATCCTTAAAATTTAGCTACTGCGGTTTCAATATTTATTTTCACAAAATATTAGTTGATACTGATTGTACAGTCGCCATCAAATATATCGGAGCAAACAGACTGTTCATAATTGTCTGAGCAACTAGGGAAATAAATTTACTTTATTTAGAAATAAGGTTAATAATTAAAATGCACTTACTTACACTATTTACATTTTTTACAAAAAAAAAAAGAAATACAAAAACAGTGGGCGCGACTAGGCGTCAAAGTACTCCTCGGCATCTCTGTCGTCCTTAAAATTAGTTGGGTTAAGAAAGTATTTTTTGGTGAATCAAGCTTATTATTATTTTTAGAAAACATAAATAAATAGGAATTGCTAAAAGTGACTATTTTTAAGAAAATAATAATTACTGTTTATACCGTTGCAGATTTAAACATTTCGGAGGTGATTTAAACTTGAGATTTATAATTATATGTCTTGGTAGTCACATAACTTGGATATCACTATTTTTCAGGTTCAAAGTTTTTCAGATAATGATCAAAACCATGAACAGCTGCACATACTTGCATGTTTTCACAATGGATTTCACCACAAAGCCAGCACATACCACCAATTTTACATATTTATCTTCATACCATGTTAATTGCTCAGTTTAACAGGATTAAAATTAACGCAATATATGCACTGCTAGTTCATTGGAAACAGCATTTTTAATATACCAGAAATTGGACGTGAAGCAGTTGAAAATATGTGCATTAATTACATTCATGATATCGTATGGAGTTTAAATATTAAGTGTGCACTATTATTATTAAATTTTGTTTTATAGCTTCTGCCCGCAACTTTGTCGTGCGTGAACTTGATATGTAAACATCACGCCTGTATTTTCCAAAGGTTAAGGCAGAAGAATACCAGTGAAAAATGAGGGTGTGCATTAGTACCTACACCTCTGCCTAACCCCTTGGGGAATATAGGCGTGATGGTGTGTTATGCATGTCTTTTTTGAGCTGAAGTCATTTCCATACATTTTAGTCTTTATTAATCAGTCGATATGAACAACTGATTATTGAATATTTGTCTAGAAAATTTCTAGAAACTAGAAATTACGTAATAATTGTATGTTTTTAAAACAAATACTGATAAAATATTCAAATACTCTGCTAGGGCTGATTCATAGCAGTTTCCCCCTTATTTTTCCAGCCTGAAGGCACAAATCCTAATGGAATTAGTTAAACAAAATACACATTTTATTTCAGATAAAATTCATGAGCTACCCTCGAGCACTTTTCTATAAATATTAATTAGTTTAAGTACGGTAAACGGAAACCCAACCTTAAATGCTGAAATTTATTTAGTACCTCCAACTTTATATAACGCTATCCTCGCCCGATATATACCAAAACGGAATCAAGCAAAGACGAGAGGAGACGAAATGTGTTTTCTTCCATATTCTATGAACCTAATATACCATGCTTGTATTCCCGAAGGGTTAGGCAGAGGTCTAATCTTGCTGTACGTGTACACCCACAGTATGTTAGAGTCTATTGCCATTCGCACATATCCAAACTCAGAGCTGCTACTGATAATTTCATAGAAAACCCCAATAATACTTTGCTCGACCTAATAGTAGTAGTGTCTGCTGGCATGTCTACATGCCAGCATGAATGGGTCGCACGACCGGGGAAGTACTACCCTCCCGCAGAATATCGAGGTCAAGTAGCAGTATGCCTACTGTTGCGTTTCGTACGGTGAGTGTGGAGCGCCGGAGGCCCAATTTCTCCCTCAGTCCATTTTCTTTCTGCTTTTCTCCTTCCCCTCCCGTTTCCTTAAATAGGCTCAGCAACGCATCTGCAACTCCTTTGGTTTTGCAGATGTCCATGGGCGGCGATGATTACTTACCATCAGGTAGCTCGCCTGCTAGTTTGCCGAGTTAAACCATAAAAAAAAATAACCGAACCCAGGACATCTAGACCTCTCTCATTCCTTCTCTTCGTCCACTGCCTTTTTTGCTAGCATAACTTGCTTGCAGTAGGAGGCGGTGGTTTCCCACGCTCTTGCTCCGCTCTTGATCATGGACAAGACAACGACGCTGCTTTGCCCAAGCTTGACTTAACTCCAGCATGTGCTGCGCCGTGTCCTCAAGCAGTCCACGCAATGATGACAATGTTGTTGGGTCCTGGCCTGTGCGGTTCAGGTAGTTCTCGGAACAACCATGAACCTAGAGCATCTGAGTCAGCCAGAAAATGAGTGGTCAGCATGGTCAGCAGTGGTCACTGTAATGGTCAGCTTAGTTGCCTTCCAAGCAGTTGATCCGGCTGGAAGGACCACTGTTTCGGCTTCGGCTTCAGCTTCACTGGTATGGTGCAGGTTGTATGAAATGATACTGTAACTCTGTAAATAATAAAAAACAATCAAATATTTCTGACTGCCTCATCAGTCTAGTGGTCCTAAGCGCGACTGCTACGCTAGAGGTCCTGGGTTCGATCCCTAGGGCGAGAAAAGTTTTATTGGGTTTTTCTATGAAATTCCCAGTAGCAGCTCGGAGCTTGGATTTGTGTTCGGTTAATGGCAATAGGCTCGCCCCCTATTACATGGGACCTAAAAATACCGGCGAAATGTAGTTATACATTAGTACACCTCTGCCTAACCCTTCGGGGATTACAGGCGTGATTTCTGTGTATGTGTGGGTCCTGGTCAGAGAGCTGGAACAAGTCCCATGGCGTCTCTCCAGCCACACCACAATAAAGCAGCGGCAGCCTGAAGGCTAGGGCATCATACTTAGGATCCTGTGGTTGCCGGTGCGAAACCACCCATTGTACTACTGACGGGCTCTTACCCGTAACAAGCATTTAGCATAGCACGAGGGGTTATCAAGAATACTAGTAATGAGCGACTCACACTCAGATCGAATAATAAGTTAAGATGGAACTTTGCGAACAAAGAAGTGAGGCCGGCTAAAACTACGCCTTGCCGCGTACAAACACAATTTAACATTACATAACAATACCGAAACCATGCCTTATCTTGCCAGTCGAGCTTTCGCTACCTCGGTAGCTCAACTGACAAGATAAGGCGTAGTTTCGGTATACGTGTGAGCCTGTAATTGTGTTTGTACATGGCAAGGCGTAGTTTTAGCCGGCCTCACTTCTTTGTTCACAAAATTCTATCCTAACTTCTTATTTGATCTGAGGGCTCACATTGCCAGTAAGCTTATTAAAAAAATCTTCATAACGGGCCTTACTGCGCCTTATCCTGTTGGTCCCTGGCTATCTGATCCTTTTCTTACCTACTACGGGCACAAGTAAATAAATCCTGGTTCCACAAAATATTCTAGCTTTTTCATTAATATCCTTATTATAAGTACTCCTTGTTCATTAATAAGAATAACAGGTAATAGCGAACAATTTGCCAGTTTAATTAATGTTAATAAGGGGATAAACAAAATTAAGACGTTCTTATTTTTAATTATGATTAGCTTCATTAGCCGGAGATGTTATTTCTTAAAAAATCGATGATTAGGAAGCCGTTTTTAGAAAATCTTTATTTTAGTAACTGTATATTTTGTGGGAATAAATTTTACAGTAGGTAGGTATAAAAAAGTATCTTGAAGAAAACTTATTATTTTAAGTACATACGGTAGTGCTGCATACAGAATGATACTTAAGTATAAAATTATTTTAGTGTAGGAAAAATACGACTGCAGGCAGGATCCTCGTATCCTTCACCAAAATAACTTTATAATCTTTGTATGGGAAATGCCTCAAAATGCAAAAGGATAAAATGATACTTTCTATATTTTTTTTTCTAAATTGGTTTAGCAAAACCTGTAAATGCAATGTTAATGTAATGTAAAATATTAAAATGGAGTTCTTGCGTGTCATAGTAAGATGATACAAATGGTGCGATGGCTAAGTTATCGTCTTCTTAATCACAACTATTTCTTTTTAATGTTTGATTTAGAATTCATAGAATGATTATCACAAATCAAAACAAAGTAACCGAAATCAGTACACAGATTTGTTTTTTAACGTTTTGAACGCCAGAGTATAAACGTATCTCCGTACCCCTGACGCCAGGCCACTTTTTCTGTCAAATGACCTTCATAAATGAAAACACACTAAAGTAATGATTAAATTGTTTATTTCATAATATAGTGCGACGTATATTTTGTCATATATTTGTAACGTTGGCGTTCAGGGTAAGATTTCGTTTGTCACATATATGTGACAATGGCGTTCAAAAGGTTAATACTATTCAGAATAGCATAATTATTCTGAATAGTAGATTTAAAAAACTTATGATAAACACAAATCAAGTGTTAGACATCAGTATATAAAAGTGTTCTTAATGTATGATTCAGAAATAGTTAGGTATGAATTTGAATGAATAAAAAATACAATTAACTAAAAACCTTTTAAAACATGCCTTAACTCGATTAAAATTCGATAAAATCGTCGATAAATAACAGTCCCCAAGAAAAACGACGACATTGCTTTTTAGAGAATCCAACAAGACAATTAATCCTTACCCATCTGTATCCTAAAGCTGGGTTCACATTATTCTGTTTAAATAAATGCGTACAAAATTCGCAGGGGCGAGCCGGTGGTCGCAATAAACTGAATTTATTATCAGTTCTCCTGTATTTTTACGCGATCGCTAGAAAGATTTGTCGTCGTCCCGTGATTTCCCGAGGGGCCGCTGTGTTTAGTGATATTGTGTATGCGCCTTTATATTTCAATCAGGCAATTGGCAGTTTGGGACCTTGTTACCTGTCGTAATCATGGTGGATGTTTGAGGATGTTTGTCAATGAAACTGCTGTTAGTGTTGCCTCAGATCCTTTCCCGAAAAAAACACTTAAAGTAATATTTTTCCAGCTTTTTGCTAAGTTGGTAAATTTAGTTATGTTGGGTTACCAGTCCACACCTATTTTTCCCGAAGAGTTGAGAGAGGCAGAAGTGTAGTCACGTGCACCCAGTTCACTGGTGTGTTCCCATGTAATAGGAAGGTCCCATGTAATAGGGAAACCCCGAGCTGCTACTAAAAACCCAATAACAATTTATTGTTTGGGCAACAAAATCAGGACTTCTACATAACCACTTGGTATCACTAACCCGTGAGGTAGTCCAACAACATGCGGTTGCCATTAGCTGGCTAGCTGGCTAGCTGGCTCCACAATTCAATTTCTTGGCAAAACCTATATCCTAAGAATAATCCATCCGTATTTGATTCGCCTTGTTAATTTTTCTATATAAGCAAATAAATCATTCAATCACTGAAATTTAAATTGATCTTCGCAATACCTATCCTAGTTGTCATAGATGTAGCAAGCGATACCCAATGAATAGTCTCGGGAACTGGATTCGATACAGATCTCAATACAATTTGCCTTAAACCGATACATGTATGAGAATCACTGGTAGACTATGGACTTGCGCGATTATTGTTATTTTGATCCATCCATTTTCGTTCCACTGTCACAAATCTGTGACGTATTAAGTACATAGAAATGTACTATCCAGAATCATAACAGTAAAATAAGTACTTTGATGAAGAAATTCACCAAAATAAGCAAATCGGCGAACGATGAAATGCGCTGTCATTCGAATTAATTATTGATGAATTGATTCCATGAATATTTAACAGATAATGCGAATGAATTAAATAAAGTCTACTTTAATATTATTATCATTTCATTTATTTGTATTGAATAAAAACCGCACGTGGTTTCCTTTGCCCTTCAGTCAGTACTTGGAGAGCAAACATTTATTATGACCATTGACCGAAAAGTATCTATCTAAAAATGAACGATGGAGCGCGAGCGCCAGAGGCCCAATTAGTCCCCTTCCTTCTCTTTTTCTCCTTCCTCTCTCTTTTTCTTTACAGGGTTGGCAACACGCGAGTGATACCCCTGATGTTGCAAGCGTCCATCGCTTACCATCAGGCGGGCTGTATGCTTGTTAGCCGCCTTCACTATCACTACATCATACATACATACATACATACACTCACGCCTTTTTCCCACAGGGGTAGGCAGAAAGTATGGACTGCCACTTGCTACGACTCTTGCATATTCTCTTTCGCTTCTTCCACATTCATACATCTTTTCATACACACGCGCCGATTGCGAGTACTACGCACCTGACCTCTTTGCAGAACCTCGATTACTACATCACTACAACATTTTATAAAATAAAGTCCTACGTCTGTTCGCAATAACCCTAAAAACTACTGCACCAATTCATGCTGTTTTCACCAATAGATAGCGTAGTTGTCGAGGAAGGTTTTAGTATGTATTTATTTAAGTTTTTGTATATTTTTTTTTATACATTAACGATATTTGATGGAGGTGTCATACATAGTATACAATGAAGTCGCTGCCGCTGTCTGTTCGCTTAGATCTTTTAAACTACTCAACGGATTTTGTTCAGTTTTCAGCAATAGATAGAGTGATTCAAGAGGAAGGTTTATATGTATAATACATAGGTAAATATTATATGAAATGAATGTAGATGAAGCGAAAGTAGTGTGCCAGGATCGTAGCAAGTGGAAATCTATAGTCTCTGCCTACCCCCATGGGAGAGAGGCGTGACAATATGTATGTATGTATGTAAATATTATAGGGCGGAAAGCTAGCAGTGATATAAAAAAATGTTCCAAGTTCACACTTAAAGTGTTGTGACTCGTCGATGCGTCTCTCAATCGCACGTGAATCGCGACAATTCGCTCGTGTCTCCAAATCTACGGACGGATACTACAACACTTTACGTAAACCTTGGACAGTCTAGAACTGTACTCTATTTATAGACACACAACTCTTGTCGTTCATGGACGATATTGTACGTCTTACGTTCCGTTTATGTATGTATTTATGTCAGTGGTGAGTTTCAGTTTAACATATCTACGTTATACCTGTAATCCATGAAGGTTTAGGCTGGTTTACAACTGTATACCTTAAATTCCGTGCATTTAGGGAAAAGCCTAAATGCTACTAAAGTCGCGTAAATCCAAACTCCAAGTGGTTACTTAGAAGCGGCGGTAGCCTAATGGCTAGGGCGTCGGACTTGCGATCATGTGGTTGCCGGTTCAAACCCCACCCATTGCACTACCGACGTGAACCCACTCGTAACACAAGCATTTAGCTTAGCACGAGGGGTTAACAAGAATACTAGTAATGTGTGACCCACATTGCTAGTAAGCTTTTTTTTTAAAAAAAATAAAAAAAAATAAAAAATTAAGACAGCATTGTAGACCGGGAAATCGAAACCCAAGACTTCGCGCAGCGCAGCCGCGGACAAATAAGACAGGAATACGTACATAATTATGTCATTGTGTATGTAATTTTTTTCCAAATCACACAAATACATCAGTAGTAGTACCTCTATATGCCAGCATGAATGGGTCGGCATAACCAGGGAAGTACTACCCTCCATAGAATATCCACGTAAAAAAGCAGTATACCTACACACATTTGCGTTTCGTGCGGTGTGTGTAGATAACCGCAAAGGAGCAGGCAAGCCACCTGATGGTAAGTAGTCGCCCATGGACATCTACAATACCAAAGGAGTTGCAGATGCGTTGCCGAGCCAAGGGAAAGGGAGGGGAAGGAGAAAAGGAGAAGGAAGGAAACGCAACAGTATGCATACTGCTACTTGACGTCGATATCCTTCTACACATTCTTTGTCAAAACATAGCTACATGGATACCTAACTCTTCTGTTGAGTGTACTTACCGGAATATAAACCAAAACATACCCGTTGCATGTTACGTCATGAGGATAAAAGACAACACGACCATCTCAATTACCCCAAACGAAGTATCCAACGGCTTTTAACCATCTTTCTGCTAGAGGGGTGGTTCCGTACCCCAAGTTCCGGCCGGACGTGATAATTTCGGCCTCTTTTGTACATAACCTTGGACCAACAGCCCGAGTGATGTCCGAAATGCATGACAATAAAGGAAGTGTTGTATGTTCTTGAGGCTGGTCCCTATTGCCCGAATTCCGGTCTTAAACGTTGCGGTCTGGGTATTGTGTTGTTATTTTGTTATTCTGCTTTTAAAAAAGCTTAGATCAAATAAAAAGTTAAGATGGAACTTTGCGAACAAAGAAGTGAGGCCGGCTAAAACTACGCCTTGCCGTGTACAAACACAATTACACGCACACACGTATACCTTATCTACCGAAACTACATCTTATCTTGTCAGTAGAGATAAGGCGTAGTTTCGGTATATGTGTGTGCGTGTAATTGTGTTTGAACACGGCAAGGCGTAGTTTGAGCTGGACTCACTTCTTTGTTCGCAAAGTTCCATCTTAACTTTTTATTTGATCTGAGTAAAAAAGCAGGTTTGTTTTTTATTTTGTAGTATATTTTGTCATGAAATAATGCTAAATACATATAAAGATATGAATTTTCTAGTAAAATAAGACGATGTGTATATATGTAAATACAATTCTCATTCACGCATTCTTCGCATCAAAGTTACATATGTTAGGTAATAGGTGTACTAAACTAAAAAGTTCTACGATACGTGTACTTAGGTCCAATTTAGGTAATAGGGGCGAACCTATTGTCATTGACCGGGCACAAATCCAAACTTCACGCTGCTACTGAGAATTTCATAGAAAAAACCTAGGAACTCTAGCGCAATAATCATAATGTCTAGACGAGTGAGGCAGTATAATTAATTAATTTAAAAAATTAAAATATTTAGCCCAGACTGTACAGTTTGTTCGAGATAATTAAGCCTGTCTGAAGTTGTCCGCAAGTGGATTAGCTGTGGTAAATTTTAATAGAAAGAGTCGATGGAATGTCAATTTGGTTCATAAATTGTTCATATTTAACATCACGCCTGTATTCCTCGAAGGGTTAGGCAGAAGTGTACTTAATGTACACCCACAATTCGCCGGTATGTTTAGGTTCCATGTAATAGGGGGCGACCCTATTGCCATTCACCAGGCACAAATCAAAACTCCGAACTCCTGCTGAGAATTTCATAGAAGAACCCAAATAATTAGTGGTAAATTTTAATAGAATGAGTCGATGTTAAGACAACTGGGTCGTATTGTTCCACATTGGTGATTATTTCCTCTACCTACTAATTTCGATATTTAGGTATGTATAAAAACAATTAAGCGATTTTACCATCTCGATAGTTCGGAAGGGCTAACTTCAGACAAGCAGAGTTATTTCAAACAAAACTGTACTGAGAAAACGCGTTGCTTTTTCGTGCCAAAATAACGTTTTTAATTAGAGCCAAATAACAAAGCACACAACAGGATATCCCACATTAACATATTAAAATTGGATTTTAAAAACCTCTAATTTTACAGGCCGTCGCCTCAACTTCTGTGTTGAGTTATAAAACGTCGGAATGGAAATACATATTTATTTGCGTTGCAAAAATCATTTTTGTTTTTATGTAGAATGTTGTTGGTGGGATTTATCCTATCTGCATTGATGCTATTATAATTTCTGTTATGTTTCTTCCTAAACAAAATATCGTCCTACCCTTTTTCCAATTAAGTTTAGGTCCGCTTCCAGTCTAACGAGATGCGGCTCAATATCAGTATTTTACATGAAGCAACTGCCACCAGACTTCCGCAACTTAATTTCTTGGCAATATCAATAATAAAATAATTAATAAATAACTTGGTAAAATAACATCGAAAAACCAAGACACCATAGTTGCAAATCCAAGAAAAATACTAACGATCCACAACCTGTAGTACGCTGCTCGAATACGGCACTATTCGAACGGTGAGTGAAAACGGTTAGGTAAGTATCTTAGTAATTACATTGTGCTCATCAATCCATTTACTATGCCACTGCTGCAAACGGTGATTTCCTTTCACAGTGAGAGAAGTTAGGCTATAGTCCGACACGCTAGCCTACTGCGGGTCGGCAAACTTCACAGGCCATCGAGAAGATCTTTCAGGCATGCAGGTTTCCTCACGATGATTTTTATTAACATAATAACATAACATACCATCACGCCTGTATTCCCCGAAGGGTTAGGCAGAGGTGTACTAATGTACACCCACATTTCGCCGGTATGTTTCGGTCCCATGTAATAGGGGGCGAGCCTATTGCCATTAACCGGGCACAAATCCAGACTCCGAGCTGCTACTGAGAATTTTATAGAAAAACCCAATAACACTTTGCTCGACCTTGGGATCGAACCCAGGACCTCTAGCGTAGCAGTCGCGCTTAGGACCACTAGACTAATGAGGCAGTCATTCGTTGGAATCATTTGGAAACTTAATTCAAATATTTCGTTGAAGCTCTGAAAATCTCTAAAAAATGATGTTGAAAGGAAATACTAAGAGTGGAAGCAAGGTCCCTGGAGATCGGTAGCCGAGATCACAAGCATCACAGCTTTAAAAAAAACAGTAAAATTTTATTACCCGCGGGACAAAAATGCCCCTAAAATGCTTGTTTTTTCTAAACACAAATCACATCCATTAAACACATAAAGACTCATTATTGTACACGGTTTCAAAAGGGCACGTTTAAAATAAAAAGAAACTTGCTAAGCCCTATATTTTCCAGCCATTTTTATGGTCGCAAACTGGCAAAAAGTTCTTCCCGGCTTCGTTTAATGAGAGCCGACGAGAATGTATGCTTAGTAAATACTGCCACCACTTAAACTACGGACCTAGCGATGTGTAAAAAGGGGATTGCTTATATTCGTCATGGATTGGTGGCAACGTCTTTATGCTTGACTTCAAATGAATAAAACCTTATATCTCTATTCTCAGATACTTAGATATAAATAGGGTATTTTAGCAATCTATGTAATAGATATTACTATATTTACTAAGAGAAGTTTCTTGTTTGCATTTTTGCAAAAATGTTCAATAATTATAAATAACTTTAAGTTTAGAATACAAATTACCACAACATCTCTCGGCATTCTATTGTACCTACCGTACTACAACAGAACCAGATTGGATGTAGAAAAACAGAGACAGGCGGCCATACATTTTGTTTAGACTAAAAGTTGGTCAAAAAAGTGGTCATATAAGAACAAGACCAATGATAAAATAAATCATTATTTGTTTTGTCATCCCCCTTGTTCTGAGAGGAGAATCGTGCCCAGCAGTGGGACAATGTAATGGGTTGATGTGAATGATGATGTCGTGTCAACGGCAAGTCTCGCATAAAATAAATATTAACATCAAAAATTTGCCTATAAAAAAACGAATTTACTTAAGTGCACAGTCTCACAGACCCATTAAAAATGACAGCAAGCCACATTTGTTTGATTAGAAGGTGGTCACAAAAAGGAGTCAGATATGAAGAACACCAATGATAAAATTACATCGTAACTTGTCAACGGAAAGTCTTCAAGAAGATCAACATTCACCTAATGATACTGCCTGTTAGAAAATGTTGTATTTACTTAAGTCCAAAGCCTTACGGAGCTAGTAAAAATAAGAGGTATATAGAATATTTGTTTAGACTAGAAGTTAGTCACAACAAAGTGGTCAGATAGGGACAAGAAAATTAATGATAAAATTAAATCGTCACTCATCAACGGCAAATATCGCATAAAACCATATCTCTTAGGAAATTGCCTAATATAAAATTTTGAATTTTCCTAAGTTCAAAGTCTCAGTGTCTGTAAAAAGAGCACTTTGTCCAAGCACAGCGGTGTGGTCACAGTTTTTCACGCTGCCGCTACGTAAAGGGCTAATTAGAAAGTTAGATTTTTATAATGAAAAGCATTATTTCTGCATATTCAAAGCTTTGTGATGTTGCTAATTGTTTGCTCCCTTTAAAGGTGTTAGCGAGTTTATATAGGTGCAAACTGTTGTGTTGAAAACAGGAAATTATTGTGTCCTTTGAGTCTAAATGTATGTAATTAAGGTATGTTGTGTAACTGTAGTAACTTGCGGTTTAGTCTCCTGTTAGATAAGAAAGCTTTTTTTATTTACCATCGTTTATGACGTAAGTTTTTCAAATTCTTATTCATTTTTAAATAGGTCATTTATAAGGTACTTTTTACCATCATGTCTGTATTCCCCGAAGAGGTACGCAGTGATGGGAGTAATAGGGAGCGAGCCAGTTACTATTACCCGGGCACAAATCCAGACTCCAAGCTGCTACTAAGAATTTCATAGAAAAACTCAATAACACTTCGCTCGACCTGGGAATCAAAACGTTGCAGTTAGGACCACTAGCCTATGCAGTTAAGACCACTATTTCATCTCAAGAGCATATTCCAATTTAGATTTGGACTCGAAAGATTCCTTTGTTTCAACTGCGATCAATCTGTGACCCGATTCAGAATCGCATTCCATCAATGCAATATGTGTAATTCGCTCCATCGTGATGATAATAACTATTATGATGAAGGTATGATATAAAAAGAGAATAAACAGATATCGTTGAATTAATTCAATTTCTAATCAATTAAAATTTTAACGATCCCAAAACGTATATTTCAACAGACGACACCATTTTAAAGTGATTAAAATCTTTAATTGATCATTAATGTGCTCAAAAGCACATTTTAGTATTGACAAGTCTCAATATAGACTCCGATTTATGGATATTCATTCTCAATTTGATTGATTTACCCTTTTCACTTCTAAACGAGTGATTTAAGGAAGAGAGTTCGGAAATGAGGAGCGGCGACCGGGTGTTAAGTAATGATATTTTGTCTGCGTGAGGTGGGAACTCGGGGGAAATCAATGGCGTACAATCGTACATCTCTACATGAGAAACTCAGATTCATTAATTTGGTACTAGATGTGTTATATGGTGCTGTAGTAGGCGTAGGATATTGAATTACGTTAACAGAAATTTGTTAATGTTTAGATTAATAATAACATAATATACCATGGCGCCTGTATTCCCCGAAGGGTTAGGGAGAGATGTACTAATGTACACCCAGAGTTCGCCAGTATGTTAGCCTTTAACTGGGCAGATTGCATGGTGTACTCCAAGCTCCTTATTTCTTAGAAAAATTGCTCTAACCTGGAAAAGGTCCCCATTAAGTCCCATGTAACCGGGGGCGAGCCTATAGCCATGAATCGGGCACAAATCTAGACTCCGAGCTGCTACTGGGAATTTTATACAAAAACCCAATAACACTTTGCTCGACCTGGGGATCAAACCCAAGACCTCTAGCGTAGCAGTCGCGATTGGGACCACGTGACGAATGAGGCAGTCAAGTTGTAAATGTATAAATAATAATAATTTAAAAACAAAAAGGATTTTTTACATTGAAGCTGTTTAAAAAATACAGGTGGGTTAGAGTATTTTAAAGTTCTCGAACGAAAACGAGAAACGACACCAAAAAAGTGATTATTAGAATTCTTTGGTTAATCGGTGTTGGCGCAAAAACTACTGAAAAAACTAGAGGAAGAGCTTGACCTCTCTGTTGTATGCTGATCCATAGAAAGAAAGATCATCGCTGATGGTTACTGATTTTTTCTATTCGTCCTGGGACGTGAAACATACATACCATCATGTATTTTCCAAAGGATTAGGCAGAGGTATTTTAATGTATATGCGCACAGTTCATTCAGGTTTCAAGAGAGGAGCCGCCTATAACCGGGCACAAATCAATCATTCAATGCTATTAGAACACGTCAAAAACATTTTTGAATATCATTCCACTCCTCATTTTAATTCCGCGGCTTGAGGAGGGAGCGTACTCTTTTCACATCCCCATTAGGTACGTACGCGGCGTACCTGTTTCCTATTTAATACTGATTGCTTTCCCCGAATAGGGATTACTGCGCGTAATTTACCTGTTACTAGATTAAACTGGTATCAACTGGTATTATCGACTTTTTCGGATACGCGTAACGAGCGGATTTTGAAATTAGATATTCGGATGAAGGTACATCACTTTGTATGGGCTATATCATTGATAAAAGAAATTCGAGTTGTATACCTACGATACTTTTTATAAATAAACTTAACTGATTCTGTCAAAGAAAATAGCAAAGTTAAGGTTTGTATGACAAAATAGATTTGAATTTAAAATTATGATCAATTACAGCGAATAAAAAGCCCTATTACAGATTGTATACGTCTAATAATAATAATGTGAAGTTTAAAGTGTTGGCTTACCTATTTATAGATAAAAAAATAATTTAAATAATAGTAGTTGTAGTGCCTCGCTATGTGAATAGGTTGGCACGGCCGCAAGTACATTATAGCTGTAACCTGACCCACCCTAGGTGGGACGGTGGAGTCTCGGTGGGTCAGGTAACAGCCCTCCCACAGAATATCGCCGGTAAGTAGCAGTATCTATGTATGATGTTGGGTTTTGCTTGGTGAGCCAGAGGCCCAATTCCTCCATAAGTCTCCTATTGTCCTTAATAGCTGCCTATAGGTACTTAAACGGATCAGTTTTTTTAATATTTCGCCTTATTTTTTAGAACCATCTTCAACAGACGTTCGATGAATAAATGGATGCTCCTGGAGTCCTGATTATCCTACTGTAACCTTCAATATACTGCGCAAATATTTTTGCTTTTCATATTTGCCATCATATTAGACAAACATGGGTTGTTTGTGGTTCTAAGTTTAATAATGCCCAGATGGGCCCCAACCTTGGCTTTGATCCGTTTGACATCAATATTATGTATTACGTGTCTTGAAAGGTAAATATTTGTGTAATCAACGGCTTGTAAGTAGTTTTGGAGTAGTGTTTGTGTTTGTCTTCAGGGTATATAGATTTCGAATGGATTGTTTATATTATTATATATGAACTGCCTCAATAGTTCACTGGGAGTCTATCAGGCGGTATATAGCCGGTCTTCATTCATATTCATATATTCATATTTAAATCTATGTGGAGGCCTTGGTTGAGTAGTGGACGTAATTTTTTTCCGTTTGTTGTTTTTTTATGGGATAACTCGGCAACCGAGCAGGCGACATACCTGATGGTAAGTAGTCATCGCCGCCCATGGACGTCTGCAAATCCAAAGGAGTTGCAGATGCGTTGCTGAGTATATTTAAGGAAACGGCTGGGGAAGAAGAAAATTTGAAAGAAGGGGACTGACAGAGGTATTGCGCCTCCGGCGCTCATCAAAAGTTAGTTGTCATCTCATCATTCAATCCCTTTTCCATCATATCTGACTTAATAGAATCCAGTATAACATATAACAGTCTCCCTTTATTCCTCCATCCTTCCACATTCATATTTCTTTTCTTCTTCTTCTTAGTCGGGCACTCTTGACAGAGTGGTCGTGGCTGTCGATGGACAGGGTTGCGTCCCGGAATCACCGCTGGCTTCAAAGGCTGCTGCACTTCGCGCGATGTCCCTCCATTTCTGGCGACTTTCAGCATTGCGAGCACACTGTACTACGGTGCATTGCGTTGCTTTGGTGATTAGGTCAATCCAGCGAGTTGGAGATCGACCACGAGGTCTCCTGCCTTCTATGCGACCTTGTACTACAAGTCGCTCCATCGAGCGACCACAATTCTTTTAGTCTCATACATTTCATCCTCCTAATCATGTACCTATTCCAAGAGAAACGAAAAAAAAAATGCTTAAGCTATGTACATCTTTTATTACTCAAAATACAGAAGCGGCGTCTTGTTGTTGACAACGCCTTGCAAGGTTTTACTGTTCTGAGGTACACCTATTTGTACCCATATCAAATTAAGTTTTTTGGTGAAACGTCCCACCGAATATAAGGTAGCAAAAACCACTTTATTTCTAAAAGCGCCGAAATTGAGTTGCACGTCAATTTTTTATCCGTAACACGCACCCCGCAAAACCTTTTAATAAATTACCATATACATAATTCCTGCCTCCGGATTCAGTGCACCGTGAAAGATCGCGTTATTCCCAGGGTGGCAAATGACGTCACATTTCCGGTTTCCATCGACAATTTTCAAATGTAGAACATATTTTAGGACCTAATGTAGTGTTTTTCATTTTGGGTACAATACTCGGCTCGAAATGTGTACGGTTGAGTTGGGATGACTGTCCCAATATTTTATAAGTGACTGCCATCAGATCTTCGCAACCCTATTTGAGTCATAAAAATTGTTATCATTAACAGTCCTACTACTAGGTACCTACTCTCTTTTCAGAATCAGAGGGGTTAGGCTGTAAATAGTCCACCACGGGCCACTAGTCTACAGCGAGCTTTTCGAGGCTTTGTATGAAACTCCAGATCTATAACTTGGACGTCTAATGGTCATATCCCTAAGCCAGTGAAAGCGAACCAGGGGCACGCGTGACATTTTTGGCACGTGACACAATATTTTGGCAGGAATTTAGGTACTTACTTAATCGAATTTTCTTTTGCGCTTGTCGCTTATCCGCAAGTTAAGACAGATTAAACCGGTTGCGATATTGTAATACTATAAATGTAGGTAGATAGAACTCGCACAATAGATGTGTATTTATTTCTACAATCAAAATGGTTTGACGTCACTTCATTGCCTCATCAATAGAATCACATTTTAATAGAAAAATATGCACGTAGATTAATAAGGTTCGCCATTTCAACGCTAGGCTATTGCATCAAAAACAGGAAAGTAAATACTACAAATAGCGTGATCCCAATCAACACCAACAAAATCTAAACCAACCTATAATAGATTGTTTACCAAACCACACTTAAACATCAAAACAAACTAAATTAACAACTTTCCAGTTCCCACATAACTCATAAAACTACAGACAAAACCTTTAATGTCAGCATCATAGCTCGGAAATTATTTCAAACAGTTCAAAGTTAAGGAACGCCTCGATCTAAAGGGACATCCCTAGGGTTCGCCACGACCACTCACGTTGGCCTCCCTCACCGTCCCCTCTGCCTTTATGAGTGTCTCAATTCTGTATATTTTAAGACGGGTGGGGGGGGTCAAGTGTTTCTGGTCAAGTTATACATAACAATTGGTCGCTCCCCTTATCTAAAAGGATCATTTTTCACGTCTCTGCAACCACGAGGCGACATTTGTCACAACTCCTTCAAGGCTTTTTACGGGTCCGTTGTACCTTTGCAACCTAGAAAATAAAGATTTATATTGCTGGCGTTTTTGTTTTCTTTCGAATAAATTGATGTAATTGGATTTGTTTCGAATGGTTTTTGGACTGTATTTTCATTGAACCTATTGGAGTAATAGAGTATTGTTCCTCAATAAATTCTGCTGACAAAATACAAAATGAGATACGAAAAAGTAGCAACAACAAAATAATCACGCCTGTATTCCCCGAAGCGATAGGTAGAGGCGTACTTATTGTACACTCACAGTTCGTCGCTATGTTTAGATCTCATGTAATAGGAGGCGAGCCTATTGCCATTAATGGGGCACAAATCCAAACACTGAACTAAAAAACATAGAAGACCTGGGAATCGACCTAGGACACAAGCGTAGCAGTTGCGCTTGAGACCTTTAGACTAATGAGTCAGAAATAGCGTTCTAAGAGATTAAATGTAATAATTGTAAGTGAATTCGAATAATCAAGGATGCCACTTGATTCTGTCTATTTGCTTCACTCTTATCTATCTTCTTCTTCTTCCTACCCTTTACCAAATTTTTTTGGGGTCGGCGCAGCCAGGTATAAATGGAAGAAAAGGATTTCTTCCATTTATCCCTGTTAGTTGCCAACCATCATTCAATCTCTTTTCTATCATATATTATCACTTTTATTGATCTATTAGCACTACATAATATAACTAGCTTTCCGCCCGCAGCTTCGCCCGCGTGGACAACACGATTTTGACTATTTAGTTTCCTCCAATTCTGGCGGGAAATTGCAAATTATCCTTACATATCTTTCCGCTTCTTTGCTCGGATAGACCACAAAATTTGCCCAACATTATTATTTACCGAAATATAAACGCAGCTTATATCCTTTTCCAAGGTCTAGTCTATTTTTGTACCAAATTTCGTCAAAATCCAAACGGACTTTCATCCCCTATTTCATCCCCACACAGTTTGAAAATTCAAAAACCCCATACTAAAGTTTCAGCGTTATCTTCAACAATGACAAACTCCCATACAATTTTTCATCCCTTATAACAACCCCTTTTTTACAACAAAACGTAGCTTATATCCATTCCAAAGGTCTAATCTATTTTTGTACCAAATTTCATCAAAATAGGTTCTGAGGTTGGACTTCAAAGCGTGACTTTGTTTGGACTTCCATATGAACTTTCATCCCCTATTTTATCCCCACACAGGTAGAAATTTAAAAAACGCTGGAACAAAGTTTTACTTCCTATCAAGTGCCTTAATTCAAAGTTTTATCGTTTTATCTTCAACAATGACAAACTCCCATACAAATTTTCATCCCTTATTTCAACCCCTTTTTTACAACAAAAATCAGCTGATATCTTTACCCAAGGTCTAGTCTATTTTTGTTCCAAATTTCATCAAAATCGTTTCCGGGGTTAAACTGACAGAAACTGACAGATTCAATAGTTTTGGTTTAAATGCAAACTTGTACCATTGAAGTGGAGGGCGCTGGTACTTGTGATACAATGTCTTACATTAGTACAGGTACCACCGTTACATCAATCGTTGTACAGATCTAACTAATTGTATCCTTAATTAAGTGACTCCTGTAAAATCTTATCGTGAAATAAATTATACTTATACTTAACTTGAAAGCGTGACTTTGTTTGGACTTCTAAACGAACTTTCATTCCCTATTTCATCCCCACACAGGGCAAAATTTCAAAAACGCTAGAACAAATATTTATTTATTTCTTATCAAGTGCCTTAATATAAAGTTTCATGGTTTTATCTTGAAAAATGGCGAACTCCCATAGAAACTTTCACCCCCTATTTCAACCCCTTCAAAACTATTTTTTGCAATAAAAGGTAGCCTATGTCCTTTCTCAAGCTTTAGTCTATCCCAGTACCAAATTTCATCAAAATCGGTTGAGTGGATTAGGCGTGAAAGCGTAACAGACAGACAGACAGAGTTACTTTCACATTTATAATATTAGTAGGGATAAAACAAAGTCTGCCGCCGCGTCTGTCTATCTGTAAGTCTTCCTGTCTGTTTACGATAAAGCCGAAAACTACTGCACCGATTTTCAATGTATAGCGTGGTTCTCGAGGAAGGTTTATAGTATAATACATACAAAGAAACCACGCGGGTGAAGCCATGGGCGAAAAGATAGTAATAAATAAAATTGTTTGATTTTCTCTAGAGCACACGTAATCCGAAAACAAAATCCATTATGACATTAAAAGTATGAAACTAAAAAGCGTGTTCAATTGAGCTATAGTGCTCAATCGAGCCGAAAGTAATTAAGCGTTTGAGCCAACAATCGCGCGGTCTGCCAGCCCTGATAGCGCGCCGGCTTAACTCCTCAAGTGAAAAGGCAAGCGGTTGAAGCTTTACACTGTGTGAGCTAGGGTTGTCAACGTCTTAAGGTTTTCTTTTGTTTTATTTGGGCATGAGCTATACTTACAAAGCTCATTCGTACTGTCGAGATTTATCTGAGCACGTTTATTTTTACACAAAGAAACGTGCTCACATTAATCTCTTCGCAATAATAATAATCGATACTCATATTCAAATTATTATAAGTTAAGTGTTGCTTTTAATTGAATCGACTTACTTCTTCACAGTAGACAGAAATTGTGATTGTGACTTGCCATTACTTAGTCTATTATCAATATTCAAAATATTTTCATCTGCACGAGAAATAAGAATTCAGCTTCGTGTTTTTATGGGTTCATTCAAAGAGGCACATAATCGGCAAGTTTTTCACAGCAAATTACTAGACTTTCATCCAAGGCTGCCATAAAACAAAAAGCAAATAGGTACTTAAACATTTTAATGAAGTAAAGTTATTTTAATGACGAAAAAATTTGATTAGAACGGTAGGATTCGAACTTGAGTCTTCTGGTTAGATACACCAGACGCTATGACCACTAAGCCACCGCGAGTCCCATCCAACAGGTCGAAATTTGCGTTCACATCTGTTGAAATGCAAGTTTGCTTCTCAACCGACATTACTAGTTTTACAGCAAGTACGATGTCGTACGACAGTAAATTTATAAGCTTTGCATGGAAAATGCCTAGAAAATTCAAAAAATCGTAAAATCTTAATATTTCTGTTTGTGCCAGCCCTACTACGGACCGGAACTATGTGTTTAAGGCGGAAAATGTAACAGTAACTTGTTAAAATCGGATTATATAAATGGTATCGGAAATGTTATGAGTTTTGATTTAGATTATTTGATTTTATGTAGGTATTTTCTATAGGTGCGTTCAATTTGTTTGTGTTGCTTATATCTTCGTGTTCCTATTTGAACATAGCATAGCAGCACGTCTGTGTTCTTAATGTAGTACGCACGGCTAAACATCAAGCTATACACAACCAGTTTACGCTGGCCCCTTACTGTATGGGAACTCTGTAGAATGCGAGATCAGCTTAAACTGGATTTGAATAGGTTAACCTGTAACAGTGTGTAAATCCATTTAAGGGTCCATGTAATAGGGGGCGGGCTTAATGCCATTCACTGGGCACATACCTATCCAAATACCGAGCTGCTACTGAGAATTTAATAGACAAACCCAATAACACTTTGCTCGACCTGGGGATCGAACCCAGGACCTCTAGCGTCGATGCTGTGATTAATCTAGTGGTCCTTAACCACTAGATTAATAAGGCAATAATCATCATTAATTCATCAATCTATGCTTATATTATATTTTATTTATACTTTATTTTTTTTATATTATAAAGCTGAAGAGTTTGTTTGTTTGCTTGAACGCGCTAGTCTCAGGAACTACTGGTCCGATTTGAAAAATTCTTTCAATGTTAGATTGCCCATTTATCTAGGAAGGCTATAGACAGATATATATCATCACGCTAAGACCAATAGGAAGGGAGAATAAATTAAAAATGTTGCAAAAATGCGAAAAAAATTAATGCAGAAAAGCCGAGAAACCACGCGGGCGAAGCCGTGGGCGGAAAGCTAGTTTAACTATAAACGTATAAGGAATACTCCAACTAAATCATTCCTATTGGAAATATCATTAAATCATAAGTCCCACTTGATCTAAATCCGTGAAAATCCGACGAACGATCCTCACTGTAAAATTAAGATATCGCTTGATACCACATAATCTGAATAAAGGCCTCCCCGAGTGTCTGAACCAACAGATCAAAGGATTGTGTCCTGAATTATATTAACCTAATAATTTAGATCTTTAGGCTTTGGTTATATGGGAATGGGTATACATACATACATACATGTCGTCACGCCTGTCTCCCGATAAGTAGATTTCCACTTGCTACGATCCTGGCACACTACTTTCGCTTCATCTACATTCATTAATATCTTCATGCGTGACCGTCGGTTTAGACTGCTCGGAACCTGGCCTTTTTCAAGAACATCCGCAATTTGGTTGCGTTACGTTTGCCGAGGTCGTCCATTTCCAACTCGTCCATCCGTATTCGCCATATATACTTGTTTCGTCAATCTCCGTTCATCCATTCTCTCTACATGACCAAACCATCTTAACATACTGGGTATCACTGACTGGCTACTCTGTTACTAGTAGAACCATCATGGTCATGCCCCTTTTCCACGAGGGGTTAGGCAGAGGTGTACTTAATGTACAACCGCAATTCGCTGGTATGTTTAGGTCAAATTTAATAGGGGGCGAGCCTATTTCCATTAACTCGGCACAGATCCAGACTCCGAGCTGCTTCTAATAATTTCATAGAAAAACCTCACTAACACTTTGTTTGATCTGGGAATCTATCCCAGGACCTAAAGTTTAGTAGTACGACTAGATTAATGACGCAGTCAATAGAATTGTTAATAGAAGACATTTAAATGTAAAGGGTGATAAACTAACTGTGTGTGTGTATGCCAAGATGTATGAACGTAGAGGAAGATAAAGAGGTTTGCAAGTCGTAGCAAGTGCCAGTTTCTGCCTGCCCTTATGGAAAAAATGCGTGAGTATATAAGGTGAGATTTTTTTATGAGGCGTGATTAAATGAAGGTATAACAAATAAACCAAATACACGAACATACAACAAAAGACATTTTATAACAATCTGCTTAAGGTTGTTATAAAATGTCATCTTGTACAATTAATGTCATTGTATACCTATTTTAATTATGATGATGATGTTTGGATATGATGCAAACCATTCATGATTATAAAATGTCATCTTGTTCAATTAATGTCACTGTATACTTATTTTAATGTTGATGATAATGTTTGGATATGATGCAAACCATTCATGATTTTAATCGTATATCCGTCATTACTGGTATTTACAGAGCTATCATATAAATATGGTCTCATTTCTGATGATGGGACACCAACATTCGAAATTTAATTTCAGCTGAGTGGTACACTGTGACATACAATCGTACAAACTGACAATATTTAAAATATTATTATGCCAATTAAATTAATATATAAATACACGTAAATTGTCGCCAATCTGTAAAAACAAATGACATAATAATATTAATTCATACGAAATTTCAAATTTTGAATTCGTTCCTTATTCGAATTTTTAAATATTTTTTTAAACGGCTGCCTATCTTCTTATTCTAAAAACTTTCAGTTTGACCGCTGTATAGAGGGTGCTGTTTTCCAATTCTCTGGGATCCGTATAAAACCGCAGGCACCCGATAGTAAGGAATAAAAAGGATGTACTTAAACTGTGACCTAGTTAGTTCAACGCGGAAGCTGAGGATAAGGTGCATTTTAAGATCAAATATATTATTTTACAGCTTGGAGTTTTGATTTGGGTACGATAAATAATAATAAGCTCGCCCTATATTATATGGGCGTAAAATTTACCATCAACGGTCAGAACACACTATATCCAGTTTAAACTGACCTCCCATTGTATAGACTTTCCTTATAAGGAGCGGTCAGCTTATATTGGCAAAATCTTAAAGCTTAGCCACGCGTAGGCACATCTCTATTTAGAAAATACTGTACACCCACAGTCACGCAAAAATGGTTGAGTTATTTTAGTCAATGTTTACTTCTATCTCAATTTTCTCCAATCATCCATTCTTTCCATCCGTGTGTCGAAAGTAATTTTTTACCAAAGTAATCATCATTAAAAACTTTACGCGGATCAAAGCGGGAGCGATCACCAATAAAATATTTATTTTGCAAGCGAAACACAAAATCAGCCGTATGATGTGTGACGTCACTGATTTCCCACAGGAGTACCACCAACGATAGAAAATTTGATTTCAATTTTATGTATACTCGTATTATGTTCTCTTTTGATTTAGGAGTTTCGGGTATTTGTCGTATAGAAGTAATTTTCAGTTTTTTTTTAATATAAAATAAGATGACTGTTTATCATCTTATTCTTTAAAAAAAATGTATCTTTAGTCTACTGGTCCTAAGCACGATTGCTACGCTAGGGGTCGTTGGGTTTTATTCTCAGATATCGAGCAAAGCGATATTGGGTTTATCTATGAAATTTTAAGTGGCAGCTTGGAGTTTGAATATGTGCCCAATGGCAATAGGCTCTCCCCTTATAAAATGGGAACTATGCTCTGCGTTACACTTCCCGGAATACAGGCGTGATGTTATGATGGTATCTATAACATAAAAACTGTCTAGTAATCACTGACTAAATTAGCCTTCAAACTGGAAAATTGGAATTTTAAAACATAATGCTTAGAGGCAGCTTTTTGTAAATGCGGAGTTTAGATTAGGGCCTGGCTAATGTCAATATGGACGACTCTTATACCTACACCTCTGCCTAACTCTTTGATTACAAGCATGATATGACGATAAGTTAAAACATAAGTCAATAACCTGAACTGTATAAATAGCAACATAAATAAATAACCACTAAAGAAAACACATTAAAATATTCACTACGAAATTTTTTTTGATAACATTCCTCCAAATATAGAAAGCAAGTCAGCTAATAAAAGGTGAATGAACTCTACACATCGGTGCTAATACAAAGGGTTCCGTAGACAAATGTCCCGCTGTCGTTCGTTCGATGTAAGGAATGAGGACTGTTAGATAAGAGAATTGCGCGGCACATAGCCGTATAGTAGACTTAATAACGGATAGAAAGGACTGTGTGAAAATGCTTGAATGATAGACTTAATTTAATTACATACATACAATCACGCCTGTATTCCCCGAAGGGTTAGGCAGAGGTGTACTTAATGTACACCCACAGTTCGGTATGTTTGGGTCCCATGTAATAGGTGGCGAGCCTATTGCCATTCACCGAGCACAAATCCAGACTCCGAGCTGCTACTGAGAATTTCATAGAAAAACTCAATAACACTTTGCTCGACCTGGGGATCGAACCCAAGACCTCTAGCGTAGCAGTCGCGATTGGGACCACTGGACCAACGAGGCAGTCAAATTAAAGTGTATAAATGTGTACAAGTTTACGAAGCACACGAAGATATCGGGCGGGTCGCTAGTTTGATAATAAACCGTAAAAATATAATCGTCCCAATACTAAAAATACACCTATTGCCTATATGGGTAATTGGGTATTGTATCGAGATATTGTAGATAAAAAAGGGACACAATGATAATAATCACTTCCTTCTCGATAAGATAAATTTTTGTTACTAATAAATAAATATTATTATAACTACAATGAATAATAGGTCAAATACTTTGTTGCGAAACAGTTAAAAAAATATGTTTACCTGTTCATCATTCATCATCAACCCATTACATTGTCCCACTGCTGGGCACGGGTCTCCTCTCATTACGAGAGGGATTAGGCTATAGTCCGCCACGCTAGCCTACTGCGGGTTGGCAGACTTCACACGCCCTCAAGAAAATCTCTCAGGCATGCAGGTTTCCTCACGATGTTTTCCTTCACCATTTAAGCGCGTGACAATTAATTATTAATACGCACATAACTTCGAAAAGTCAGAGGTGCGTGCCTTGGATTCGAACTCGAGACCTTTGACTTAGCAGTCCAATGGTCATATCACTAGGCTATCACTGCACTGCACTGTTAACCTGTATTTAATTAAATGACAAAATTATTATTAAATTTGCAGACGGCTACAGGTTAACCTATACAATTCCAGTTTAAGCTGATCTCGCATTGTATATAGGCTTCCCGTTCTATGAAAGATCAACGTAAACTGGATATACGACGTTTAGCCGTGCGTGTAACTTATAAATACTAAAATTTTAATTCCAACTGCATTTTAGGGGTATTTTTTTAAGTGTGACCAACACACCGACGGTTTTGTCCCTATCTACGTTTATTATCAAAGCAGTGGAATACATTAATCACATATTAAGCAGGTATAAAGGTATACAAAACAAAATAATCAGATAACAATGTTGTTTTGCAAGTGCATTCCCACAAAGCTATTTATACAGTACTAAAACTACGTCGGACTAATGTATGGTAGTGAAAGTGGGATATGGCAGAAGAAACATGAAAGCAGAATAAATGCTGTAGAGATGAGAGCTTTGAGAAGTATGTGTGGTGTTACGCTAAAAGATAGAGTGAGAAACAGTGTGATAAGGGAGCGTTGTGGAGTAAAAGAAGATGTAGTAACAAGGATTGAGAAAGGTATGTTAAGATGGTTTGGTCATGTATAGAGAATGGATGAACGGAGATTGACCAAACAAGTATATATGGTGAGTATGGATGGACGAGTTGGAAGGGGAAGACCTCGGCGAACGTACCGCAACCAAATTGCAGATGTTCTTAAAAAGGCCAGGTTCCGAGCACCCTAAACCGACGGTCATGCATGAAGAGATTTATGAATGTAGATGAAGCGAAAGTAGTGTGCCAGGATCGTAGCAAGTGGAAATCTATAGTCTCTGCCTACCCCCATGGGAGACAGGCGTGACAACATGTATGTATGTATGTAAAACTACGTCATTTTATTATTGTACAAATAAACATGTTATGCACTAAGTGTTAAAAAAGCTTGTCAAACTTTACCTACCACACTGTCTCATTTTGAGGGTTCCATACCCAAAGAGTAAAACGGAACCCTATTACTAAAATCCGCTGTCCGTCCGTCTGTCCGTCTGTCACCAGGCTGTATTTCATGAACCGTCATAGTTAGAAGGTTAAAATTTTCACAGATGATGTATTTCTGTTGCCGCTACCAACAAAAATCGAATATTACCCTGGATTTTTGGCTTCTGAATACCAACGAACGATTGCCATAGGTGTTCGTATGATAACATGGCCCAACAGCTTTCTTTTCTCACTGAGGCGTGGTAGGATCCATGGTTTAAGAATCATGTTGGTAACCCATCCATCGACAGATCGTGGCAAGCGAGTCAATGATCAGCGTCTTTAGTCACGAATTCTGAGACTTGGATAATCAAGGTTAATAATATAATTTCCGAAGTTCATATCTATACCATCTCAAACCACCAGATTATTCTTAGAAATTACTTCATTTGGAGACATAGGGTGGAAGTTCGTAGGGCTTCATACAAATTCGTACAATTTGTTACACGGATGACGTCATTAACCTTAAACGTTAGGGGGAGTAAATTTTCTATACTTACAGCTATGACGTAAGTGAGGAAATTATTTTTTTGTATAGTCGCTAGCACATCAGGTTTTACTACACTGTCAAAATCCTCCAAATGATTTTAAAACCTAATGACTGTCTCATTAGTCTAGTATACCTAAGCGCGACTGCTACGCTACGGTCTTGGGTTCGATCCCCAGGTAGCAGTAGCTCAGTAGCAGCTCGGAGTCTGGATTTGTGCCTGGTTAATGGCAATAGGCTCGCACCATATTCCATGGGACCTAGACATACCGACGAAGTGTGGGCGTACATTAGTACACCTCTGACTAACCCTTCGGGGAATACAGGCGTGATGGTATGGACTGGCAAGTCGCATGTCTTGAGTGGTTATATTGGGCATGCAAGACTTTGATCATGTGCGTATTAAATTAATTATTACTCGCTTGGACGGTCAAGGAAAACATCGTAAGGAAACTTGCATGCCTGAAAGATTTTCATTGAATTCATTTTCATTTGAATGCCGATTGAAGTCTGTCTACTCAATTCGCTCAATAGCAAAATATTGGTTTGTAATGATAATCCTATGATCGCTAAATAAATAAATAAAATAAACCATCACGTCTGTATTCCCCAAAGGGTTAAGCAGAGGTGTATTGATGTACACTCAGATTTCGCCGGTATGTTTAGGTCCCATGTAATCCCCTATTATATATGGGACCCAACATACCGGCGAAATGTAAGTAAGTAAACGGCGAGTAATATAATAATAATTCTTCAAATCATTAGCCATTTTTAGATCATTGTCTGTTAGATAAAATAAATAAATATTTTTGGGACAATTTTACACAACACCATCTGCTCCCAAATCAAAACGGAGCTTGTACTATGGATACTAGACAACGGATATTTTTTTTAAAAAAAAAGCTTACTAGCAATATAGGTCGCACATTACTAGTATTCTTGTTAACCCCTCGTACTAAGCTAAAATGCTTGTATTACGAGTGGGTTTACGTCGGTACTGCAATGGGTTGGTTTCGAACCGGCACCCACTTGGTCGCAAGTCCAACGCCCTAGCCATTAGGCTACCGTCGCTTCGGTTCAAGTATATCACAATATATTGCATTACAATGTTAGAAATGTAAGAATAACGAATAAAATCTGTATTTTATATTGTGGTGAGAAATAAATAAATAATTTATTTATTTATTATTATTTATATAATAGATACTAATTATAACGATACAGATGTAGTCTATCATCACAAATCTGTTTTTTTTTTAACTTAAAGAATACGTTCTTATTGCCTTTAAGTCGAATTGAATAGGTATATTAACGATGACGTAACAATAATTTACAAAATGTTTTACTGAATCATTTGACCAACAAATAATACCACCCGCCTTATCTAATCCCAAGTTTTATCAATAACTTGATAACTTGCCAACCGAAAAAAGACTCTTGCAAGAATACAATAAAGTTCAACATGGTGGTATTGTTAATAGAAGTACAAATGTTTTATCAGTTGATAAATAAGATATGGATATGACACATAATATCGATAGCGAAGTATTCACTGCAATAGAACGTAAAGTGATACTCGTGTTACACGAAGCAGATACAGAAACGAAAATGAGTAATACATCGTGCAAATATTACACAGAGAGGACTTTGGGATGGATGTTGAACAACAAGATCATAGTTCTTCTATCCCTCTTGTCCTTCTGCCTATTTGTGTCGACGTTAGCATTGGCAGGTCAGAAGAACAGCTTGACTTCTGAGCTGGATGCTTGCAGGAACAGCTTAATAACAACAACAACAGTGATTCCAACAACAGTTGCTCCAACAACAGACCCAGTTACATCTATACCTACAACGATTGCTCCAACGACAGTTCAACAAACAACCATAGCTGCTGTTACTCCACCAAGTGGTGGAGTAGATGAGCCTGTTACAAGCAGTGGATAGTTAAAATTATGAAATAGTGCTTAATTATCATATTTGTTATAAAACGTGAAAGTGTTACTGTGAATTTGTAAGTGATCATAGCTATATTTGTGCAACAAGAGAAATATATATTAGCTGTGATGTGGATGTTATCTTTGATTGTAAACGTGTACATAGCAACATGTCAAGCTATGCAATTATCACCTCTACTGCTACGGAATACGGGTGATCCAAAAACTGACTGTTCGACTTGATGAGTCAATGTGGGTGCATTCGCCATCTTTTTTATGTATTGAGTGGAATTACTTTTCCTATATAAATGTAGTATTATAATAGTTATTGCTAGACTCTGTTTCAATCTTAGTATTTATTTATTGGCATTATTACCTATTACGCCTTTATAGACTGTGTACTACATAATTATTGAATTATTATCAATTTCAGAATAGTGATAATCTTTGTTTATCAGCCCCTTAAGTTTGTCACTTAATTATATATAATTTTTTTTTTCGAATATTTTGTTGTTAGATTTCGCAAATAAAGTTAATATTATGCAACAACACTGAATTATTTTGAATAATATAATATAATAATACATATTTAAGGGTAATGCTAGTTCTAAGAACAAGGACTCTTAAACTCTTTTTTTTGTAAACTGTTATTAACTGTTAATAAAATGCAAATAAATATTTTTATATTGTAATCGATTATTATAAAGTTATAAGATAACTTTTTGTTTTTGTTTTTATTTAAAGAAAACAGTCTATTGTTTATAAAACATAATACAACATCACGCCTGTACTCCCCAAAGGGTTAGGCAGATCTTATTAAATAGAGGGCGAGCCTATTGCCATTCACGAGAGAAAACATACTTGACGGTATGTTATAAAATAACTATTTTATATTATTTTAGCATTATGTTCCTATTTCTGCATTATGAAAAACTGTGAGACAGGAGATTTCACCAACACTCAACGTGCACATATTTGCATCAGGTGAGATTCGAACCCACAACACGCGGCGCAACGGTACTCGCTAGGCGACCACAAAAAAGTTAGTCTATAAGGCAGTACTACCATTACATCAACATTATTACTATATAATATGCTAATATTGTTTACAAAAATCCCTGAATCCCACTAAGGGTCTTATATAAGATAAGATACAATCTTATAAAGTGCACTTTAAGCCGGTCTCGTCATAACAGCTATGTTTAGTTTTAAACCTGTCATTTGCGACACCTCGCCCTCTAGCGGCAAGCCATCGAATTAGAATATAAATTGAACTCTTTATATAAACATTTATAATTTGCATTTAAGGGGACGTTACGGCTCGGCTTCTAGTTGAATATAAGATTGGATGATGAAGAATCCTCAAGCATAAATTAACCATCTTTTTATGAGCGGAAAATTCTCGTGGATTATGTATCCATTTTCAGAGACGATGGCAGATAATGTTGAACTCAACTAAAACATGGAATCCTCCTGAGAATGGAACTCATTATCACATTCACCAAAACCTAACAATCGTTTAACTGCTTGATAAGTCTAGTGGTTCCAAGAGCAACTGCTACGCTAGATATCTTGGGATCGAGCAAAGTGTCATTGTGTTTTTCTATCAAATTCTCAGTAGCAGCTCGGAGTTTGGAATTGTGCCCAGTTAACGGCAATAGGCTCACCCCTATTACATGGGACCTAAACATATAACAGGTTGAACAGTGTTATTACGATTTTCTATGAAATTTTCTGGCAGCTCGGAGTTTGGTACCCAGTTAATGGCAATAGGCTCGCACCCGATTACATGGGACCTAAACATATCGGGTTAAATGTGGGTGTACATCTCTGCCTAACCGATCAGGGAATACAGGCGTCATGGTATAAACCTCATTGTCAGCCACACAGTTAGTGTTCTTTTGTTTTTAAATAATAAATAGATTGATTTGCATTAAAATACATTGATAAATCTTAATGTATAAAAATTCAGTACAGATGTTGGTAAGTCGTCCATAGACTTTATTTCACAAACATAATACACTATTTATACGGCAACAAATTCCATTCGAAATTCGAAATGTTACTTTTCATATTTTAAAACGGATAAAATAAAAATAAATCTCAATATTTTTTTTTACTCTAGCAACTTACCCTTAATATTCACCGGTAGCAACACAAACGACGTTCAACTAATACGTTATAAATATTCATAGTCATAAGTAGCTCCCGACCTATCGAACGTTTACGACTTGGCCAGCCTTATTTGACCCGCGACCATCCATTCAATGCATCTCCGTAAACCTTAAAACATCTCGCATAAGGGGGATGGGTAGGCCTTTATACTTTGGTCGTCTGCTGTTCACCAAGGGAAGGGATTCCGATACACATTATACGATATTTCAATTCAGTATTTATATTTCCTTTGGGTATATAGCTTTAAATCCATGTGGAGTGGCCTGACACAAACGTAACACGTTTTGTTATGCCACGAAAATGTTAACTTAGCAACTTTCGCGCTTTAACGTTGTTCACAAATTAACTTTAATCTATACTAATATTATAAAGCTGAAGAGTTTGTTGAGAGGCGCTAATCTCAGGAACTACGGGTCCGATTCGAAAAATTCTTTCAGTGTTAGATAGCCCATTTATCGAGGAAGGCTATAGGCTATATATCATCACGCTAAGACCAATAGGAGCGGAGCATAAATGAAAGGTGTTGCAAAAACGGGAAAAAATTTAATGCAGAAAAGCCGAGAAAACACGCGGGTGATGCCGTGGGCGGAAAGCTAGTATAGGTATAAAACATGAATTTAGTACAGTAACAATATATTTTGATAATGCACAACCAATATGTCAACATCATTAGGTATAAACAACATCATAATTATATATAAACTTAAATATATTTTCTGCTTCTGACTGCCTCATTAGTCTAGTGGTCCAAAGCGCGTCTGCTATATGCTAGAAGTCTTAGGTTCGATCCCCAGGTCGAGCAAAAGTGTTATTGGGTTTTCCTATGAAATTCTCAGCAGCAGCTCGGAGTCATGTAATGTAAATTGCCTTTTAACCTAACTATAGAACTAGAAAAGCTTTCTAGTATTTCCACATTTCGAAGAAATACGAATTACAAGAACTGATATTCTCAATAACACTGCCAACGCAAAAGATAAGTTATCAAATGATAGGTACACGCGCCAGCACATTTATACAAAACTGACAAAATATCTCCAAATGATTTTAAACCTTAAAATGTTGGCAGTTAAGTTCAAAATGAACTGAGAAGAATTTGACATTTGTGGTAACTTGATGTGCTAGCGAGTGTACTTGTATACTGCAGTTCCATTTATATTTTAACTAGCTTTCCGCCCACGGCTTCGCCCGCGTGGTTTATTGGCTTTTCTATACTAAAATCTGTATGTATTATACATATAAACCTTCCTCTTGAATCACTCTATCTATTACAAAAAACCGCATCAAAATCCGTTGCGTAGTTTCAAAGATTTAAGCATACAAAGGGACATAGGGACAGAGAAAGCAACTTTGTTTTATACTATGTAGTGATAGTCATAATATTTACCACAACGCAAATATCGTTTGGCTTTTTACAATGACAAGGAGCTCTAACCAACACGTGGGTGCCATCCAGCCAGACACAACCAGCGAATTCTTTTTTTATTTAGCTGACTTCAAAGTTAATCTTTTTGTCTGTTTATTATAATTTTACTATTTTAGATAGGTACGTCTATTTATGCATAAACTGATTATGTAGAACAAATTTTGTATTCGTTATTCTATCGAATTGGGTATATTCCATGAAATAAAAATACAAAATTAGTTTCTATTTCTTATTTATTTTAGAGATGTCAATTCATATTAGGCGAGTATAGCTGAAAAAAATTTAGTTTTTATCTTCTGAAAAGTTTCAGACAAGATTCATATTGATACTCTTCATTATTGAAACATACATACATATTGTCACGCCTGTCTCCCATGGGGGTAGGCAGAGACTATAGATTTCCACTTGCTACTATCGTGGCACACTACTTTCGCTTCATCTCAATCATTCATTCATCACATGATTGATGATGATGATGAAGCTAGAACTTGGACTCATCATCAAACCTTAAAGTGTCCCATTGTGCACTTTTGGGGATACGGGTATCCTCTTAAAATGAGAGGGGTTTGACTGTAGTTCACCACGCTAACCTACTGCGGGTTAGCAGACTTCATATGCTGTCCAGAAAATCGACTTACGATGTTTTTCTTCACCGTTTAAACGTTATCATTAGTTATTATTAATACCCACATAATTCAAAACTGTCGATCTATTCGGCTGCCCCTAAACTTAAAATTACTGAATCATATATATTTTTCCAAAAAAACTTTGCCTGAATCTTACAGTTACGTTTTTGATGGGTTTTGATCTTCACATCAAGATAAAGAATGTCGGGAGTGTACAAGTATATATATAAAGATAAGCTTTCTCTTTATATAAGTTTTACAGCGGCCTAATGAAAGATTCCATCGATGTTATGACGAAAGATGGCAGCCGTATTCTGGTAGAATAGCGATTCCATTTGTGCCTTTTATTTCTTTGCTTTGTACTTAACAATCTCGCATTAGAAGATGCCTAAGTTCTCATCACATAACTAAACCAATTATGCTATGCTAATCCAATTATTATGCAATAATGCAATATATTGCTGGACCATAATATAATATCAGCGGCTTCTGGTCTTATCCTATTTTTAGCTAGAAAATAGGACAACTATAATTGTACAGTTTGTTCGAAATAAGTAAGCCGATCGAAAGTTGTCTGCAAGTGGTTTAGAAGTGGTAGATTTTAATAGAAAGAGTCGGTGTAAAGATAATTAGAGTCATAATATGTTTAACATTTCTAGTGATTAATGATTAATTAATCAATGATTTTGTTTACTAATTTCGATATTTATGTATTAAAACACTTAATTAAACGATTTTACCACCGCGGTAGTTCGGAACGGCTAACTTCCGATCGGTTTACTTATTTCGAACAAACTGTAACAATGGTTGAAAACGTAATTAATATTACAATCAAGTTTTTCTTTCGAAATATGACATTTAAAAAAAGAACATATTCTATCGTTATTTTTGAGGACAATTTTGTCAGAATAATAAATATATCATCATGCTGTATTTCTCTTGAAGGGTCAGGCAGAAATGAACCCATATGCTGATATTTACAGTGATTTATGTAACAAGTATATTGCTATTAATTAAACTTCATGCTGCTTCAGAAAATTTCAAAGAATTAACACTTTGCACGACAAATAAAAAATATAATAATAAAAAAAAATATGAGGATCCGAACCTTCTTACAGAATTATCCTCTTGCCCTTATCCCAGAATAAGGACACGAATCTCTTATACATCGATACTGAGTCAGTCATCTCATCAAAGAACGCGTACAAATGAGATCGTTTCCCTCCGAAATTCCTCTTCCCTCCGACCTATAAATTGGTTGCTACAAAAATTGATCAAATAAAAAAATGTGGCGGATATTTTTGGATGTGCTCTATGAAATTTCTTTGCTGTGTAACACAATTTTGGTGAGAATAATATTATTGTCTGTCAGCTGTTTGAATTTGATGGCTTTTTGAAGGTGATATTGAAGTTTGGACAGCATTTCTGTGAGGGTTTATTACCTACGATGGAACGCAGAAGATATATTTATTTGGGAACCAACAATATCAAAATACCTACGTAATAAGAAATTTACGGACACGTAAATCGAACACGGTATCTGACAATCAGCAACCGCATCTGTATTTACTAGGCTGAGACAGATTAGAATCTATATGAATAAAAATATAAAGATACATATACAACTGCGACGTTATTAAATTGAATGCAAGCAAATAAATGAATTGAATTAACAACGTCATTCCAAGTTCGAAGAAGTGTAGGGGCTTCTAAAAAACGTGCTAACCTGGTTGATAAGAACAAAAAACAGTTATAATTAGCTGCAACAAAAACAAGTTCCAATGAAATTTCTTTTTTAAATGTATGCAAATAACTTTATTCTCATTAAAACATTACCTACGCGTCTGTATTATTTTCTTTCAACCACTGTTAGACATGTAGTTGGCGACCCTGCAAATAAACATAATTGAAACAAAGAAAGAAAAAGTTTATATCACCGTCCGTACGAAGTACAATAACCGTAAAATAAATTTTAATATTATATACATATGGCTTCAAAAAGTCACAAGTGCGTGCCTCAGATCCAATTCTTCTTTTTAAAACCTTTGTCTTATTAAACTATCACTGCTTACAATTAAGATTGGCACATCGTAATTATTAACCCTGCATTGGCATATCATTGGTGAAACACAAACAAAATAGCCATTAAATATCAGCTATACTCTTTATGATAAAGACATATATAAAGAAATATGACTTGCTATGCACGATGTATATATATGACTTGCATTTTATAATATTTTATTAAGTAACATTTCGATTAAAAGTTTTGAATATTAAATATTGCAACTGAGTTGACTAAGACGGCATACATGATACAAAAGGCTCCAATGTAACTTGTTTTGACATATAATAGCTAAAACTTTAGCAGTTAGCGCGCCTAGACATTTATGGTGCGGTGCTCGGTACAAGTGAGAAGCGATTTTAGAGGATGTTTTTTGTTGTTTACTTAGAAAAAAACAGCGATAGCCTGTCTTTTTGTATTTTTAGGTATTTTCCGTGCACAGATTATAGTGAAGGAAAATTACGACTGCGGGCAGGATTCGAACCTGCGTCTTCTGGTTAGATACACCAGACGCTATGACCGCTAAGCCACCGCGAGTTCCACCCGCCAGGTCAAAATTTGCCTTCACATCTTTCAATTTACGTCTTTGAGGTGACGTCAGTGACATCTGTTGAAATGCAAGTTTTTGCTAATCAACCGACATGAATTACTTTACAGCAAGTACGATGTCGTACAATGCCACCTTACTTTAACTATCTTTTTGTGCGCAACGCAATAGTACGCATACTGCTACGGTTTGTTCGAAATAAGTAAGCCGATCGGAAGTTAGCCGTTTTCTGGGGCCGCGCAGTTCTGTAACTGCGCGTTACAGTTCGCGCGTTACAGTTCGCGTAATAAAGTGTTAGCGTTCGGAAACGTATTCAAATAATTTCGAAAATAAGATAAATAATTTGCTAAAATTACGTGTAATATTGCTGGATTGCTTCATTGATAAAATCCATACTTGAATTTTCAAAAAAAAATTAAATTGTCATTTAAATTTTAAATAGTCCACAGATTTGCAAAACAGTGTTGCGTTTTGGCATTTTTCAGCAAAAAGAAACAGGTACAAACCACAATAATACATTAGCAATGAGAAATAACAAAAACAATATCGAAGAACTAAACAACAATAACGTCAAAATAAAAACAACGTGTAGCACTTTTGGCACTGACTGTGTACTTGCACTGGGGGAGCGAGACAGAATTATACATCAAACACTAAGGATTGAGTGAAACAGCGAAGCGGCGCTGACCCCGCCCCTCGCGCCATTACCACGCATGCGCGCTACTGATTTTGTCGTAAAAATGACTGCTGCGCAGCGACTTGCTGACTACTTCCGATCGGCTTACTTATTTCGAACAAACTGTACTTGACGTCGATATTAATATTTTCGTCTGTTATGACTTGTACCACATATTGCGGTCCCACCTGCCCACAGTGTGTAGATATAACAGTCTCAGAGCACTTACACACTGGCCTTGTTCTAATGACCAAAGTTTTCAGCGCTGCCAACTTAATATATACAAAATTACCATACCTATAACATTGTGGTTTAATGGTCCTTGTATAAAAGGACATTAGTATCAAATTGGTTTTTGGTGTTCATAATGTTGTTTGTAAACGGTTCGGTGTGTTATCGGGTTTATTTTATCGGTATTGATGTTTTGTGGGTGTTAATTTAATGTATAGATTTATTTTCAAATGGTGTTATTTCCATCTCGGCTGAATCTTCCATGCCGACAAAAAAGCACACAAATAATACAAACAAAATATACATTTTTATTTTCGTTTTGTTCAAAATCTTAAGTCTCTGGCAATATTTTACCGATTGCTTTGATATTTTGAGACAAAGTTGCATTCAAATCGCACTGGCACAGCCACTAACCAAATAGACTGATATGAATAAAAAATTAGAAGTTTATAACAACAAACTTTTTTCCGCAGCTTCGCTCGCATTCATATAAATTTATTGACCAGAATTTAATAAATTGAATGAATTAATCAATAATGGTAAATCAAAAGAAGTAACATACAACCGTATCCAGGACCCATTCATCGTTGTACATCAAAATCGGTACAGTGATTCATGCGTGAAAGCGTGACAAACAAACACACGCATTTATAACATAAGTTAGGACTAGGATATTATTTATATCATACCATCACGTTTGTATTCCCAAAGAGAATTAATGCAGAAGTGTAGTGATGTACACAGTTCGCGTGTATTTTGAGCCCATGTAATAACGGGCAAAATGGTTATTTGAGCATTAATAACAATAAAATTTTTATTTTTAAACCATCTATAATATCTATACGCCTGTCAGTAGTAGTAGTGCCTCGCTGAGATGTCTATATGCCAGCATGAATAGGTCGCACGACCTGGGAAGGACTAGCCTCCCACAGAATATCAAGTGAGTGTGGAGCGCCGGAGGTCTAATTCCTCCCTCAGTCCCCTTTTCCTTTTCTCTTTTCCCTCCCTGTTCCTTAAATAGGCTCGGCAACGCATTTGCAGCTCCTTTGGTATAACAGATGTCCATGGGCGGCGATGACTTCTTTCCATCAGGTAGCTCGTCTGCTCTTTTCCCGAGTTATCTCATAAAAAATACATAGTTTTTTTTTTCTTTTTTTAATTTGGGGTCTTTATCTATACGGATATGTCAACCCCATCGTAAAAACACCCAGATAAATAGGTACAATTAACAAAACCAATCTCCCGATCTTCTACGTGAAAATTCTTGTCATTGTGATTGACAGCCACGAACGCCACTTCCAAAACCAAATTAGAACAATACATTATACTGACATTCCTAGAGCAATTTATGTTAATTGCTAACATTAATAAACCACGCTTAACATCGTTCATAACTGATGTGAAACACGCGAAGTTTTCTTATCTCTCTATTTCTGCGCATTTTATTGTGGAATTATTTTTATAGTGTAGGGCGAGACCATGCAATGAATATGGTGACGTCAATCAGAATAGTTGTGAATGAGGGAAATATTCGCAAAGCTTCCTTGATGCTTTTAAAAATTTATTGTTCAAGAGAAGTGGGTGGGGCGGTTGAAAACTAGATACAATAACTTAAATTGGAAGGTCGTTTCACGACATATCTACACGTAGTTAAGTAGAAGAAGTAGCGTCGCGACATGACACAGACGTGCCGCGTATTTGAGCACTAATAACAATAAATACTTTATTGTTAAGCGATCTATAATATCCATACTCGTATCAGTAGTAGTAGTGCGTCGCTGGCATATCTACTTGCCAGTATGAATGGGTTGCACGACCGGGGAAATACTACCCAGGGGAATACTACTAGTAAAAGTGTAAATAAATATAATAAATTAAAAAAAAGTTATTGACATAAAAACAGCGTTACATTATTACAATGAAGCCCTGATTCCTGAGCTAATTGGTAACCTGTGTTACAGGAATCAGTGTCTTCTCCCATTAAGTTGCATTAAAATTTATGAAACATGAAATCATAGAATTTAAAAATACAAACATGAAATCATAGAATTCTTAGTGTAAGTGTGTGTGTGTGTGTGTGTGTGTGTGTGTGTGTGTGTGTGTGTGTGTGTGTGCGAGTGTGTGTGCACGTGTGTATCTGTGCGTGTACGGTGTGTGCGTGTGCGTGTGTGTAACTGATTGTGCATGCGTATGGGTGTGTGTGTGAGCGCGTCGGGGGTTATTTAAAGACACTCAAAGTAAAAAAAATACATACATTATAGTATGTATTTTTTTTACTTTGAGTGTCTTTAAATAATAATAATAGCGTAATTATAATTACGAATAAACCGAGGCAAACATTTAGTAGATACCTAATTGAATAAAGCAAATGCAACCTCACATAGTAAGCATGCTATAATCCAAAGACAAACAACCACACATTGAATCAAAATGACGTCATTACTGTTCTTAGGGTTGATCCACACCGCCGTCTTTGGCCATAACTCAAACACACCGCAACTCGAGCAAATCCTGCTCATTAGTCGTCCCGAGCCACTAATGTGTACTCGTCCTATTAAGTGACGGCTTACAAGCTCCCGGCACGCTTTTGTCATATTATGTATGTAAATCTTATGTGCTGTTTTCTTCTGTTGAAAGATGAAAGAATATTTATATGAAATTGCAATTAAATTTAACTTGTGTATATTACTTTTTTTGCATTTTCCATGCCGTGACGTCATGAATGGCGTCACGTAAATTCAGAATGGGAAAACAAATTAAAACCTGACTGGTGGGACTCGTGGAAAGCCACGAGTCCACTTTGCTCGACCTGGGAATCGAACCCAGGATATCTAGCGTAGCAGTCGCGCTTGGGACCACTAGACTAACGAGGCAGTCTTTGGAAAATTCATGCCTGATTTTGACATTCACCGGAAAGTCCTGGGTTTTGAAGGTTTCATGACGGTCGCTTTGTGTAAAATACTAATATTTACCCGCATTTGGTTGGATTTAAAGCCGACTCCTACATAGTTGAGAAAAGGCTAGAAGACTGATGAATGTCAAAATAAGCTAGAAGTATAAACATAACATAACATACCATCACGCCTGTATTCCCCGAAGGGTTTGGCAGAGGTGTATAGGTCGCCGGTATGTTTAGGACCCTACATGGGACCGAGGGGGGGAGCCCCCGATAGGGGGCGAGCCTATTGCCAATAACCGGGCACAAATCCAGCCTCTGAGCTGCTACCGAGAATTTCGTAGAAAAACCCAATAACACTTTGCTCGACTTGGGAATTGAACCTAGGACCCCTTGCGTAGCAGTCGCGCTTGAGACCACTAGACTAACGAGGCAGTCTAGAAGTTATTCCTTTTATTTCCATTTTTGCCCGCCTGACGGTAAGCATAGCCCATAGATGCTTGCAACACCAGGGGCCCTAGACAATGTTATATTTCCATATCGATAACGAAGTTCGATAAGTCTGAAATGTATTTTTTTTATTATTATTTTAAATGCTTACTAGCAATGTGGGTCACATATTACTAGTATTCTTGTTAACCCCTCGTGCTAAGCTAAAATGCTTGTGTTACGAGTGGGTTCACGTCGGTAGTGTAATGGGTGGGGTTCGAACCGGCAACCGTATGAATGCAAGTCCGACGCCCTAGCCATTAGGCTACCGCCGCTCAAAAAAAATGAATTGGCATAATCTTTCAATATGTCATATGATTAAATTATGTCAAATCGTATGGATTTGACATAATTTCGGATATCTAACTTCGTTATCGATAATGAAGATGTGACATTGGCTAGACCCCCTGGGCTATCGCTTGCGTGTTGCCGTCCCTGTAAAGGATAAAGGAGGGGAAAGAGATGGAAGGGGACTGAGGGAGGAATTGGGCTCAAAAGAAGCTAGACATTTGACATTTAGTCTAACTACAAATAGACTTCTAATAATTACAGTAATTACTAGAGTCCACAGAAACCTTACAATGACATTTGATGTTGACAATTGTTTTGAACTTGAACTATAGATAATTGTTGTATTACCAGCTGTTTTCAACTGTTTATTCACATTGACAGGTTCAGTTGTAAATCTTGACCTTTTAATTATATCTTATAATATCTACTATTCGATTTGATTATATTAATATTGACTGCCTCGTTGGTATAGTGGTCCCAATCGCGACTGCTACGCTAGAGGTCTTGGGTTCGATCCCCAGGTCGAGCAAAGTGTTATTGAGTTTTCTTATGAAATTCTCAGTAGCAGCTCGGAGTCTGGATTTGTGCCCGGTGAATGGCAATAGGCTCGCCCCCTATTACATGGGACCTAAACATACCGGCGAACTGTGGGTGTACATTAAGTGCACCTCTGCCTAACCCTTCGGGGAATACAGGCGTGATGGTATGTTATATTAATATTATTTGACTCCTGCCGTACATTTTTTTGTTTTAGTAGTGTCTCGCTGGCATGGTTACATTCCAGAATGAATGGGTCGGCACGGCCGGGGAAGTACCTACTACCTTCCCAGAGAATATCGACATCATCAAGTAGCAGTATTCATACTGTTGCGTTTGCGTTTTACGGTGAGTGTGGAGCGCGAACCCTTCATTTCCATTTTCTCCATCCCCTCCCTTTTCCTTAAATAGGCTCTGCAACACATCTGAAACTCCTTTGGTACTGCAGATGTCCATGGGTAGCGATGACTACTTAAAATCAGGTAGGTCTCCAGCTCGATTGCCGATTTGTCACATTAAAAAAATAACATCATTAGACTGCCTCATTAGTCTAGTGGTCCTCTGCTACGCTAGAGGTCCTGGGTTCGATCCCCAGGTTGAGCAAAGTGTTATTAAGTTTTTTCTATTAAATTCCCAGTAGCAGCTCGTAGTCTGGATTTGTGCCCGGTTAATGGCAATAGGCTCGCCTCCTATTACATGGGACCTAAACATACCGGCGAAATGTGGGTATACATTAGTACACCTCTGCTTAAACCTTCGGGGAATGCAGGCGTGATGGTATGTTAAAAAAAAACATTGGCGCTTTGGAGTGAAACATGGGCAACGTTACAAAATTACTAACAATTTCGATCAAGTCTAGCTAGATCTCTTTTTGATAAAAATTGTTTTCAACCGCAAAGAAACAACAGAGGCCTCTATATATTTTATGTATTTTACATATGGAACAGTGTTCAGTCGCCCTGGCACTGTTATTATGATGAAAGCATACGTCAATAGGTAGCAGCAGTAAATCAGAGCTCATTAGTGCGTGTTGCAGTGCCTTTGTGACGATACGGAGCTGCTCTACACGCAATCTTGACTGGAGGACTTATGAAGTGGTGACGTAAGCAGGGAAAGACTTATTAAATAAGTATAATGAAGCTTTGGTACACAATAAATACGTATGGAAATATCAATAACTACATGTTGTTGTTGTTGTTGTTACCTGTACCCAACAAAATTTTTACTAGGTTGTCTCGAGTATAACTCCCTTGAGATAAGGCGAGCTCGAGATCAGCTCATAATAGCCTGTAAAACGCTCCGTGGTGCTATTGACGCTCCTGATTTGCTTAATGTACTGGCGCGCTTTTTTGTCCCAAACAATTATTGTCGGGGCAGAAAGCACAAGCTGTTTGCCGTGCCTCCATGTCGTACTGTTGCACGTGCTAAGTCGCCAATTCCTCGCACTATGGCCGCGCTTAATGATCTCTTGGATTCCAATCCAACAGATGATTTGTTTGCGGATGGATGGTCGAAGATCTTATTGGTATGTCAGAAGTACTGTGAGAGGAATTTATGAAAGTGTTGTCAGCCTTTTTTTGTTAATTTTGTTAATTTCGTACAGTTTATATTTATTAGTTACTATAATTGGTTAAGAGACCGTTGTAATTAATTAATTAAATAAATATATTATGACTGCTTCGTTAGAGGCAGTCGTCGTGCTACGCTACAGTGCAGTGATAGCCTTGTAGTGCAGTGATAGCCTTGTGATATGACCATTGGACTGCCATGTCAAAGGTCTCGAATTTGAATCCAAGGCACGCACCTCCGTCTTTTCGAAGTCATGTGCGTATTAATAATTAATTATTATCAATAATATATAAACGGTGAAGGAAAACCTGCATGCCTAAGAGATTTTCTTGACGGCTTTCTTGATGTGAAGTCTCTCAACCCGCAGTAGGCTAGCGTGGCGGATTATAGCCTAATTCCTCTGTTCTGAGAGGAGACCCGTGCCCAGCAGTGGGACAATGTAATGGGTTGATGAAGACTATTATATGGGACCTAAACATACCTGCGAAGCGTGGGTGAACATACGTACACCTCTGCCTAACCCTTGGGGGAATACAGGCGTGATGGTATGTTATAAGAAGGAAATATTTTATAATTGTGGATATTTTATCTTTTTTGAAACAAAACCTATGTGTAATTTAGCACCAATGAATTTTTACGGATTTTATCAAATTATTTATTTTTGTGATCACATTCACCATGACCGCATCAAATGTAAATATTTATACGACATTAATATTAAAATCTTGTAGTATCCCACGATTGGGCAAAGGCTTTCTTCCTTCCTCTTCTTTCACTTCATATACTATAGCAAAATCTTTTTTTGGCTTAACAACCAATTTTACTGTTTTATTTGTAACTGGAAAATATTGTAAGCAATTTTATGCTTTATTATTATTGAACTTTGGACGTATAGTAAATATAGAGTGTTCAGGGCTCATATAAATGATCAAAAATTCGAAACTATAAGTACATCAAGTGTTTCCATACATAGAAAAGGACTGAACTAATCAAAAATCCCCATTCAATTTCCAATTTTAAACGTGCTATTAAAATTATTATTTGGTTGGCGTGTATATTTTAAGACATATTTTTAATGTCATTACGTACTGAAATATTCGTGAGCCTATTATCAAAATGTCACGTTACCAACATAGAGTTTCCTGTCATAGGTTACCTACAATTAAGAAATGTCAAGTTCCTATTTATTTAATGAAAAGTATTAAGTAGTATTCTGGATTTAAATTGGATGCGAATAGTTTTGTAGACATTTTGATATTTTTTCTATATGAAAATAAAAAAAAAGTGTGGTTTTTAGGTAGTAGTGTTTGGCTGCCATACCAGCAGGACCGGGGAAGTACTACCCTCCCACTGAATATCGATGAGAAGAAGCATAGTTATATACTGTTGCTTTCGTTCGTTGAGTGGTTCTTTCTACTTTCCTTAATTTTTTTTCAAATCAGCTGTTTGGTCTTGTTCCCTTCGAACTTTTTAGACAATGCTTAGAAAACACTTCCAGTCTATGGGCAGCGGTTGCTTTTTACCTACAGTTGAGTCGCTTGCTCATCTGAAATGGTGAATTGTGAAAAAGAACAATAAAAATTAGACCTAATCCAATCGCCACAAAATTATACTATGTTCATTGTCTTCGTAATATAAAGCAAAAATTACACAAAGATTTCAAGTAAACATTTTGACATAATGCGTATAAAAAAATTTTGCCATAATGTCATAACATTTATTCATTATGACCCTTCTTACACAGATAAATAAATCTACTTTTACAATCTTAATTACAAATCTACTCACATTCATTACGTGTTTCGAGCGAGATATATGCAATCAGAAACGTGTTGATCTGGAGATAAATCTCCATGTATTTTCTACGACGGAGTATAAAAAACAAGCGAAGTCACATAGCCTTATTTCAAAGTCGTCATGCATTTGTCAATAGACACTTTTACTGCAACGCATTCAACTTTACGTCAGAAATCCAAACATACTTTGTGTCACACAAAAAATGACACATTCCTATTCCTATTCACGCAAAAGGCGCAATGTATAAGGGTTTGAACGATAACCTTTTCATGACGTAGTGAGTCTACGGCGTAGCTGTGTGCTACGCGCTACGCTCCAGTTTGCTACGAGACGTGTAGCGGAACGGTCGTTTCGCGTTTGAATTTCGTAGCACTACGATGCGACGTCCGCGTATATACAACTTGTGTCGGATTCTTAAATGAATGTGAACGTTTTTAAATGAACTGATTCTTGAATTAAGTGAACAGTGTTTTATATATTTTGTTCATGAATTTGGTGTGAGTAGTTTCACGGATTTCATTTTTCTGAAACAAACTAAGAAAATCTTTGTGTAAAGAAAATGTATTAAGTCTATTTGTTTAGGTGAAATATAGAAACCGCTTTGCCCGGGCAAAGTGGGAATTGTGTTACGGGTCTTATTTTCCGATTAAGATACTTGTGGGTACTGATGTAATTTAAGTTTTTGGGGAACTCTGGGTTCTATTGTTTAGGTTTCATGATGAAGATAAAGTTTGCCTGTTTTCTTAAATAATGGTTATTGTAAAGCAAATATTTATCAGTTATTAACTATTTCTACGTAGATTTTCTATTAAATTTAATGAATGGAAATAATACAAAGGCTTTTAATACCTTCTTAATAAAGGGAGATCAATTCAACTGAAGTCCTTGAAACAATTTTGTTTTGTTGAGCCGTATTGTAACGGTGTATTGAAATTTCAACTTAGAAAGCCTATTATTTAGCATTAACAAACAAATTATCGTTTGAAAGTTTCGCTGATCAAAGTAATTTTTTTAGTGTTATTTTATTTTTTGAAATAGGAGCATTTACTTATTAATTGATAAGTACAAGTATATAGCAAACAGTTTATGATATTAAATTTATTTTTTAAATTAATATAATATAAAAAGTAAATAGCAAAGAATTATGATATTAGAAAACTTTTTATATATTTAAGTTTATAAAAAGGTTTCTATGTAATAAAGTAAAGTGCTTTTACCTTCAACTTTTAGAAGACTTTGTATCTTAATAAGATAATAATATGGTCACAGCAACCAATGGTATTCTTAATTGGTTTTCATAAGATCTTTAAAAAAAAGGAATTCCAAAAACACTGTTGATTTTCAGAATTCTATGTAACACCCGAAAAAATTGCCTCAAAATCGACTTAATTTAAAATTCCAAATAAACTCGAGAATTCACACACCTACTCCTTTAATTAAAAAAAAAGTATTGAAGTCGACATTTACGCAAACAGGCGCCTTCGGTGTAAAAAAATAAAGAGTGAACAGATTAAATGAACCGTGATTTAAATAAATGAACATTTAAATGAACAAACGCAGAGTGACTTTGAGTGTAAAATGTACTGTTTTGGGTGAAGCCAGTGAATAGTTTATGAGGACGGAATGAAGGACGGAAAGACTTACTTTTGGTCCATGCTGCAAGCCTTAGCGTTGCTACCCACTATGGCATTGAAAGGTAAGATTTTTGAATATATTTCTATCTACTAACAATAATTATCACGCGGCGTACTTAAAATAGTGGACCATAAAATTGCTTTACCTTCCTAAGAGTGAATGTCGTTTGCATATCACAAAACAACAAGGTCTATTTTTGCATACAAAACAAAGTGTCAGATAACGTTATCATCAATGTGTTACATTAGTGTAGAACATTAATAATGAGTCTTAGTAAAATTAAATTTGGATGGAAGTTTTTGTCAAAAGTGGTATGCAATTTTATAGTCGACTTACATACGACAACATACGTCCACATGTTTAGGTCTCATGTAATAGGGGGTGAATCTATTGCCGGGCACATATTCAAGCAATAAAGCTTTGCTCGACCTGGGATTATAACCCAAGACCTCAAGCGTAGCAGTCGCGCTTAAGACCACTAGAGTGATGAAGCAGTAATCTGTATAATTTTATGAAATAATTAATTATAAAGTCTATTTAGAACAGCATTTTATATAGGATGGTCTTATAAGAATAACAATCTATATTTTTTTTTGTAATTAAGTAAGCATTCGTTGTTTAAGTGAAGGGGAAATTCGACAGCAGGCAGAATTCGAATCGGCGTCGTCTAGTTAGATACACCAGACGTTATGACCACTAAGCCAGTGAGTCCCGCCAGGTCGAATTTGCCTTCACATTTTGAATTAACGTCTTTGAGGTGTCATTTTTTTCTAATTTAAATTGTCTTTCATTCATCTGTACTTCTATACTTATATTATAAAGCTGAAGAGTTTGCTTGAACGCGCTAATCTCAGGGACTACGGGTTCGATTTGAAAAATTCTTTGAGTGTTAGATAGCCTAGTTATCGAGGAAGGCTATAGGTTATATATCATCACGCTAAGATCAATAGGAGCGGAGCATAAATGAATAATGTTATAAAAATATTCCGTTTAAATGAATAGCCGAGAAACCACGCGGGTGAAGCCGTTGGCTTATAGTTATATGTTATAGTTAATATAGTTATATGCCCTTTTGGAAAAGCAAGATAGTTGTAGGGGAGTTCTGAACGTACTACTGCAATGTTAAAATGTCAGAACAAAATGTTATATCTCTAGTAGACTAACAAGTTTGTCATTAGTTGTGGCAGACAACAAACAATCTATTGTCTTGTAACAAAGACGTCTTGTTTTTGTAATAGGAACCTATTACATAAATGACAGAACACAATACTGCATCATTAGTCTAGTGATCGTAAACGCGACTTCTACGTTATAGGTACTGAGTTCGTTTTTAGGTCGAGCAGTGTTTTAGGAGTTTGGCATGTTGCCCGGTTAATAACAACAGGCGGGATTGAGGGCTTCCTGATCACCCATCCATACACTGGTCGGGGCAAGCGCATCATTACGTTTTTTAACAAGCATGCTAGCCACCTGATGGTAATAAGTCATCGCTTCCCATTGCCATCTGCAATACCAAAGGAGTTGAAGATGCGTTGCCGAGTCTATTTAAGAAAAAGGGAGGGAAAGGAGAAAAGGAGAAAGAAGGGGACTGAGGGAGGAATTGTGCCCTCAACGCTCCACACTCACCATACGAAACGGAACAGTATACTGCTACTTGGCGTCGATAGTCTGTGGATACCTTTCGGATTCAAATTGAACAGTATAGTTACAATTAGGGTCCCACTTAATGGCAGACGACAGATGACTCCGAGCTGGTACTGAGGATTTCATAGAAAAACCCAATAACACTTAGCTCGACCTGGAGATCAAATCTAGGACCTCTAGAATAGCAGTCGAAGGGACCGTAGGACTGACGAGGTAGTCATAATATGAATAAACATAAAAATACAGACAATTTGATAACTTTCTCTTTTGACGAAAAGAAAGAAAACATTTTATTTCAGCCGACTGCCTCATTAGTCTAGTGTTCCTAAGCGCGACAGCTACGCTAGAAGTCCTGGGTTAGATCCCCAGTTTGAACAGTGTTATTGGGTTTTCTATGAAATTCCCAGTAGCAGTTCGGAGTTTGGATTTGTATCTGGCTAATGGCAATAGGCTCGCCCCCTATTACATGGGACCTAAACATACCGGCGAAATGTGCGTGTACTTACATTAGTACACCTCTGCCTAATCCTTCGGGGAATACAGGCGTGATGGTATGTTATGTTATGTTCTCTTTTGAAGTCAGTCTAAATAGAATAATACTACATGTATATGTATGTATATATCGTTGAACAAACAAACACAGTGTACTACAATACCTGTATATTATATTTACTTAAAATGTAAGTCCGCATCCGGCCTGTTTCACGAGTGGAACCGCAGCAAAAGCTCCGTGTCGAGCTAAACTAAACTTATTCATTAACGCCAGGCTTTTGGGCGGGCAGTTAAAATTCATATCTTATTAACTTGGCTAAGCACCACTTACCAACTTACTTATAAGTTAGCAAAGCCTTAATTATTAGATAAACCGCTGCCGCTGTAATTGGTTAATAATTTTTGGATTTTATAATGGATTTTGGTGAAATTGTAATTACTATCGTCTAAATTAAGCTTGAGATTAGTTAAGCTTAAAGCTTCAGTACTTTTAATGTTTAAAAGTAATTTAAATGTGGATTTTATTGGCATATATTGCATAATCATCATCAACTTATATATATACCGGGCACAGGTCTCCTCTAGGAATGAGAGGGATTAGGCTGTAGTCCGCCTCACTAGCATACTGCGGGCTGGCAGACTTCACATGCCATCGAGAAAATTTCTGGCGTATGCAGGTTTCCTCACGATGTTTTCCTTTATCGTTTAGGCGCGTGACAATTAAGTATACGCACATGAATTAGAAAAGAAGTCATAACAATATTCGAAGATTCAGAGGTGCATGCCTTGAATTAACATGGTAGTCGTATATTTATATTACAAGGCTATCACTGCACTACAAATACCTACTATAAATCCGGACCTCATATTCGGATCTACCAAGGATGTCGAACGACGATAGAATAAGCCTTTCCTTAAAAAAATATTCACTCACTTACATCCATCACCGCAACGCCAATATTTGCCCACTTCATACTCTGTTTACCCAATAAATGTAAAAAGCGTGAGTGCCGAACAACAATGAATGGTTCAATTCTCAGTTAGGCGGTAAAACGCCTGACACAATCGACCGTGCAAACAGTACGCGGGAATAAATCGCGGAAACCGTTGCGAAATGTAACAGTATTGTTGTGGAGTGTATAGACTGGCATAAGTCTGAATTATAATTTAATTGAATTCTCTGTTCAAGCTCTTTAAGAGAAATAACATACATATATACCATCACGCCTATATTCCCTGAATGGTTAGGCATTTGTGTACTTAATGCACACCTACAGTCCCCCGGTATGTTTAAGTCCCATGTAATAGGGGGCGAGCCTATTGCCATCCACCGGACAAATATCCAAACTCCGAGCTGCTGCTGAGAATTTCATAGAAAAACCCAATAACACTTTGAAGACCTAGAAATAGATCCCAAGACCTCTAGCGTAACAGTCGCGCTTCGGACCACTAGACTAATTAGGCAGTAAGAGAAATAAAACATACATACATACATACACTCACGCCTTTTTCCCACAGGGGTAGGCAGAAACTATGGACTGCCACTTGCTACGACTCTTGCATATCTCTTTCGCTTCTTCCACATTCATACATCTTTTCATCAAAACTTCATCAATAAAACAACAAACTGTAAGTTCATGTTTTTATCGACAACTTGCTGAATCTACGTTATCCAGTCTTAGCTATAAATATTCAATTCGAACTAGAATAAATAATAATGACAATAAGTTGCTAAGTTTTCTGATATTTTCAAACTTTCTTAATTTTTCTTTCCGTAAGAATTTTCCTTAGGCCTTAACGAAGATATAACAGAAAACAAATTCGATATCCGAATTTTGCGCTTAGCAACACATTTGGTGATTCATTTTTATTTAAATAAATTAAGTAACAAGCCATGCTCTAAAAAAATTCTACAAAATAATCCCTAAATCATCACTAGCTGAACAGACCTTGAATGCTGAATGCACGCACTGAGAATGCTCTCAAAAAAGAAACACATTTTGTCAGTTATTGTACGAGTATTGAAACTGTCATTCGATTTGTATCCACGTTCCGTCGATATTTCATATTGGAAGTGACAGAAGTGTGATACTTATTGCCTCACTCCGAGCAATACGCACGTTCGATTCTTGTTATATACGTGTAGGTTCTCGTGTTTTCCTTAATCGTTTTATTGTGGCATATCCATTGTTACATTGTGTGTGGATGCTTCGAAATTAATGGTATGCTTTGGAGCAAAGCGGTTAATATCGATCAGGTTTTCAAAATTATAATATTATGCACATTATAATAAAATACAGTCTGCCTATAAGTGGTTATAGGCTATGGAAGCTTATAATACCAGCGGTATCGCTCGCGTGTTGCCGACCCTGTAAAGGGAAAGGGAAGGGATCGAGACGAACGAGTTACTCTCACATTTCTTATATTGTTGTGGATTAACCGTCATCATCCATAATGCTAGTCAACTAAACTTACATGCCATAGCTTGCGTGCCAGCATATATAGGAAAGTACTTCCCTCCCACAGAATATCGACGTCAAGTAGCAGTATGCATACTGTTGCGTTTCGTACGGTGAGTGTGGAACGCCGGAGGCCCAATTCCTCCCTTTCAGTCCCCTCCCTTTTCTTTAGATAGGCTCAGCAACGCATCTGCAACCCCTTTGGCATTGCAGAATGATAGGCGGCGATGACTACTTACCATCAGGTAGGTCGCCTGCTCGTTTGACGAGTTATCCCATAAAAAAATCATGTACAATGTACACACTCCTTAACATTTACGAAAGCGTTTTTGTGTGAAGACTGAAGCCCATGCATTAGCATTTGGTGACAGGTGCGAACTGTCGCGAGCACTGTCACCTGGCCTGGCCCATTTATGTAACTTATTTTATAGTTGTTTTACAGTTTTTTTTTCTTTTATCGTTCACGTTTAGAAACCTCCATGTTCGAGTATCATAAATTGTTGTATGATTAGGTTATATTTTGTGGAGTATTTTTATTCTCTTTTGATTCCGTTTGGGTCTTGTGTTATAGGTTTGATTGTCTATTTTTTGTTTACGGGACAAATCGACCTTTAATAGGAGATCATGGGTCTTGCTGACCCATTTATGATGGTATGTAGACGTGCCAGCGAGACAGTATTACCAAAAATTATAATAAACATAACATACCATCACGCCTGTATTCCCCGAGGGGTTAGGCAGTGGTTTATTTACACATTTCGCCGATGTAATAGAGGGCGAGCCTATTGCTAATAACCGGAAACACATTTATGTAAACTCCGAGTTACTACTGAGAATTTCTCTCCTTTTTCGACCTGGGAATCAAATGCAAGACCCCTAGCATAGCAGTCGCGCTGAGGACTACTAGAGTAATGAGATAGTTAAAATAATAATTCATTGATAATTTATAAAAGAACTTGCTACTAAATGAGTGCGGATTGAACAATAGTCGATTTATCCGAATCACGGTTAGTCGTTCCACAAACTCCATTTACACCTCAATAGTCAAATTCTTACAAAAAAACACTGCAAAGCCACGGTTCATTTCGCTAACTACCTGTGAAATACCAAAGTTTGAAACTAGGTTAGTAATAACAAAGAGAATTTGGTACTAAGTCGCCTCATCAACGATACCCTATTGACACTCGAATTTTGACTTTGTTACAAAGTAATCAAAGCTTAATATTACTTACAAGTGCCGGTAGAGTTAATTATAGAATGGAATTAATTACATTGATGCCTCTAAAGTTGTGAATTATAACTGCGAAGGTATTGTTGAAGTTGAAGTTTAGGAGAAGTTTTGAGTCCAGAATAGTTGCTAGTGATAAACGTTCGAGTAAATATGTAATTCTAGAGTTACTATGTTCCTACTCATTTATGTAATTTAATCCAAAATGTCTTATTATATTTAACTGTGCCTTATAGAACAATAACATAACACACATTATCATGATGCCTGTATTCCCTGAAAGGATATGCAGAGGTTAACAAATGTACATCCACGCTTCACCGGTATGTTTACGTCCCAAGTAATAGGGGGTCTAGTGCCATTAACCGGGCACAAACCCAGACCCCGAGCTGGTACAGAGAATTGCATAGTAAAACCCAATAACACTTTGCTCGTCCTAGGAATCGAACCCAGGATCTCTAGCGTAGCAGTCGCGCTTGGGACCACTAGAGTAACGTGGCAGTCTTTATAGAATTTAAATTATTAATTTTATAAAAATTTCAAATATAAATTAAGCGGCGGTAGTCGTAAAGGCTAGGGCTAGGGCTGCTAGGGTGGTAAAGAACTTTTATGGTCGATTATACTACTCTGATTTATAAGACAGTTCTTGGTATGAGATTTTGATGTGCAATAAGCAATATTCTTTTACATGGGACCTAAACATACCGATTAAATGTGGATGTACATTAGTATACCTCTGCGTAACCCTTCGGGGAATACAGGCGTGATGGTATGTTTTAAAGCAATATTAACATAACATACCATCACGCCTGTATTCCCCGAAGGGTTAGGCAGAGGTGTACTTAATGTACACCCACAGTTCGAATATACGAATCTAATCACAGCGATATTCGAATCTAATCTTTACTGAATCAAAACTAATATAGACCAACTTAACCCAATGAAAACAGCGGAATATCTTCAAAGGTACACCTGGTATGAAGATGAACTAACACTACTCTATTAATCTATGTAAATGAATGCTCCGTGAGGCTGTCTAAACAGAATTGTTAACCACTTGCATTTGGAGGGTTGAAACTTGATTGGGGCTGGAAATGGTGTTGAAATTATTACGAATGCTATCTTAGGAGTTATTATGGAAGGTTTCCTAAGAAGTTGTCATATTATGCTTTCCTCAATAATCTAGTGGTCTTAAGCGTGACTGTGACACTATGTCTTGGATTCGATTCCTAGGCCGGGAAAAGTAGTTAGTAGTGGTAGTGTCGCACTGGCATGGCTACATATTAGCATGAATGGGTCTGCACGACCGGGGAAGTACTACAGTCAGTACAGTCTGCATACTTGTTCGTTTCGTACGGTGAGTATGGAGAGCCTAATTCCTTCCCCAATCCCCTTCCTTCTCCCCCTCCCTTTTCCTTAAATAGGCTTGGCGACGTTTTGCAGATGTCCATGGGCGGCGATGACTACTTACCATCAGGTGACTCGCCTGCTTGTTTGCTGAGTTATCCCATAAAATAAGGTATTGGTGTTTTTTATGAAAATCTCAGTAGCAGCTCGAAGTTTGGATATGGCTGTGCCCTATGAATGGCAATAGGCTCGCCACCTGTTACATGGTACCTGACCATATCGGCGGACTGGGGGTGTACATTAGGTACAACTTTAGCCAACCCTTCGGGGACTACAGGCGTGATGGTGTTATGTCATTATGAGGTAGGCACACAGGTCCACATCCCGCCTGAGATCGATTTTACTTTCGCTAAAATTATACCTTTAAAGTGACAGCCTATTGCCATGAATTTAATAGAAAAATCCATCGAACATGGACGATATGGGAATTTAACTTAGGACCTCACACTTAACGTCTGCATTTCTCTGAGGTTGCTAAGCGTACTAGCAGCCCAAAGGTAGGATTTGTACCCGGTTAATGGCAATAGGATCCACCCCTATTAACTTCAAGAATTTGAACTGTGGTTGTATGTGGTGTACCTACACCATATTACACTTATACCTAACCTTTCACGGGAACAACCGTGATGTTAATGCTATGTATTTTATGTAAATGTTCTAATTGAGCGAGTACAATTATATATATAATTAATTTCATACATTTTCATAGCATTTGTGATTTGATATCGTTATGAAATATCATTAAAGACAGATCCAATATCACTTACCATCATTCAAAGCATCAGATGGTTCAAATTACTAAACGATATTTCCTTTACAAAGTATAAAAAATATGCAACCAATAACCTTTAGTACACCTTACACCTCGATGGAATGACGTCAGAGCTGTGTTGAAACTAGAAAAAGTATAAAAATGCACGTTGATTGGGTCTCCGAGACCTGATAGCGAGTTCTAAAGTGTTAACTAGTTTTGTTTGTGTTGGGAAATGTATACATCCAGTGTTTAATGACTTGTGTTGTAAAGGAAAAAGAAGGATGGTGAGATTAATCTGATGCACTATTTAATCAGATCAGATGTGCAGTGATAGCCTAGTGATATGACCATTGGACTGCCAGGTCTCGAGTTCGAATCCAAGGCAAGCACCTCTGACTTTTCGAAGTCATGTGCGTATTAATAATTAATTATCACGCGCTTAAAACGGTGACGGAAAACATCGTGAGGAAACCTGCATGCCTGAGAGATTTTCTTGACGGCGTGTGAAGTCTGCCAACCCGCAGTAGGCTAGCGTGGTGGACTATAGCCTAATCCCTCTTGTACTGAGAGGGATCCGTGCCCAGCAGTGGTACAATGCAATGGGTTGATGATGATGATGACTATTTAATCAACCTCAGCAAAGACTGGCATCAAAGTTCTTTTTATGAAGTTTATTTGGTTTTAGAAAAAAGTAGTTAACAGAATATTCTTTACTAGGTGTTGCTCATAGCTTCGTTATGAAAAAAGGCTGACAAAAAAAGGTATCCTATGTCTTTCAACAAGATGTATCTCTAGTTATAGGTATTGTATTGTACCAAAATTCATCACATTTGGCTCAGCACTAGGTATGCTAAAGTAACAAAGAAACAAGCAGACAGAATTACTTTCGCATTTATTTTATAAGTATTTATTGTACAATCGCCAGCATATCAGGTTATGTTACAACACTGTCAAATTTATCCAAATGATTTAAAAACCTTACATTGTTGATAATTAAGTTCAAAATCAACTGAGAAAATGTGTCATCTTGTGTTTACTTGCTGTGCTAGCGACTGTACTATAAGTGTGTAATGTATGGCTCTTATAATATGTTCTACGAACGGAAACAAATGTTCTCTGTTCTGTGTACTTTATTAGGCTACTCAAACAATAAAATGGAATAGTTATAATAATCATGCTTCCATAGCTAAGTGCGCGCACACATACTTATATTATATTAAACACACACTTTACCTACCGGGGGCGAAGAGAAAAAAAAAATACATAGGTTGTGCTTCGTCTTTGCCAAACAACTTGGTTTGTAAGTTATTTTAGTGAAGGAAAAATACGACTTATGAATATGAACTTATGAATAATGACTTAATAATATAACCGCTAAGACGACGCTTAGCGGTCATAGCGTCTGGTGTACTTAACCAGAAGACGCAGGTTCGAATTCTGCCCGCGGTCGTATTTTTCCTTCACTAAAATAACTCAATAATCTTTGCATGGAAAATGCCTAAAAAATACAAAAAAGATAACTTGGTTTGTATTTTTTTTTAATATTATTTGGACCCATTAGCTAGGTACACCGCATTAGTTAAGGCATCCATCGCAAATTATTTAAAACAATCTAGAAAATTCTAGAACATTCCTTCACATTGCTCGGTTTTGTTTCAGATTCTCAGATGACGACAAAGAAGTTCTCCGAAGAGCCGGAGTTTGAGCGGCCTATTGGAAACCACACCTTCTTCTTGGGGCGAGAGGCTATACTCGGATGTGCTGTCACGAATCTTGGCAAACATAAAGTAAGTTTTATTATTATAGTGTGAAGATACAATTTGGTTTGACAGTCCGAATTTTGAAATTTCGGTAGCCTAATAGCTAGAGCGTCGGACTTGCGATCATGTGGTTGCCGGTTTGATACTCACCCATTGCACTACCGACGTGAACCCACTCGTAATACAAGCATTTAACTTAGTACGAGGGGTTAACAAGAATACTAGTAATGTGCCACATTGCTAGTAAGCTTTAAAAAAATAATCAAATATAACTTTTACTATTTTGTTATTTGAATGAAGGAAAAATACGACCGCGGGCAGGATTCGAACCTGCGTCTTCTGGTTTAGTACACCAGATGCTATGACCGCTAAGCCACCGCGAGTCCCAAAGTTTTACTATTTTATTATATATGTTCCTAGATAGTCTGTGCTAAGTGACTTTTTGCTTGAACTCGTAGTGTACGCTAAAACTTCTATATAATCTAATCAAAGTGAATGTTTGCAGATACCCCATTACTTTGTTAGGGACAACCATAAACGAAATAAGCCTGAATTCTCCGAGTTAGGTAGAGGTGTGCTAATGTGCATCAACGGTTTGTTGGTGTGTTTTTAGATCCCATGGTAAATGAAGCGACCGCAATGGGATTCCTAATTAAAAAAAACTTCATAAGACTTGCCTTTTAAAATGGATACGATGACGGGACATTTATTCATCTGTTAAAATTTGTGTTATTTACTTTGAAAGTAGTGACACTGACTATCGTGTATATTTTAACGAAAAGTTAATATCGAACTGCGTGTTAATTCCAGTTTTAATAAAACAATATTTCATTGTCTACTTAATTCAGGATTGTTATGCTTAAGGTTCTGAGTTTGATTCCCAGGTCCAGCAAAGTGGGCATTGGGATTTACCATGAAATTTTCAGCAGAAGTTCGGAGTTTCGATTTGTGTTTGTGGTGCATTAATTTAAAATAAGTATAAATAGTACACCTCTGCGTAACTCTTCGAGGAATCAAGGTGTAATGGTATGTTTTTATGTGTATATACTTAATAAATATATCTTCCTGTTCCAATACTATAGGTACTTGTGCCATTAGTTATTAACTCGATTGATTATTTTTTAAAGCAAATTCATTCATTCAAAGTCATTCTGTTTGAGTAATAAATATCAGAAATTCAGAACATACAATTTTTCCGATTTTTTCTTTCACTGAAAAATTTATATCTTTGTGAACAATGTAAATAAAGTTCACATCGTCAACACACATGGACAGAGATGAAACCTTTTTACTTTAAAAACACACGTTATATTAAATGGTGTTCATACCCCACCTCTAAATGAGCCTGTCAGCGCAAAAACGGCCTAACCGTAAATTTTTCATATCCTGACTTATCTGCTACAAATTATTCAAAAGGTGCTAAAATGCAAGACTGGCCAATCTCTTGTTCCACCAATCATCAACAGACGGCATTGCAAAGTAAACGATAGGTGAAATTGCAAGGGTGCATTAAATTTTAGCACATTTAAGTAATTTGCAAACAGAATATTGGAAATTTAGGGTTATGCCACTTTTGGACTGACAGCTTCAAATTTGATAACCCTAATGATGGAAGTTGGATGGTTCAATATGAACACGTTAGTTTAATGTGAGTACATCACGATAGCAACCATTAGCCGTTCCAACTGTAATCAGTACAGTATTTAATGGATTTTCATTTTAAAATGATTGTTATGTTCTTTGTGCGTGATTTAATGACGGAAACTATGTAGAGCGAATATAGGTTGTATGGAAACCTAAATGTGATTGAAAGGTTTGAATTATAATGGGGATTGATTTCAATTTCATTGAACTAGGTTGCCTCATATATGGCTTTGAATAAAATCATGCTCTACAGCGTACACCGATCTCTATAATAATGGTCGAATACATAGGAACGCTTTAAAAACTATATATCCAGCATAATAGATGTATATTTTACTACAAAGGCTGACAATGTATTTTACTAGCGGAATGACAGACGTTGTCCTGTCTTTTTAACCGCCGATGCAAAAACGACGGAGAACGGATGAACGGATGAACCGATTTTGATTCAGTTTTTTTTTTGTTTGAAAGGTGAATTAGTCGAGAGTGTTCTTAGCTATGTTTGATGGAAATCGGTCGAGATATAATGCAATTGTCGGGGGTTTTTTAATTTTTTATTTAGTAGTTATTCTTTTTTTATTAAGGGATATCTCGGCAAACGAGCAGGCGAGCTATCTGATGGTAAGTCGTCATCGCTGCCCTTGGAGATCTGCAAAACCAAAGGCGTTGCAGATGCGTTACCTAGCCTTTTTAAGGAAAAGGGAGAGGAAGGAGGAAAGATTTAGGAAGGGAACTGAGGCAGAAATTGGTAAAGTCGTTCTTAAGTTATTGCGTGACCAAGGGAATAGGGAATCATTCTTATACCTAATACATTCATCTTATACTAACTATATACTATTTCAAAAAAGCTTATTCCTGTTTTAGCAATATTTATCTTTTAATAAAAAAGCTGGACTAAAGTTTTCAGCTGCTAAGCTTTTGCACGTAAATGCAGTGCCAATTTACAACCAGAGCCTTTAGAAGTTCCACTAGATAATTTACCTTATTAAGTTACACTTTAGTTACACGTACAACTTGGACTGTATGCCCAAAAACAAGCCGACCCACCCAACATTGCGACCAACTTAGTTGAACCAACTATAACACCTCGAAGCCAACACTTAAACCCACTTGTAAGCCAGTTGCTAACATGTTCCAGAACTTTCACACTTAGCGTGATATATCGCCAATAACCAACGAACATCGGCCAACTTACAGCACCTTATAAAATTAACATCAATCTTTATTTAGGGTATTACTTATACGAAAAAAAAAGCATAAAAGTTCGCTGTCCTATTTTTTGTGAAAGTCGGTGCATCAACTTTTATAAATTTCCTAGAAGAGTTCGTAACTACTATGGAAGTTTCTAGAACAAATATGAAGATACTTTAAAAGAGCTAGAAATGGTTGCAAAAGTCCAGCATTTAATAAAGTTTTCAATTAGGTATACCTACTACCTATTCCATGTTTTTTTTTGTATTTTTATTTATTTTATATGACAATGATAGGTTCGCACTATGTTATCTGTAGAGATAAAACGAAGTTTGGTCCATATGTTCCTTAATACAAGCCTAGGTATATCGTATCTCTACCCTCTTTTACCCCATTTATGGGATGACATATTTTTTAAATATAATTATGGCGATGATGGCGAAGATGATGAAGGCAGCTGGCAGTGACTGGATGAGGAAAGCCGAAGATCAGGCTCTGTGGCGTTGACTAGGAGAGGCCTACGACCAGCAGTGGACGAGTACCTAAGGGCTGATGATGATGATGATGATGATGATGACGATGATGTTGGTAGCTGTAATAATGATATAAAAAAAACCCGAACTAAAATATTGAAATGAAACTTCTTACTATTCGATTTTATCGCGTTATATTGATAGTACCTATTTAATTCCCCACATTTTAGAACCTTCATTCGGATTCATTTCGGATGCTGTAAACATCACATCTGACATCTCAATGTTGGCCATCTTATTGTTAAAATGACTATCAGCTACCTTACATTTTTTGTTAATTATTACTGCTCACCATATCCTTCGGTCTTGCAGTATTGTGTTTAGATTCAGATTTAATGATATAATTTGATTCCTATAATTTAACCTACGAATAAATAATACTCAGGAAGCGTAACTCTGAACAAATTCCGCTCAAAAAGTGGACCTACTTCAAACCAAATGACGACGATTCAAAATTCGAATCACTTGCGATGTTTCAAATAGACATGCTTGGTAATTGGTTTAAATTCAGAGAGAAAACAGGGATTGGTTCGCGCGCGTGCTGTTATGTCTGTTATGACATCTGAGTCAAAATGGCGTGGACGATATTATGCAATAAGTAGACCGGACCAAGTCAATAATAAAACAATATTATAATTATATTAAATATTTTATACTATTGTGATTTTTTTTAAATTATACTATATTAATACAGGATCGAAGGGACATCGACGCACAATCGCTTACCATGAATTCAGTACATGACTCTGGACCCCCCCCCCCCCGCGTTGATATTTTTCGTCGGTTACTAAAAAGGTTTAGATTGGGTAGTTTTTCGTTTTGTTGTATGGTGCTTAAACGAACAAAGCCGATGGTTTGCCAACAAGAATTGCGACTTCATCTATTGTTGGAGCGTTGAAATAGTGTTAGTGTATTCAAATGGGTCGTTTGTTTGCTCTGATCATAACCTTGGCAATAGGTCACCAGGTTCCTTTAAGGTTTCTGTTGACCTGGTACTTCAGTTGTATGTGGATATTTGTACAAACTGGTACTGCAGTTTTGTGTAACATGGTATATCCCTTTAATGATTTGTAAAAATATTTTTCATTAAAATGCATGGAGCATACTCTGCTAGTTTTCACAGGCATCCAGTCATACTCTCGTCTTTCTAATTGAACTGCAGCTATCCACTTATTTTGCCGAATGGGATCGGCAGGGAAACTAAAAAAAATACAAAATACATAAGTTTTATAAAAATATCTAAATTTTATCGATTTACTTTTCAATATTTCATCTAGAAAAAAATTTTCTGAATTAGGTAAAAAATTGACTGACTTCATTTTGCATAATATTGACCATCTCGTTTTGATAACGTATTTGAACAACTTTGAATATAATTATAATTAAGCTACTACTTACAAGTGAAAAGTGATCTCTGGACATTTTAATCTTGTATGTTTCCTGCACCACATCACAACAAATGATGGCATGATGATTCACAATGATATTAAGCTAAAACGTTTGACATATGCTCGCTTGCAAGGAAAATGTCCGACTGATGGCGCGCTGGACACAATTTTGAAGCCCCGCCTACTTGGACACAACTTTTGTTGGGTCATTTTCTTAGCGCAGTTACATTTCCTGAGTATTATTTATTCGTAGAATTTAACCTATAATTTGATTCCTGGGAGGACTTACATAAATTGTATATAACTATTATTTCAAATTATTACCATCTTTCCACTTCCATATTCATTCATTCAAGTTCCATAACTCGGTTCCATCCATTACTAGATATAGGCTTCCTTTAGTATATTACGCCATCCATCAAAGTCTTGTGCTAGTCTGACCCAGGTACGGGCCTTAACTTAGCCTATATCACGGCTACATTTAGTTTGAAACAATAATGTCACCAGATTTCAATTTTAGCAAAAAAATATTTTTCTTTCTCCTTTTTAACTTAAAAAATACACCTAAAAACTAAATCAATCTTCGTCAAACAAAAATCTGGAGAAAAACAATCTTCCTAAAATGGTAGTGTCTTTTTACGGAGGTCGGACGCTGGAAACAAAATCTTCCTGCCTTTGTCTGTGGCAATTAGAGCCGCAAAAATTTACCGATTATCCTTCATTAAGAGTTGTTACACTGGCTGTCTCGATGCCTAGAATAACAATGCTCGAAATAGTGCTGCACCTTTCACGTCGTGAATTTTAATACCAGTACATACGGTGGCTGAATGCCGTACTATTCTTTGTTGCCTTTGTCTGTTTTGTTTCTTTTGGAAGCTTTGTCGTGATTTCATCGTTGTTCTGCTTATATCTGCTGATTTTTTTGGTAACGGAAGTGTGAAATTGCATCTGTTACTTTCTTAAAATTTGATAAAATCAGCTTAAATTATTTTATATTAATGCCGTGTGTTGAACTCACCCGAGATAAAAAAAAATTGTTAGATTCACACATATTTGTTTAGTTTGATTATTCTTTATGTCCATTAATTGTATTTTTATAAATTCCTTGTGACAAGGTTTAATAAAATAAGTCTAAACCAGCCAGTTTTCAGCAGTATTTTTAAGAGGAAAAATAAACCGATAATTATGTGTAAAGTTCTTGCGAAAATGCTAAAAAAAATGTCTATTTTTGAAAAAAAAATAAACACCCGTTCAACCTTATACCTACATGAAATCCGAAACGAAAACTACAATATTTACGAGACCCACAGTGATCTCCGGAAGAAATTTGACAGGCCAGAAAAATATCAGAATCAAAGATAAGAGTTAAACACAAAGGGTTCCGGAGGGTCGAAGACTTAACTGGGTCCCTGACCTAGAAACATATCTTCATCAGAGATATCGAATGTTGAACTGATTCCCTAGAACTATTGTTCCAGTTTGTGATATTTTTGTTTTATAACTATTTGGAATACGAACAGAATCATAAAAAAAATTATTATTTTTTACACTAGCTTTCCGCCCGCGGCTTCGCCCGCGTGGACTATTTGTTTCTTTTCATTTCACGGGACGATATATTGCCTATGTCAATCACACTCTTATCACACTATTAGTGTAATAATTTACAAAATCGGTTCAGTAGATCCAAAGTGTTCAGATTGCTGTAGAAAATAATGTTATTCCAAAGTTTCCTTTTTGTATACTAGATGGCGTTGACCAAAAATGTGTATGTTTTCTGAATCGCGCTATGGTTTCCTCACCACTGTTAATACTTATACTTTCGATAATTTATAATATACGTCTACGTTCTGAGTATGAGGTATGTCATTTAAAAACCCACCCTACTTTTGATCGAGGGTTAATACATACGATATTGACACAAAGACTACCCCCTACAACCTCACACACTCACAAACTTTACCTTTTTTTATCAAGTATAGATTTTGAATTCTTAACCCAATTTTTCTTCCCCAGGTAGGCTGGCTAAGAGCAGAAGACCAGACAGTCCTCACGATGCACGAGCGAGCAGTCCTCGGAGCGAGGTACTCAGTCCACATGGATGCTCCCAGGACTTGGCAGCTGAGGATCAGGCCGCTCCGGGCCGAAGACCGTGGCTGCTACATGTGCCAGATCAACACACAACCCAGCATGAAGTGGCAGATAGGATGCATTGATGTTTACGGTAAGTGGAGTTAACTTTGATGGTGTGATGATGTGAAGTGATGTGATGATGATCAAGTGTTTGTAGCGGACCACATCCTATTATGTTCGTGGCAAAGGCAAAGAGACGATTTTGCTTCAGGATTTTCTCTCTTAGTTAACTTTGGCGGTAAAATTTTGTGTTTCAAGAGCAGCAGTAAGTGTGCTCGTTATCGCGCGTTTTGACTAGAAGATAGTTCAAAACTGGCCTACTCAAAATTGTAAGTGAAAGAATACCTAATTAAAAAAATAAAATATTTTATTCAAAATGAGCCTGCTTAAAACTGTTTACACGACTACAAACAGGGTTTTTTGTTACACCATCATCGATTTTTTGACCGCTAGATCGACTTGACCGCTAGTTCGCCTGATGTTAAGCGATACTGCGATCTACGATTGAGCGCGCTCGCCTAGAAGAAACCGATTTGCTCGTGATTTAAAGATCCCCAGATTATAGCCATCGGGGAAGACCCACTCGGGAAGCTCATTCCACATTTCAGCGGTACGCATGATTAAAGTGGACTTAAAGCGTTTCGTTCGGGTTTTTTGGATGTCCACCATGAAACGATGTCGCTTGTTTGTGCTTCTGGCCGTCCGTAGAAGAAAGGGCAAGAGGGAATAAGATCGTGGAGATCTGATGCGCAGTCTCCGAAATGTATAAATACGATACATTTACTACCTTACTCTTGGGCACGGTTCTCCACTTAGAGAAAGAGGGGTTAGGCTTTGGTCAACTAAGCTAGACTACTGCGTGTTGGCCGACTTCATATGGCGCCGCGCCGTCGAGAAAATCTCTCAGGCGTGCAAGTTTCCTCACGATGTTTTCCTTCCCCGTTTTTTTTTCACGATACTTTCCTTCATCGTTTTAAGTGAGTAATAATTAATTATTAATATACACAATTACGAAATGTCACAGGTCAAAGGCCTTGGATTCGAACTCGAGACCTACGACTTGACGGTCCAATGGTCATATCACTAGGCTATCACAGCTTATAAACAGCATCTTCATCTTTAACACAAATAAAATATCCACCTTCAACAAAATAGAGTCGAACAAACCCTCTATACTAGTATAACTATTATAGTTCTTTGTAAACCGATCAACGAGATAGAATGTCCATTCTAAGAGTCGGTTGACCGACAGTTCAACGGTGTCTGACAGCCTATCCATCACCTGTCAACGATTCACTGGATACTGTGACTTAAAAACACGACGGTCGAGTTGATTTTATTTTGAATTTCCTTTTTTATTGTGAATGGAGTTCACTTTTCTGGAAAACTACGGTTTTATTCAATAGCGTATTACTTGAAAGTATTTTTAAACTACCTCATTACTCTACTGCTACTCGTTCCTAGGTTTAATTTCAGGATCGAGCAAAGTGCTATTGCGTTATTCTATGAAATTCTCAGTAGTATCTTGGAGTTTAGATTTGGCAATGGTTAATGGAAAAAATAAAGAGCATTGATAGCCTTGTGATATGACCATTGGTCTGCAAAATCGTAGATCTCGAGTTCAAATGACTTTTCGTAATGTGCGTATTATTAATTAATTATAACTCGCTTAAAACGGTAAAGGAAAACATCGTGAAGAAACCTGCATGCCTGAGATTTTATCTCAATGGCCCAGGCCTGTGTAGTCAGCCAACCCTTAGTCGGCTAGCGTGGTAGACTAATAGCCCTTTCATTCTGAGCGGAGACCTATGCCCAGCAACGAGACGGTAAATGCGTTGAAGTTGCATGGAAACTCACACTTTGGAAATCCAAGCCAATTTGACGTATAATCCCAAAACATGCCGCTCAAACAAGTTCTAAATACCAACATAATATCAAGCAATTAAGGCAAATTTAACTTAAACGTCTTTTAGCGTAACTTAAGTGAGAGATAGGTAGCTTATCCGGTACACAACCCCTAGTCGGCCGTGCCTAAGCCTATTTAATCCTACTACGAATAGATTAGAAACGTCTTTAAGATATGGGTCACTCACTTTAAGTGGTAGGTGCGGCTTCTTGAAACGCGTGTATAGCATTCTTGTACGAGGCGACTTTTTGGAGAGGGATTGGAGTCATTTCCTTGGACATTTGAGGGTTGTGGCGTTAAATCGATCTGTAAGGTTATACCGTGCTTGTTGCGATCACCCCATGGATACGTGATCATTATTTTTTGCTTGGTTACTACCAATAGTCTCGACCCCTATCATCGGTATACTAATATATGGGTGTCCCCAAAACCTATTGTTTGGGTGCTATATAGTTAGGACAAAAAAAGGACCAATTTTAAGATCCTATTTTTAATGATATCAAAAGACACAAATACTCTAATCTCCTCGGGAGTTGTAAACGACATTTAATTTCCACTAAAATTACTATAGAAAATAATTCTGTTATTATGATTTATAAAATTAAATAATACAGGTCACAAAAATTCCAAAAAAAAGTGCTTCATTCCATACAATTTACGATGCTCTATTCAAAACCAAAAATATTACATCCGACCTTTTTCATTGCATGACAGTAGGTCAACATGAGCTACATTAAAATTATAATAGAACCCGGAAATCGGAATTCACCCGTGTGGTGCGGCCTTTGCAAGCGATCGATCACCCTGGTCTTATATGTCCCAGAAACTGGAATGGAATAAAATAGGTGCGGTGAGTCGGTGACATGTTGAAAAGGTACCTCAGGTAGGTCACGTAATCTACGTATAACTATAGAAATATTTATTGTGTAATATAATTTCGAATCGATTTATCTATTGTTGATAGGTAAACGATTGAGAAGTAGTCCTATTCTATTTGTGGATTTTTATTTTTATGAGAGATATTGTTATTTCATGCCTTTGGCACATGGCTTCACTTCCGTGGACATATAGAAGGAATCTAAACAGTAACCAACAGTAATGATCTCTTCTTTCTATGGCTCTGCATACAACAGATAGGTCAAGGAGTATCTCAGGATTTGGTCAACTAATTGAGATAACGAGGTACCGGTTTTAAGTTAGCAAAACAGTTTGTTCTAACAATGAAAACTCCAGTTCGTTTATGCGTCAACCCCTAACAAAAAAACAAATAGACAAAAAACATATTTTAGGGTTGAAAATAAATTGATTTGCAGTGGTTTGATAGCCGTCGCGTGTAAAATAATGATTTTCATCCGCATCTGGGTAAACTGGAAGCTAGCACCAACATAATTAGACTACAACTTTGCAGAAACATTGCAATTTGACAATATCATTAAGTTATGATATTATTCGTATAAAAGTAGTTTGGCAAAAAAATAAAAAAGATAATCTTCCGGCAATAGAAGTTATCGGTCCATCAAACACCCAGGTCCATCAAACACCCACATCCATAATCCTATTAATTTAAATTCCATATTTTACAATAGTCCTGCTCCCACCCGGGATACTCCATGGCTGTACTTCTATAGTGCAGTTGTGGAGTGTCCCGGTTTGGTGCCCCATCCCATATTAGATTAAAGTTCTCCAAAGGGCCTCTGCGCGTTAGACCTGTGTCCCCCCGCACGCCTGCCAAAGGACCGGATGTCTTCCACATGGGAGGCATGCCGTGATATCCAAGGTGGAGATACAAATAGTAATAATAGTAATAGTTTATTTGCCAAAATAATGATACATAGGTCATTTAATAACATTGTGAACATAGGTGGAAAGGGAGGTGGTAGGTACAGAGGCCAGCAGATCAGGGTACCCCAGCCTGTGAGACTGCACCGATCGATCCTCAACTTTATTACAATACTGTAGGGTCCATTTTCGTTCGGAAATCAGATAGCCCCGGGTAGCCCGTCTCGTCAGTGACTGTACTTTGCATCTTTACATGTTATGTTACGGTAGTAAAATATGATTGGCCAAAAAATAATTAAAACCGGAATAGCTAGAAATACTAAATTACTAAACACAAAATTCACAAAACACCATATTGTAATCATATTTCATTTGCGCAAGTTATTTTAATTTATGACGAAATTCCCGAGTCGACCAACCGACCCGAGTTTAGCAATTTCGTGTTCCGATATTTGCATGCCTCGGTCCCGGATTTCTTTTTCAATTTCGCACTTGTTCGGGACTTTATTGGACCTCGGTGTCACTTGGGTCGACAAGGCGCGGTAAAGAATGGTAAGCGTTTGATTCCAGTTAGGAAACGGGAATTATATTTAGAGTATAAGAAGGGTTATATGCAGGCGATAGGGTCATTGTTGAAGTCTATAGGGGAGGCCTTCATTCAGCAGTGGATGTCATTTGGCTGTTATGATACCTAATGAAGGCTTGGAGCTTTGGTTAAGTTTTATTTATTTGTATTGAATTAGCGACTTCATCTGGATCCCATCCCCCAAAACCTCGTGTAGCAGTCATGCGACTAGTCTTAGTATATTATAGATAGATATCTATCTATCTATATATATTATATATAATATTATAAAGCTGAAGAGTTTGTTTGTTTGTTTACTTGAACGCGCTAATCTCAGGAACTACGGGTCCGATTTGAAAAATTATTTTAGTGTTAGATAGCCCATTTATCGAGGAAGGCTATAGGCTATATATTATCACGGTAAGACCAATAGGAGCGGAGCATAAATGAAAAATGTTGCAAAAACGAGAAAAAATAAAATGCAGAAAAGCCAAAAAACCACGCGGGCGAAGCCGTGGGCGGAAAGGTAGTATTATATAAATACATACATACATACAATAATTAATATGTGGTTATGATTGGTATATTATCTCCAACCCAAAAAAGTTTACCACTGTCTAAATACAAACACACCATCACGCTTGTTTTCCCCGAAGCGTAAGGCAGAGGTGTACTTAATGTACACCCACATTTCACCGACATGTTTATGTAATAGAGGACGAGCCTATTCACTGGGCACATAACTATCCTAACTTCATGTTGCTACTGACAATTTCATAGAAAAACTCGATCTCTGGGAACCTAAGACCATAGCAGTCACGCTTAGGACCACTAGACTTTCAATAAAAACATTGAATTATAAACATACTCATCATCATACAACTAGTTTTCCTGTGTTCGAGTTACCCTAACAACTCAACTAGATACATGTAGGTAATTAAACTGAAGACTAACTTCTAGTCCAATTTGATGTGTATAAATTTTAGTATTTACCTTCGAGTTGTTTAGAGTTTCGAATAGCCTTTGCCTTGGTAAATATTTACGTATGCAAAGCATACACAGGACTATACAAAACTATAATTGGAAATCTGAATACATAAGATACATAAATATTCATACTTAATATTATAAATAAGAAAGCAACGGCGTAATCGGTAAGCTGATTTTGTTACTGAGATTGATGGGACCCAGGAGACAACTTTTGCATAAAACTTAACATGAAAATAACATAACATACCATCACGCCTGTATTCCCCGAAGGGTTAGGCAGAGGTGTACTTAATGTGCACCCACAGTTCGCCGGTATGTTTAGGTCCCATGTAATAGGGGGCGAGCCTATTGCCATTCACCGGGCACAAATCCAGACTCCGAGCTGCTACTGAGAATTTCATAGAAAAACCCAATAACAATTTGCTCGACCTGGGGATCGAACCCAAAACCTCTAGCGTCGCAGTCGCGATTGGAACCACTAGACTAACGAGGCAGTCTCACATGAAAATAGTAATAAATAAAAAAAATACTGATCAAACCCAGGACAATAAGCTTAGCAGCATTACTTACAGCCACTAAACCAATAAGACTTTCAAGTCAGTCAGATTCTGTAATAAAAAAGTATAAGTAAAGAAATGGATTTTTCTGTAAGCTTCAATTTTATTGAAAATGGATAAGTTTAAAACTTCTTAAAACTTATCGCACGAACACAATCTTTGAACTTAAAAATGTCGCATTGCTGATCTTCGAGTCAAAGAAAACATAAAATGGACTGAGTCAATATACAGTCAGATATTTTTCTTAAAACGATATTATAGTTCTTTGGGTATCTGTTACAGGATGCACCAAAAAGGTTTCTTTCTTTGCATAAATAAACTTTTTTGTTCAACCTCTTCGCAGAATATAGTCCGTTATTTTATTTTATTGTTTTTATAACACCGGAACACTTTAGTTATTTTTCAGAGACGCAGACTAAAAAAAATTTTGGGGAATTTATTACAACAATTAGAATCGCCCGTGGCTTCGCCCGCATAGGATCGGTTCGATCACGGTTATCTTGTAGGATTTAAAATCTATGTTTATCAGAAATAATGTAGTGTCCAAATGTTTAAAGAATCATTAAAATCGGTTCAGTAGTTTCAAAGTTTATCAATTACAAAAAAAGATATATTTCTCTATGGCTGTAATCCACCACGTTAGTCTACTACGCTCTATATTATAGGAAAATGAAACATACCGGCAAACAGTGGATGTTACACAATTTGCCCAACGTTTCTGGGAAATACAGCCATGATGGGACTTATTATTTATTCGTAGCATGCTGGTCTGCTTATGTTATCATGTCAAAAGTACTACTTAACTTCAAGAATAAAGTACTTGCTGACATGGCCATATAAAAGATTCCAAGAAAACAGCAAACCGCACATAGATACATAGAAATATTCAAAATGACACATCAAACAAGTAACACATATTGCATTTTAAAATGAGAAATTCTTAAGTAAAACGCCGCGGACCATCTCAAAGGGGAAGGAATAAAAATTCAACATTAAACATTTCCCGAGGAACTTGGGTATAAATAAAGTTTGTACTGAACTCCATCTGTAAGGTCTCAAGTGGGACACAGACGTAACTGTGATATATAGAAACATAATAGTGTGAAAACTTTAAGATTGCTTTCGTTCTCAACTCAAATCGAATGTTCTGCGTCTGATAGAGGGTAAACTTCGTTGGTGTTAGATAAAAGGGAGTTTCGTAAAGATCGAAGCGGTGTTTGTTTAGTTTTGTTTACGTGGAAGAAAAATTTTGCACCCAATTTGTGTCGATAAGGATAAATTCCGTATTTTCTCTATGGAGATGTCAAAGTTCAGTCGTAGTGAGGACAAAAGTATCGTTTATTTTCATCGATATTTCTAAAAAATACATTTAATTTTTCAATCTATAGATGTAATTAAAATTATCGATGTAAGGAAATTATATTTTCTAAAAGCCGAAAGAATCATTCATTATATTCATAAAATCATACATTTATAATATTTGAATATTATAAAATTTTCATAAAATAAATCAAATTACAAATATTACCGCATGCTTTAGCACGGTCACACAAAGGAAAAGTGGCCAACTAAAAGTTACTTTGATGTAGGGATGGGACATCAATTTGTTACACTTGAGTAAGTTGAGTCGTTGGCAAACTTTGCCGAGTGATTCCTATAAAAACAAAATTAAAGTTGTTATCATACTGGGTATGCTCGGCTACACATCAAGCTATACAAATCCAGTATACGGTAGCCTTGCATTGTACTATATATATTTATAATGCGAGCTCAGCCTATATTAGTTTTGTATAGCTTACTGTGTTGGTTACACATCAAGCTATAAAAAAAAACAAAATATGGATGTGTACATAATTTATTGCTTACTTTGAGTTATTTAAATAATAATATATAGTAAGAAAAGCCTCGACGAAACATTTTAATTAATTTCTTTTTTGTAGTCAAAGGTTTCATCAGTGACCAGCTGTGCCTTACGGTTTCACCTGCTTTGCCCTACTCCTAATGGTTATAGCGCAATCTTACATAGCCTACAACCTTTCTCATGAATGTGGCTAACATATACAAAAATATTTTTCCTATTTGACTGGTAATTTCAGAGATTTGCGCATGCAAACAAACGAACTCTTCAGCTTTATTATAGTAGTGTAGATTAAACCAATTAATAATAATCTTTAAAAAAAAAATCGAGCAATATACTAATACTTAGATTACTTAATAGAGTCGTTTACACAGTCAATTAGGTTAGTATCAGACTCGTGAACATTTAATTCGAAAATAGAATGACGCAAACCAAACTAAAACACTAGCGCATCGTATAAAAGTTAATCGTATAGAATGACGCAAACTAAATAAATCGACTACCGCATCGTATAAAAATGTCACCTGCTCTTTCTCCCAACACTATTAACCGTGTCACTGCAGTATTCTTAAACTTTTGTAATTTACTTTTACACTTCCTTCCGTTTTAAATGACACAAATTGAAAACATTAAATGGATAGTTTAATAAACAACTGACTGCCTCGTAAGCCTAGTGGTGCTAGGCGCGACTGCTATGCTAGAGGTCCTGGGTTCGATCCCCAGGTCGAGCAAAGTGTTATTGGGAATATTACTATGAATTTCCCAGTATCAGCTCAGAGTCTGGATTTGTGACCGGTTAATGGCAATGGGCTCGCCCCCTATTTTATGGGAATACAGGCGTGATTGTATGTATCATCATCATATCAGCTTATTGCCATCCACTGCTGAACGTAGGCCTCCCCGAAAGAGCGCCAACTATCCCAGTCATTTAATAAAAAAAAACTGGAAACTGCATGGTTTAAGGTTGACTTAGATTTTTAGGTGCTTAGAATGTTGGCTTAGTGACTCTGGAGTAGTGATGCTCAGTGACTCTGGAGGCTTAGTGACAGCCAATGCGAAGTGGGCCCGTCTTGTCACGTCCCATAGATACATACTTCTTATTACAACATTTAGGTGACATTCTCATTCGTCGGGAAGGAATAAACTCATATGCGAAAAAATTGACTCTGAGTTCAAAACGGCTACAAGCAATATTGAAAATTTCAAAATAAAAAAAACACCACAAATGTGACAAGTAACGTCACATTGCGTTTCCACATTCCAAAATAATTTGGACATAAATGGTAGGCTCAGGACGTAGTTTATGTTCCAATAAAATTCTATCGAAATCTGTTTGATATAATGTGAAAAGGTAAGAAAAAACCGTCGATTTACTTTTTACAACTACGTTATTATTATATTGGTATGGATCGTAGCTTTATGAAACAAAATTATGTCATACAAAAATTAAAAACACAATCTCCTGGTGTTCCAGTGGAAGTCACTAGAGTAGGCAAAACTCAATCGATAAAATTCCCAGTTTCCCAACACTACTTGTACTGGCCGTTGTATACTTAAAGTTTACCAATTTATTTTTATTCGCACCTCCGTTTTGCATGACTCAAAAGGCAAGTCGCCAGCATTTCCAATTTCAAACTTGTTCCATTGCATATTGCCGCCACTTGGGGTCGTTCGATTAGTTTTTGCTATTTTTACAAGCTTATTTTTTGTGATGTTCTTAGTTTTAGCTGCCTAAGTACATAATATATTTCCTAAGTATATATTATTATAAGACTGCTTCATTAGTCTAGCTGTCCTAAGCGCGTTTGCTACGCTGAAGGTCCTGGGTTAGATTCCCAGGTCGAGCAAAGTGTCATTGGGTTTTTCTATGAAATTCTCAGATGCAGCTTGGAGTTTGGATTTCTGCCTTGTTAATGGCAATAGGCTTGCCCCCTATTACATGAGACCTAAACATACCGGCAAAGCGTGGGTGTACATTAGTACACCGCTGCAACCATCCGGGGAATACAGGCGTGATGGTATATTATAAGAAATAAATATTTTATAATTGTTGATATTGCATCTTTTCTGAGATAAAACCTATGTGTAATTAGCATAAATGATTTTTTTACGTACATCTCTGCAACCCTTTGGGAAATACAGGCGTGATGGTATGTTATGGTATCAAAATATAGTTTCTATGTAGTGCCAGTGATTCGGTTTCTTAGGGCGGAAGATATCTTTATCTGGGTGGGTAGTTTAATACTAGTATCCAGTACTAAGTGGTACTAATTTCATTTTGTTAAGTTAAAAGGTAATGCAGCCAGTAATATTAGGTAACTTTACAAATGAGACGTGACAATGCAAGATGACAAGGTGACACTATGGTGTCGCTCGGTCGTTACGGTTGCCGCTAATTAAGTATAAAGCAAACTTAATTATATAAAACAGCCTCATTATTGTAGCGACATCTAGGGAGCTAAATAGAACTACATCAAAACAAATCCTGAATCGCGCAAGCAACATTTATCTGTATATATGGCAGACATCAACTGTGCGTCGTCTCGAAACACCCGCCTGGTCGGGGTATCCATCCTTTGGGTAGAGTGGCAATAAACTAGTCCCTCGACAGTGGGACTCCAGAGTGATCCTCATCATCATCATCAGCCTATACTAGTCCAATGCTGGACGTAGGCCTCCCCTAGCGTGCGTCATTTCACCCTGTCCTGCGCTTTTTGTATCCAGCTTCTGCCAGCAACCTTTCAGAGTGATCCTAGATTGATTTAATTACAGTTTTTTTTTCTATTGAGCACTAGAAAAACTATTCTTCAAACACGGCTGTTGTGCGCAAAGTCTTAGGGTTCAGTTCTCCATAGCAGTTGTGTTTGAATTTGAACAGATATAGACTCACCCCTAATTAAATATAGGACAAATATAGCGACAAACTGTGGCAGTTTACCACTGACTTACCCTCCGGGGAATATAGGCGTGATAGTGTATTAGCAAAAAGAAAAACAATGCGATAATTTGGGACAAATCCATTGGTTAATAAACTAGTTCACGTATGATGGAAAAAAAATCCAGAGGAAAATAACATTTTCAATACCATCAATAAACAATAAGGACAATTTATTCAAATTTAAAATAACCTTTTTAACAAAAACAGCTCTTATGATACCACTGAATAATAAACACGCATTAACAATTCATGTTAACCCAGAATAGACGGTTTGAAATAAACCATAGTTAAAAGATTCTCCTGTCCCGTCCACTGTCAATAAAGGTTTAATTCCGTAGACCATACAGTTAAACCCGTAATGATTGATCGGCCAATTTTTGCACTCCGGGGTACAGGTTTTATGCCATCAGGCGTAGGGTTGCCATAGTTTGGTTTGTGATCACTCAAATCATACATACCATCACCATCACGCCTGAATTCCCCGAAGGGTTAGGCAGAGGTGTACTTAATGTACACCCACAGTTCGCCGGTATGTTTAGGTCCCATGTAATAGGGGGCGAGCCTATTGCCATTCACCGGACACAAATCCAGACTCCGAGCTGCTACTGAGAATTTCATAGAAAAACTCAATAACACTTTGCTCGACCTGGGGAACGCATCCAAGACCTCTAGCGTAGCAGTCGCGTTTAGGACCACTAGACTAACGAGGCAGTGGCAGTGGGTTTCGACTTCTGATTTATTAAATATCCTCAAAAATATGAATTTTCCAGTGAAAGATAAATCTCGTCCCATTACTTACTAACAAAGCTACTGAGATCACTAAGCGTCCGATGTGCTTAACCGGAGGGACGCAGGTTCTAACCCTGCCTGGCACAAAAGTTTTCTTTCCCTAGAAAATTCATTAGTATCTTCTGTTTATTCCATTTTTTTAATTTAGGTATTTTTAAATAAATTCCTTTCATTATTAAAGATAACACGTTACATTTACATAACCCGGTATCCAAGAACCAAGACATATTTTTGAATTCAATCAGGGTTGTCAAATTTGACAAATTTGTTTGGGCTTCGGGCTGACCTTGATAACGTTAAGGTATTTAAATAAGACAACAGAACGATGAAGTATTGGCGAAATATAAAAGGTTAATCTGACTAAAAAGAAAAAAGTATGTTCGAAAAATAAAAGAAGCGCTGCACACATGGCTTTAAATTGAAAATCGTTTCATGTTATTTGTAATGCTATTATTTTGTAAATACTAGGAACAGATCATTTTATACAGCTCACACAGGGATTAAATACGACAGAATGGAGTTGAAATTACTTGTGCGTTACACTAAATTAAATTCTCAATTATTTTCATTCGGCACAACGTGTCCGGTGATATACCTATAAGGCGGAATATCCTGCATGAAATAAAAATATCGTCATCATATTGGGTGACGTAAAATAAAACTTTGTAATATGGATCATTGATCAAAGGTTGAGCACCCCTGTCAATGTTTGACTGGCACTTGCAAATACACGTGGTCTCTTTGAGTTTAAATTTCGAAGCCTATTTTGTAATCGCCATTTTTCTAAGCTTGTTGGTTTTGACGTGAATTTAAAGTTATTATTTTTTGTAAGCTAAATTAATTCAAAGTATTCTGTATTCTTCTAAATTTCACTATGTGTATGAAAACCGTTAATTTCTCTTAAAAGTCGGTCATGATATATATGATAACATCATCCTCATCATATATTGCGTCCTCATCGTCCCACTGCTGGGCCCGCGTCCCTCCTCAGAACGAGAAGGGCTAGGCTATAGTCTGCCACGCTAGCCTACTGCAGATTTGAAGACTTCACAAGCCGTCGACAAAATATCTTAGGCATGCAGGTTTTCTTACTGTGTTTTCTTTCACCGTTTAAGCACGTGATAATTAACTATATTAATACGCACACGACTTCGAAAAGTCAGAGGCATCGGTCGAACTTGAGGCCTCGAGAAATTAGGCATGCAAGACCTCAATAAATGCTGTTGTTGTAAACTTGTAACCACTGCCACCACTTGAATAAAAGAATACACAAATAGCACAATAATGGCATAAAAGTCGCCATTTAATTTTTGATAAGGGCTGCACTCACACGGCTTCAAGCCTTACAATATTAATGCGAGAGTTTAAAAATAGTCGTAGCATATCGAACCGTACAGTCGCAACCAACAATATGTATTACCTGAAGTTTTATACAAAAAAGATAATTATATTTATTGCCTACAGGCCGTCTTATTCCTGCTCGTACATTCTCGAATACGGGAAATTCCCATGGGATTAGACAAAACGAAAATTCTGTACACGGACAGACTGAAATTGTAAATTATATGTGATTACTACAGATGTAACAAAATTACAGTGATTAAACTCTCCGGAAAGAAAGTAAATTAAAAGTATACATTTAAAAAAAGAAGAAATCAAAGCCCGCGTTAATTAGTTTCTACAAAAAGCGTCTCTTATCTTTTAACACAAAAGGAAAAGAAACTTCACCCAATATATTTTTCATTAATCAATGTGACCCAATTCTTGTTAGCGTGACTATTTCTTGACATTTTGCACGTTCTAGTAATTTATGTTACTAATTAACACTGTCTATCAAAATTTAAAAAAGTCAGACTGGTTTTACTTTGATAAATGCATCCAGAGAAAAATTTAGATTTATATTCAACATTTTCATTTTAAATGAAATATTATTACGTTTGCGGCTGACTCCGGAAATACGATTGAGTTAAGTAGGTTATATTATTTGCTAATTGCTATTTGTCTAGGTATTGTTCTTTTGTTGAATTTGTTTTAATAAAATTTATTGACAAGTATTTTTTTATATTAGCCTACATTGTCCCACTTTTGAGCTGCTGTGCTACTGTGCTTATTTATTTATTTATTCCTTCCAATGCCCAATGCCCAAGCCAGGCATCCAGGTCATCCCTCCATCTCTTCCTACATTACATACCATCACGCCTATATTCCCCGAAGGATTAGCCAGAGGTGTACTAATGTACACCCACATTTCGCCGGTACGTTTAGGTTGTTAGGTTATGAGATAACATATATTTCTGTAAATGCAGTTATTCAATCTTAACTCAGAATGTTCAGGGATTTTATAACAATAATGTTATTTTATAATTAAATAAAGACTATTAGATATTATTATTCCTATGTTTTAAGTCCCTCTCTGGTTAGATATATTTCATTTATTGTCGTAGTGTAGTCTCCACCCTATATATAAACAAGAAAAACTTAATGAAATTTAAGGCTCTGTTGAATGCAAATCATTTGCGCTGAAGGAAAATGGTTAAAGTAACAAAAAGTTTTTACAAACGTGCGCGGCACGATAAATCACAACAATAATGTATAAATTCCATTGAGTTAGTAAGAACTGCCACACTAAGGTAGTCTCACAAAATAAAATTTGTGCACAATAAATATTTGAACCAGTGGAAGGACGTAATAATATACTGCAGTCGTTGTTTTTTTGACTGCCTCGTTAGTCCAGTGGTCCCAATCGCAACTGCTACGCTAGAGGTCTTGGGTTCGATCCCCAGGTCGAGCAAAGCGTTATTGGGTTTTTCTATGAAATTCTCAGTAGCAGCTCGGAGTCTGGATTTGTGCCCGGTGAATGGCAATAGGCTCGCCCCCTATTACATGGGACCTAAACATACCGGCGAATACAGGCGTGATGGTATGTATGTATGTATTGTTTTTTTACGATTTTTTATAGGTATTACATTAAGCCAGACATTATATTTATGTATTTAATAGGAACCTACTTTAAAGAAAGATTACTTTCCGCGTTTGCAACTCACCTGGGAGCTTACTGTATAAAACGTGTAGCAAAAACTTGTTGTTCGACGTTCTCCTGCACAATAATAGCTCAATGGAAAATTCACCTTTTTTCACCCCTCTGTACCTTTTTTCACCCCTCTTAACCGTGGTTTCATCCCCTCGGCAGTGGTACAAAAAGTTTTTGCGTTAAAAATTGGTAGGCCCTTGCGGTGAGTCGTGCGTTCGCTTTTATCGTTCAGATTTTCTGTTTTTAGGTTATGTTGTACATTTTTTATGTCTATGCCTAAGTCTGGAAGGTGTTACGATGCGGTTTATGTAAATGTGTAACTTAGTTTTCTATGTGGCGCTTGGGGACTGAAGAGGTAGATTCTTTTTATTACTTTTAAAGTCGTTATATACTTTTTACGTTTTAAAAGCAGGTTTTATTGCAGGTCAAGTTGTGTTTAATAAAAAAAAGAGATGTTAACTCGACAACTGGCTCATGGCTTACTTAAGGAATCTACTTACTTACTTAAATAAATTCTCACTAATTTGAATAAGTTTTTTTCGGCTGATGACTGCCTCATTATTCTAGTGGTCCTAAGCGTGTCTGCTACGCTAGAGGTCCTGGTTTCGATTCCCAGGTCTAACAAAGTGTTTTTCTATGAAATTCTCAGTAGCAGCTCGGATTTGTCTCCGGTTAATGGCAATAGGCTCGCCCCCTATTACATGAGACCTAAACATACTGTAGTACACCTTTGCCTAACCTTGGGGAGAATACAGGCGTGATGGTATGTATGTTCTATTATGTCTTATATTCGCGTAGGTGTCGATCAGAAATTAGTAAGTTGCGTGTCCGTAATAATTATGTTCCAAATGGTACTTAGCGCTTATTCAATACTTAACCAATGACTTTTTTATTGTCTACAGTGCCACCCGACATAATGAGTGACGAAACCTCAGGAGACGTGTCAGTCCAAGAGTTGGAGAACGCAACTCTAACCTGCAAAGCGACAGGACACCCGCCTCCGAAGATCACGTGGAGAAGAGAGGACCACGAGCCTGTGCTGCTCAAGAAACCACAGTCTAGGGAATTCGATAAAGGTAAGATGAAGGCAATTGAGGAAAATAAGCTGCCAAAGAATACATTACTTACAAGTAACTAGTTGTATGCGGACTGTTGATGCACGAGCGCATTGCACATCTGGGGAAACATGCCTTAACCCCAGATGAAATAAGGGAGCTCACCCCTAAGAAAATCCTGCAGTTTATAGTAGCTGCAGAGTTTAGCGGTTAACTTTAAATCAATAAGTGGCGATCACAGTAGACTAACTGCGGTTGCAGTGATATTACAGCCACAAAACAACATTAAAAAAAAACTAGTCGTAATTTACAAGTTACAATTATATTTGAACAAACGAAGATTTCGACAATACAGCGTTTATAAGTATCATACTACATTTCAATCGATAGGTATGTGCCTCAATTCGATCGGTAAATTGCAACTTGTTTAGGCCCTAGGATAATAATAATTTGGATCAAATTGAACATCAGTACCTACCTTCTATTCTTGATTGAATACAATCGGTCCTTTCAGTCGCTAGGATCGCCTTTAACGCGGTCTTTAAACAATTCATTAAAAATAATTTTACTTACAACGTATGAACTATATATAACTTGACTATTAATGAACCACGGTTTAACATTGAAATAAAACTACTTTTCACGGATTTTATCGCGGATTTTACAGCATCCATAATCACGGGTGGACTGTCCACCCGTGACTATGGATGCTGCAAAGGATCCGAAACGTCGGTTAAAAATATCAATACAACGCGATAAAATCCGTAAAATCCGTGTCTAATATTCGCGTTAGTGTTAGAAACCAGTAAGCCACGGTTTAAGTTATTAAATAAAACAGTTAATAAATAGTAAGCTATTAAAACAATATTTTTTTAATTACTTTATACATCGCTACCTCTTCGTCAATTTGAAATTCGTCAATTCCACCCATTTGAAAGCCCTGCTTACTTTCTAGGCTCATAAGTTCAAAACGGTTTGAAGAATTTAAGCTAACTCAAAACTAAATAGAGAGCATCAAGTAGAAATTGAATTTTTCAATCAAAGCACAAAAGAAATAAAAAACTTTCGCTCAGACTCAGAAGTCATAAATGCCTCAATCCCACAAGGTAGTGTTATTGGCTGTCTCTTGTTTCTCATCTACATCAATGATTTACCTAAACATATACAGGGTCCTTGTGTTTTGTTCGCCGACGATATCTCCCTTTTAATCTCGTGCAAAAATAATATAAATATAAATAATAAACTAACTAATCTACTTAATAATACACTTACCTGGATGAACCAACACAACCCAGAAATTAATTATACAAAAACTAAATTAATAACCTTCCACCCATATCAAAAGACCTCTTTGGAATTAAATTTCATATTCAATAACAATAAATTAGAAATAGTTAAAGACTTTACGCTACTTGGATTAAATATAGATAAGAACATAAATTGGAAATCACACGTTAAAAAAATTAAGTCAAAACTTTCACAATTTTCATATGCCCTCCGGGAAGTCAAAAAGGCAACTAATTTAGAAACTGCACTTGTCACATATTATGCCTATGCCTATTCGTGGCTAAGCTACGGCGTAATACTGTGGGGGAATAGTACAGACGCACCTTCTCTTTTTACCTTACAAAAAAAACTCATGCGTATTCTCGTTAATATAGAAGATACAGATAGCTGCAAACCCCACTTCCAACGCCTAAACATCTTAACTCTACCTTGTATATATATCCTAGAATCATGCAAATTTGTAAGAAAACACAACGAGTTTTACACTACACAAGAAGACAAACATCTACCATACTCATTAAGACATAAAGACAGACTAAACTTACCAAACTCTCGGCTAAAAATGCATTCAACCAGTCCATTCGTTATGTCAATAAAAATATATAATAATCTACCACAAATAATTAAAAATGAACAAAAAGATAGTATATTTATAAAGAAATTAAAGGAAATGCTATTAAAAAAGAGTTACTACGACATAAGCGAATACCTAAATAAAAACCATGACAAATAAAATTAGCTTCAGTAACAAAGAAGACTACCTTCATTTAAGTCTAACAACAACAACATATTCAAAACAAACTATACAAATAAATAACTTTATAAATATGTTTAAATACATAATAATAAATACATAATTATATAAATCTTACTAGGTATATTGATACAATATGCTAATAAAATAAACGGTATATAAATAGTATATACAAAACAATAACTATAAAAAAATAATAATTAAGAACATAAATAAAAAAAAAATTAAAAAACTAAAAAAAGTAGTAGGTATAACAAATATAAAAATAGAATGCCTTCCTCCTCTCTCCTAAATTGCCGTGCCCGACAGGGTCCATGATTGATACCTACTAAATTACTGTGTAACACCTGTTAACATTGTGGAGTGCAATAAATATATTGAGTATTGAGTATTGAGTAAATCTGAATCTCAAAACAAAACAAGTTAGGAACAAAACATCTGGCTTCACACGACTTTGTTTACACACTCATATCTTAAAGTTTAATCTTAAGATTATGCCCGACATGTATGGGATAACCAGACACAGGTGCTGAAACAAATTGGTAGGTAAGGGAAATGTGTTGCTCCTATTACCCGCTCCGTTGACTATCTAAAATACTAGATACGGTACAAAATCTGGTCCTTTGAGTCTTTTTGCTTTTTTCGTTGAGTTTGGTGTTTTTGTGGTAATGTGCCTTTTGTCCTGCTTGGGGGATTTTTTAAATAAGTTTTTGTATCAAGGTAGATGGAATAAAAGATTTGGTCCTTTGATTCTTATTTTTTTTTACAAAATAATTGAATTTCTTTTACTGAAGACATAATGACCACTGATATTTAGTGTTAGATTTATTATTTCTCATAAGATGTTTCAAAGAAGGCTTTACAAGTTAATGTTTTCTTTTTTAATTAAATGGCGTCAGAATATTCTATTACGAACGAACTGGTTAGAAACGCTGAAAGAAACTCACTGAATAATGATCTATTTTAAAGTCCAAACAGTAGTAAAATTATCAAATATGGGAGTTTTTATAATGTAGGGCAAAATCTAAACAGAAGGCCTGTTTAGATTTTGCCCTACATTATTAAACTTTCATATTGTAGAAAGAGTCCTTGGAGCTTTGACTTGACCTGTCCTGACTGAGGCCACGCATACATCAGTCATCGTGTGTTTCAACCATTATACAGGAAGCTCCACGAAATGATAGTCACTTATTATAGAACTATGTCTAAATAAATTTACTATTTTTAATAGATTTACTATTTCGTATTTACCTTAACATGCAGGTAGGTACTCTAAAGCAGAAATTAAGCGGTAGCGGTGAAAGGAGACCGTATAATTAATGACTCTTAGAACCACTGCCGTCTGATCTCCAAAACCGTTGGGGAAATTATGTTTTTCAGTGTTTAGGTATACCTTTACGTGAAATGCTATTAATAACAACAAGTTATCCAAATTTCAAATTTACGCATTAAAACAATGACAAAATTTATATTCAAACATTTCTATTTTGAGTCACTTCAATTATTTTAGAAATACATCAGACGTGTCACGTGATATTCTTAGTACAACATCACAAAGGACATTATTATATTACAAAAAGGACATATTTCATAAAAGAAAGGATGATACTTTATTATTTCATATCACAAAATAGATGAGCTATTTTAAACCTTGGGATTTTGTTGGCTCTCTTGTTGAAAATATAGGGACTTTAGTTGAAGTCATCTTTTATTTAATAAAAAGTCAGTTCAAAGTACAATGAAAATAAAAGTTAAGTTTTTTTATCTTGAGGAAATCCTCATGGAGTTTCGCCAGCTGGGGAAGGCGATGGGGTTTGTCAAACTCCACCTGGAGTTGGTGACCTACTGACTTGAACCACGCGGTTGTTTTGCCTCACCAGTTTGACTACATCGGCTTGTGACAACACAATCTGATATGCCGTACAATTTCTATACTAAAACTCTTATGCGGGATAGACCATAACTTCTCAATCCCCATCAAAAAATAAAACGCTTTTAATTTAGAACCTTATTAGTCGATTAAAATATTTTTGCAGTATACGTCTTATATGACTTCTTATTGTCTTCAGTAAATAAGGACTGCCTCATTAGTCTAGTGGTCCTAAGCGCGACTGCTACGCTAGAGGTCCTGGGTTCGATCCCCAGGTCGAGCAAAGTGTTATTGGGTTTTTCTATGAAATTCCCAGTAGCAGCTCGGAGTCTGGATTTGTGCCCGGTTAATGGCAATAGGCTCGCCCCCTATTACATGGGACCTAAACATACCGGCGAAATGTGGGTGTACATTAGTACACCTCTGCCTAACCCTTCGGGGAATACAGGCGTGATGGTATGTATGTACGTCTTATATTTAATTTAATTTTACACAAGGCCTGTTATTTTCAATAAATTCAACATTTAGTCACAATTTTTTATCAATTAAAGCAACTTCATGCATCATATTCTGTGTTCTATGTTGTGTCCTTGTTCTTAATTCAAACCGGGAAATTAGGGAAAGTGTATGTTTGCGCATACGCGTTAACCAGATGTATGTTTTAATGTCTTACACATTACATATGTATTGTATTCTTGTTGCGATTTGTTCTAATTATATTTAATTAAGCGACCGTAGAATGATTTCATTGTATATTTTTGTTGGTATGTTCCTATGTATATTGTATGAAGAAAAGGATGTAGATAGAATATTTTTTTACATGCTGGGACACAGGCCTCGTCTCGGTGAAAGGGAGTGGGCCGTAATCCACCAAGCATGCTAGTACGGGCTGGTAGATGTCACTAATTGGCGTTTTCTAAGAAATTCTCAGTAGCAGCTCGGAGTTTGGATATTTACCCGTTGAATGGCTATAGGCTCACTCCCTATTACACGGGACCTAAACATAAGGCGAAATGTGGGTGTACAATAAGTACACCACTGCCTTAATCCTACGGAGAATCATCATCATCATCATCATCATCAACCCATTACATTGTCCCACTGCTGGGCACGGGTCTCCTCTCAGAGCGAGAGGGAATAGGCTATAGTCCACCACGCTAGCCTACTGCGGGTTGGCAGACTTCACACGCCGTTAAGAAAATCTATCAGGCATGCAGGTTTCCTCATGATGTTTTCCTTCACCGTTTAAGCGCGTGATAATTAATTATTAATACGCACATGACTTCGAAAAGTCAGAGGTGCGTGCCTTGGATTCGAACTCGAGACCTTTGACTTGGCAGTCCAATGGTCATATCACTAGGCTATCACTGCACTACGGGGAATACGTGCGTAGTAATATGAATGTTTTTTTATGTAAAGGGAATGGAATACATAAACGAAAAGATCCTATGCAAATGAGATTGGTATTAGACCATATAATACTTCAAAGATGTACCACTAAATGAATGAGGTCGGTTTTATTTTTAATTAAAATAAATACTGAAACAATAAAGCCTCTTTTTACTTTTTAAAGTACACATCCTTGGATTTCCTTCTTTGATGTAAGTAGGTCGGTACTACATAATATATTAAATATGTAGATCACTTTATTCTGTCTTTATTCTCAAATATCGCACTCATTCAAATTAACAAAAAATATATAACATGCGCTTACATTGATTTATGATATTAAAATATAGCATACCCACGCTTATATTCCCCGAAGAGTTAGGTTAGGCAGTGTATTTATAGTACACCACTAAATTTCCGGTATGTTTAGGTCCAATGTAATGGGGGACGAGCCTATTGCCATTCAACGGGTACATATCAAAACTCCAAGCTGCTACTGAGAATTTTATAAAAGAACCCAATAACACTTTGCTCGAGCCAGGAATTAAACCCAAAACCTTTATCGTTGCTGTCGCGGTTACGACCACTAGACTCCTGATGGCAGTCAATGATATTAATATTTCTCTCAATAAACATTTAATAAGCCTTCCTTAAAAAAAGCCAGATGGAGTGACGATTTTCGGCTGACAGCTGGCAGTGCTGGATGAGAAAAGCCGAAGATCGGGCTCTGTGGTGTTCACGAGAAGAGGTATTCGTCCATAAGTAGATGATAACAGGCCGATGATGATAGTGGTACTACTATAAATGACCTATATATGGTCATTTATAGTAGTAATGTTATATCAGAAACTCCAACGATCATTGTTCAAAACACAGTAGGTACATTTCCCTACACGGAGTTCCTATGAAAGCACCTAAGTACTCATAAACTAAATTACTCGTTCCATCAACAGTTTCTAAGTTTCAAGCTCGTTAGAAGGTACTTACTGATGCACAAATCAAAACAAGTTATTCAAGAAGACATCATTAAAACTTATTCTATGTAATGTATTTCTTGGTAGTTCAATGGTTATATCATTATGCTGTAACTGCACCCTAGTAATTTCACCATCATCGTCACCAGCCCGTATTCGTCCACTATTGGAGGTAGGCCTCTTTCAGTGAATCTCTTTTCATCACTACCAGTTTGCTTAGTTGCTACCAGCCGCCTTCTGCAAATCGTCCTGTAAATTTATGCGGCGGTAGCCTAATAGCTAGGGCGTCAAGGCGACTCAGCTCAAGCTCAGCTCGAGCTCAAGCTCAGGGCGACTTGCGATCATGTGGTTGCCGGTTCGAAATCCACCCATTGCACTACCGACGTTAACCTACTCGTAACACAAGCATTTAACTTAGTACGAGGGATTAACAAGAATACTAGTAATGTGCAGTGCTACCCACATTACTAGTAAGCTTTTTAATAACAAGAAAAGACATCGTCACTCCAGCTTGAGTAGGTACTCGGATAACTTGACCCTGTAGATACAATTGGCAATTACAAATCGAACTGCCAAGATTTCTCATACTAAGTTAAAGAACACACGACTCCATGTATCATTCTGAATCACAATGAATAATAGATGACAACTATTTATGGAGCAGCATGGATCGGTTGAATCGATTTCCCTAAGTGGCATTAGATAAATGCGAATTGTGACATGTACGAATATCACAAGTGGTTCTAGAATAATTAATTTATTTTGTCTGTAGGTATGTGAATATTTGTGTTTTTAATCGTACCAATGATGCAGGAGAAAATCGTATTATATGCTATTTTTTATTTTTTATGGCATAACTCGGCAAACGAGCAGGCAAGCTATCTGATGGTAAGTAGTCATCGCCGCGACTAAATATTTTTATGAAACAAATTACAACATAAGAGTTAACCTTCTTTTTGTTATTAACAAATGAAATATACATATCTAAAATAGTACTTGAAAAACAAATATAGCAATATTTAAAATAACATTAAAAAATACAAGTTTTAGAATATATTTTATCTGTATTTGCACGAATATAGTAATGCCCTCAACAATTTGGAAGCCTCTTTCTCCCTCTCAATTCTAATTCCACATCTTAAGTCTGAAAGCTTAAGAGACTTTTATAAGCTTTAGAATATCATTTATTTGTACAAAATGTAGGTTATAATAATATGAGATGTCAACAGTTTGAGGACTTCAATAATATACCTTACTTTTAGCAAAGTAAATGGCATTTTAAACACACTATTGGCTTTTTTCTATTTTTGTCATCTCCTCAATAAAAACTTCGTTTAGGCCTACGTACGCTTTCATAGAAAGGCCACAAGAATAATTATATTGTTCCATCTGTCATTAACAAAATTTATTTCTCTACACATTTAAGTTAGTACTTTGTAACTACTTCGATGTTATCATTAAACACGTTGACACCTCTAATATAAATATTACACTTGACAACTTAACTTTACCTTCCACTATAAAGTGAAAACCCTCAATTTCTCAAAAGTTCTGTATCCCAGGACCAAACCTCCGATCACTGTGACAGTAACTTTAAGGAAAATAAAAGGAAACTTTATAAAGGGTAGATTTTAGTATTAATGGTCCTAAGGGGCGATTCAAGCTGGCAATAAAGGACCACTAAGGTGTTGCTTAAGAGATAATGTCAAAGTTAAGTTGTTGACGTATTTAAGTCCCTTAGAACGCAAAAAGTTTAAAATATAGTGATATCAAGTTTAATCTATTAGCTTTATGTTTCAATACAGTTGAGTTTGCTTAGTAGATTATAATTTTAAGGATAATTTATTGATTTTATATACTTTTATTCATGTAAATATTGTTAGTAATAACCACGTTAAATTAAATTAAGTAAATAAAAACGAAGCAACTCACTAAATCAAATATAAACAAATCAAACAATATCATTTATATTAATAAGACAAATGACCTAATAAATCATCTAATCAGTTACTAGATTATTTTTTATGAATTAATGTTGCTTTTTTACAATAGCGCACACACACTCGTAACATACAAATAGGAAGAAATAAATTTTAGATACCACTCGACGTGGTGAAATTACAAAGAAGAATAGGAAAGCTCATCTGCTGCTTGCATTGTGATGTTTTTCGGTGAAAATGTAAGAAAGGGTAAAACAGTTAAATATATTTTTCAAAACAAGTAGGTATTCGTATATCTAGTCGCTGAAAATCAGCGCTGTGATTCTGCATTCCGCACGAGTCATAGCATTAAGCTGAGCGAGGGCCGTTTCGCGTGGATGTGACGCATACTACCGCAATAGTTTTACTCCTATGTTCATATAAAAATGTATTTTGTGTGCGTCCTGTCTATGTGAATAAATTTATTTTCTTTCTTTCTTTCTTTCTATATCATTAATTTGCCAACCTATCGCTCACTCGGTATATAGTAAATTTATTCAATTGAACATTAAAGCTTGAAATAATGGTTGTATTTCGATCCAGTCTCGGTATATTTTGGTAAATTATGTGTTACGGTCACGCAACCCTAACAGCATATTAAGTCATTTCCTCCAGTTTACTTTGGCTAACTCCAAAATAAACGCCATATATTACGTACATCAAACCTATTTGGAATACTAAAATGTTTGCCATCTTTGTCGTCTTTTTCGTTAAAGAATAATAAAAACTGCAATACCTACTGTAATATATTTTCTAATAGGTGTTGAAGGCAAGAAAATAAGTACAAACCTTTATACAAACACTCATGTCTTTTCCGTCTTTCTTTTCGGGGTAAGTAGAAACTACTAAACGCTAATTGCTACAATCCTTCCATAGGTACTTCTTTTGCTTCGTCCACACTCATAAATATTGTCATACACACGCGCCAGTTGCGGGTACTACGCACCTGACCTCTTTGAAGGACCTCACCAATAAGGTTGGTGCCTTTCTAGGGCTTCCCCTCCCAGCAGCTCGACTAACAAATGTTAGTCGAGCAGCAAATGCTGTATAAATCTTTTCGTTAGAAAATAAATTTCCAAATTTAAATTATGACTGTTTTTACAGTTTTACACTCTAATTACACTTTAAGCTTGTAGACCAACGTTGCCAGCGTATAACCTACTTAAGTTGTTAGTATTATTAATGCTATCGTGGGTGGTGATAATTACAGTAATATTGATTAAAAACCGTGGCCTATAGTGATTAATAAATGGGATATTATAGTAGAAGCAATCAATATTGATTGGTTGTCACAGCTTGAATTTATTTATTATGTACGTCAGGGTCAAAGGACCAAAATTCAAAGCAAAAAGAAATTATTTTAAAAGATTCAAGTAACATATTTAGTAGGTTTTCAAGTAACTAACAAGGAAATGATTCCCAATTAGTCCGTTCATCATCCGTTCGTTTTTCATATGTATATTTCCACATAACTTTGTTATAAATGAACTGACGTTGACGAATTTCTTGTATTCTTTTAAGGATGAGCCCTAACGATATTAAGACAAGATCGGAATTGGATATATAAAAAAAGCTAGCTACTTGATTAGCGTTATCAATGAACATACATACCATCACGCCTGTATTCCCCGAAGGGTTAGGCAGAGTTGTACTAAAGTACACCCACATTTCGCCGGTATGTTTAGGTCCCATATAATAGGGGGCGAAATCAATGAACAATGCTACTAATATTTTTGTTCAAAAAAATTTTGCTCCCACTTTAGAATTTTCTCCGATGTTCATAAACACAAATTGTCATTATTATATAAACATCCTCATCCAGGTCTACTACCTGAACGCTGTAAAAATATCGTTATCGCGTAAGACTCGAACCCACAACCAGCACTGCATAATACTAAAGCTGATCGCTAAGCCACCACCCCAAACCTAACTTGCCTATATCAATAATATACTTATTTGTAAGTTGTAACTGGTTTGAAATTGAAAACTCCTTAAACCGTGAACATCAAGCTAGGTGCCCAGAAACCTAATGGCATAATAACCACAGTTATTTCCCGTAGTTAACTCTTACGACTTCCGCGGGGCTGTAAATTGTAAACCTCCATACCGTAAAAGAATATAGGTATTTCCTGTAGATTATTATGATGAATGGCATGTTTGCTGTTGTGGAAAAGTTGCAGATATAAAATATTTAGATCGACGATCATTAAAGTCGTAATAACAATAAGATATTGTTTGCTAATAAATCCTAAATTACTCATCGACTGCCTCATTTTTCATTTTTTAACTTTATTGGTTTTGGAAGGCGCCGTCGAGGTCCGCCCAGAAAAAGGTGGCGGGATGATTAGGTGGTTCGAGAGCTGGTTCGAGGTGGCGCAAGAAAAGAGTACTTGGAAGGAATTGGGGGAGGTCTTTTCCCAGTCGTGGGACAGTAACGGCTAGAGAAAAAGAAATGGTTTTTAGCTTGACTACTACGCAATGGGTTGATTGGGTTCGATTCTCAGATCGAGCAGTATTGTTGGACTTTTGTAAAAAAAATCTCAATAGAATCTCGGTTAGTGGCAATAGATTCGCCTTTTGTTACACAATATAGGACCTAATAATATACCGGCGAAATGGGTGTCAATTAGTATCTAAATCTCTGCCTAACCCTTAGGAAAATACAAGCGTTATGTTATGTTTGAATTCTAAACAATAACGCGATTTAAATAGCAGCATTTTATCCGCAGTTTTGTTCATTTTCTTAAATTTAGGAAAACGAAAAAAAAACAATAACTTGAAAAAAATTCTTCTGTTTAGTGGAGAGCTACACAGGCAGTTCCCTCCCGCTATGGCGCGTGGACCGCAGACAGATGGGCGCGTTCCTGTGCATTGCAGCCAACGACGTGCCACCTGCCGTCAGCAAACGCATCATACTCAATGTTAACTGTAAGTATCGCCATACAATTCAAAAATTTGCCCCGCATCATCAGCAGCAGTTATTAACACTAAGTTGTTACAACACAACACGTGCCCCTATAGTAGAAAGAATCATACTAATTTTAGCTGAGACTGTTACAATACAATAACGTGCCTCTCTCCTTCACTAACCGCAACTTGGTCAAGTTACCTCAGAGTTACAATACAATACAAAATATGCCCCCGATCGTCAGCAAGCATACTCAATTTTAACTGTAATTGTTACAACATCATACAAAATCATGCCTCTCTCCGTCATCAGCAAGCGTATTGTTCTCAGTATTATAATACTATACGGCAACGTGCCCCACGTTGTCAGCGACCAAATATAACGCAATGTTTAATGACAATAAGTTACAGTTATAATACTATAAATACCTAAGTAGAAGCTTTGTTATACGTCACATTTATAAGCGCCACAACATCAAATAATCCCACTGCACTCACAAACATAATTAGCTTTCATTCTGGTGTTTACACCGAAACAAATTAATAGAGCAAACTATCAAATTCAGCGTCAAAGATAATTACAATTTGGTTGACCTAACAGAGACCATAAACAAAACACTTCTAAAATTTTAATTGAAAACAGCCTGAAAAACCAATTTAGGTAATTAAAAATTTAGTCCCAATTTAGTCTGGGTCTTAAGAATTAAGTGAGCTTTCTCCATCACTAAAAAAACAAGGTAAATTTATGATAATAAGATCGAAAAATTACCCAAATTATTACGATGGCTATGATATTGAACTATCATTGGAACGCTTGGGTGCTATGCTTTGCATTTGCATACGAGTTTAAAAATTCGCACATAAGGTTTGTCAAAATCTCTAGTTAACAAATCTACTGATTGATTGGGGCTGGTTGTTAGATCGATACATTTACCAATACTCTTTATTTTGTTCAATTGATACTGGTTTAGCTAGTATTGTGGCTTAAAATACAAACCATTTTCTCCACACGAGAGTCGATAGATGGTAGTACCTAGGTTTATGTTAGTATCCAGTATCAACAGACCCCTCATTGTACGGAAAGCTTATGCAATACAAGGTCAGCCCATACGGGTAAAATATAGTTTCAAATACCACTAAGATTCTGTTCTCAACCAACAACTATCAAATTCCAAAATAAAAATTCCCCATCCGTTTGTCACTTTGAATAATAAATAATCTGTTCAGTGTTGGTGCCGGCACGACTTTGGATGCCGTCCAAAATGATACAAGTTCATCTTTATGTACAAGTAACCAAAGTTACGTGACGTTGCAACCAACACAGAGTACAGTTGCATTTATTTTATATTTGTTTTTTGTGGTTAATCCACTATGGTTATATTCAATTGTAATGGGGGTGAAAAGAGATGTAGTAGGGGTGAACCGAGACAACCGAGCGGTATCCTACGAGGTTCCTGAGGGATTCTGCTCGGAGAAGAAGGTACTAGGGAGGAAACCGCATCGGCGTCTCAAACGCCGAAACCACGCTTACAATAATGGGAAACTATCATATTTTATGTCTTTCTACTGTTGTCATAGTTCATGACCTGTATATTTTCTAACACATATTCACAAAGAAATGAATTTTCTTGTGAAAGAAAATTTCTTAGAGAAAGGAAAATTCGGCCTCAGACAGAGTTTGAACCTGCGTCACTCTGGTTAAGTACGTGTTGCTGGCGTCACCTGAAGACGTTAAATGTGGAAGAGAAATTCGATATCACGGGCAGTGGTCTCGGTAGCTTAGTTGGTAAAGCGTCTGGTGTGTTTAACCAGAGGGACGCAGGTTCAAACCCTGCCTGAAGCCGATTTTACATTTCACTACCAAAACAATAAGTTGTTGTGAAGGTCATACAAATATTTGTTCGGTGCGGGGGAAAACCTAGCGCATTAGTCGATTGCTCAGCCACTACCCAAAACGTGCCGTCAAACTGTTACAAAGCTTAATGTATGTAATTTTAAACATTCAACATCACAAACACTGTATTAATTATCAACAGTTAAGTGAAAGAACTTTAGACGGTATAAGATTAACTGCAGTCAACAACGGCTTAGCAAACTTGTATTAAAATTCCAAACAAGTATAAAACTAGAGAATTAATTATATTCTATGAATTTTAATGAGTCATTATGAAAATACACAACCCGAGAATCATCTTTTAGTTACAGAGGCGGACGTAATAAAGTTAACAGATTAATGTTGGTGGTGCTACTAAAATTTAAACTTAAAAAAAACTTAGAACTATGCAAACCTACTCTTCACTATTCATCATCATCATCATCAACCCATTACATTGTCCCACTGCTGGGCACGGGTCTCCTCTCAGTACGAGAGGGATTAGGCTATAGTCCGCCACGCTAGCCTACTGCGGGTTGGCAGACTTCACACGCCGTCAAGAAAATCTATCAGGCATGCAGGTTTCCTCACGATGTTTTCCTTCACCGTTTAAGCGCGTGATAATTAATTATTAATACGCACATAACTTCGAAAAGTCAGAGGTGCGTGCCTTGGATTCGAACTCAAGACCTTTGACTTGGCAGTCCAATGGTCATATCACTAGGCTATCACTGCACTACTCTTCACTATTGTAAAAGGCGATATCGTTTCATCTCATAATGTCAACTTCTCAAAATGTCAACCGCACGAAAAATGGCCACTTCTCAAAATGTCAACTTCTTACCCCGCGTTCCCAATGACGACGAAACATGTTGCAAACATCTATCTAACTCTCAAAAAGTGAGTGGGACAGGTAGCTGTTTGCAACATATTTTGATGTCAGTAGGAACGTGAAGTTAGAATGTCAAATTCACAAATAAATTTCTCAAAATGTCGATTTCTCACAATGACAAATTCGCAATAGGTCAACTTACTCCAATGTCAACTTTTCAAAATAACAAATTCGCTAAATTACAAAGATATTCTACTTTAACCAGGTAATTTGAATGTTGTAATAGGTATTTAAAGACTAAAAATAAAAATGAAAATTTGTAATCATCAATTGTAATGTGTCACGTTAAACAAATACAAAAACATTCACTATCATCAAAATATGACGAAACACGTAATATTGATGTAGAGATTTGGTATTAATTGGTATTAATGAAAAGGCATATTAAATTTACATAAAATTACTCCATTGAGGCTTTTTGATAAAGTCACACAATAAACTCCTTAGGCATCTATCTTATCAGAATAACTTATTTCAAAAGAAAATATAATTAAAATGTTCTTGAATTTTCTTAAAGTTTTCTAGGAAATAATTTATATATTTTGTCAACAGTCGCACCTACAGTGAAAGTGCCAAATCAGTTGCTGGGTGCCCCGCTTGGAACCGATGTGAAGCTTAAGTGCTACGTGGAGGCCCATCCCAACACTATCAACTACTGGATCAAGAACCGAGGGGAGATGCTACTTGATGGGTAAGAGAAAGCATTGTGAACTATAAACTTCTTCCGTTGCCGGCCACCATGCAGCGTAGTCAGGATGAAGACACTTCTAGTTTTTTTTATGGGATATCTCGGCAATCGAGCAGGCGAGGTACCTGATGGTAAGTAGTCATCGCCGCCCATGGATATCTGAAAAACCAAAGGAGTTACCATCTGCAACTCCTTTGGTTTTTCGTTGCCGAGCATATTTAAGGAAAAGGATGGGGAAGGGGCAAAGGAGAAGGAAGGGGACTGAGGGAGGAATTGGGCCTGTGACGCTCCAATAGTTTCCTCAGATAATCTCAGGATATTGAAATTGCCCGTCTGATGGTAGTCGTTTCGTGCCAAAAGACTGTTATTCAGTCACAATTGGTAAGACTGGAAGCCGATGCTAAAGCAGTTAGGAAAAGGGCAAGAAGGATGATGAGTGAAAAGTCCTTAGGAAAAAGAAAAAGAGGATTATAATTCAGAAGTCCGAAGGACTAGATAGACAGATTTTCTGCCGAATATCGATATTGCCCAGAAATAACGGAGTTCTGATGGCAGCTTTGTATAAAATGCTGATAACAGCCATGTTCAGATTTGAAGCCAAATAACCCTTCTCTTCACTGATCGACTGATTTTTAGTAATCAACGATATACATATTGTCACACCTGTCTCCCATGGGGTTAGGCAGAGACTACAGATTTCCACTTGCTACGATCCTGGCACACTGTTTTCGCTTCATCTCCATTCATTAATCTCTTCATACATGACCGTCGGTTTAGGGTGCTCGGAACCTGGCCTTTTTCAAGGACCTTCGCCAGAGGCGTCTCCTTCCAACTCATCCATCCGTACTCGCCACGTAAACATGATGACATACACGATTATACATTAATAATACATGCATTCTATATAGACAGCTACTCATTTGAAAATAATTTATTTAAAGCTAACATTCTTGTTACCCATTAGTCTAAATACACACACATTACAAACACAGTTTCAATTATTTGGTTCAGTAAATAGCATGTTAGTGACTTTGAGATTCAAGCTTCGCATGTTGATATCGCAAACTCATCACACTTGTATTCCCCGAAGAGATAGGCAGAGGTGTAGATAATGTACCTACACCCACAGTTCTCCGGTATGTTTTCGTCCCATGAAATAGGGGGCGAGTCAGTTGCAATTCAACTAAGAAGATAATTAATTTCAAATGCACCATTACACTGAGCATTCAAGCGATTAGAAAATGTATGAATAATAATTATAAAAATATTAATCAAATACATCATCATCACCATCATCATCATCAGCCCATACTCGTCCACTGCTGGACGTAGGCCTCCCCTAGTGAACGCTACAGAGCCCGATCTTCGGCTTTCCACATTCAGTCACTGCCAGCTGCCTTCCGCAAGTCGTCACTCCATCTGGCCGGCGGGCGCCCTACACTACGTTTGCCTAGCCACGATCTCCACTCGAGAACTCGCTTGCTCCAGCGTTTGTCAGTTCTCCGACAGATGTGACCGGCCCATTGTCACTTCAGCTTGCTAATCCTTTGAGCTATGTCGGTAACTTTAGTTCTCTGACGGATAACTTCATTGCGGATTTTATCCCTCAGAGAGACTCCGAGCATAGCTCTCTCCATAGCTCGCTGTGCGACTTTAAGTTTGTGGACCAGTCTAACTGTGAGTGTCCACGTTTCGGCTCCGTAGGTCATAACAGGTAGGACGCACGCATTGAAGACTTTCGTCTTAAGGCTCTGCGGTATGGGTGACGAGAAGACTTGACGAAGTTTGCCAAATACACATTATGACATTTCCATACATTATATTCGATGATTTGATTCTTTGACATGGCACAAATATTTCGCCACCTTTAGAAATCGACGAGTATAGAGTATGACTGTATCTAACCTATATTTATAAAACCATCTGCTACCAAAGCAACAATTTGCTTTATGCATATTATAGAAGGTAATTTGAAACACGAGTTTGACTAAATGTCGATACATGAAAGGCGGAATGTAAGAAAGGGCCCCAAGGCCTAATTTATAGATCAGAATACGAAATCAAATGAACAAATATTACATTTGTTCACAAGCTGAAGATTTATTTGTGATATTCTTAATTTTTTGTGATTTGAAAATAACAAAGAATATTTTATTTTTATACACTACACGCTTTTATAGGTCATGCAGAGGTGAATTTATGTACACAGGTCACTTCTATAGTGTCTCTACCTACATTTGTTTTTTTTTGTTTCAGGCCTAAATACACAATCACAGAAGAGAAGGTCTCTTACCAGGTAACGATGTGGTTAACCATCAGACAGTTTTCAAGAAGTGACATTGGTACCTACAACTGTGTTAGCACCAATTCGCTTGGCAAGAGTGAGGGAACGCTTAGACTATATGGTAAGTGATGCAGATTACAATAATGTACGTATTAATACAACTTTCAAAAAAATAATTGCAATATCAGTTATTAACAAATAAAATTAAGTTGTAGGGCCGTATTTCAACCTGTCAGATTGTTGCTATTCTCCGAATAAATTAAGTCTCGAAGAACAGTATAACCACATTACTAGAAACTACCTTTGCGTAGGTGCTATTCGAGGAATATTTTTTTTGCGTTTAGATCAATCGTCAATAATATTGAAAGTTGTGGAAGTGGAATACCTCAGGTGCTATCCGCTCAGGTGCTATTCGGCTGGATGCTCTAACTGGAATACACCATCTTTTTTATTATTTTTAGGCATTTTCCATTTTTAGGATTATTAAGTTATTTAAGTGAAGGAGAAATACGACCGCGGGCAGGATTCGAACCTGCGTCTTCTGGTTAACTTCTGGAGTCCCACCCGCCTAGTCGAAATTTGCCTTCACATTTTTTTATTTACGTCTTTGAGGTGACGTTAGTGACATAATAATGTTGAAAATATGATTTTCATTTTCCTTCACTAAAATAACTTGGAATACACATTTTTTTTCGACATTTATTTTATTCGTAAGTATAATTAATAAAACTATTAATTGTTCACAGAAATAAAACTCAACTCATATTCAGAGGACTTCGGAAATCAAATCAGCGTTGCCGGTGGTAAGTCAATTGGATTCAATTTTGCCTCATCGTCATTTCCGGCTAGGCTACCATATTTCAAAGTGTGTCAAATAAAAGGAAAAACTCCGGTATCCATAATATATTCATTTTTCTTCGATTGAGATACTATAGTGTCCTGCAACAATCATTGCAAACGACTTTAGATTCGTTCAATATCCTCCTCATATATAAGTGGTCTTTTTTGACAACGTCCATAATTTAATTGCACCTGGAAGTCACTTCCCTATACTTTCATTCTTTCGTCAATAACGCCTGTTTCTTCAATCTTCGTTCATTATCCCCTCTAACTACGCAAACTATCAAAACAAACCTTTTTTATTTATTATTATTGTCATCACATCTTTCAACGCTTATATATTACTCTGTCCCTCACTCTATCTCTATAAGTTACACTTCAAAGGTCTCATCTCTACTACTTATAAGTTTATTTACAAAACTCATATTAGAAACAACAGATATGTTATTCAATTTCAATTTAACCAAAATTTTTGCAAGTAATTCGCATTGACGTTGAAATTATGTAGACATTGAATTATTTAATAAAATTGAGAAAATTTCGTGAACTAGTTCAATTTTATATTTTTTCTTATAGGAGGAGTTATCTACATACCTATTTTTTTTTCCAAAGCAGAATTTGTCTTGATCCATAAGCTAATACTAATCTCATTACTCAGGTCTGACGGAGGCAGCGAAGGGAGCGACCCGACCTCACCACAGAACTCTGTTGAGTCTTATGTTATGTTACGTTATCTTATCATACTTGTTTACGTAGTTATTATGACTGTACATACTGTTAGGATGCGATTTAGGTGTGACGTAGGCTGAATATGCTATTTTTATTTGCTGCTGAAAGTGTCGTATTGCTGTCATTGATAATGACAGCGATACAACACTTTCAACACCTCCGAATAAGTCTACTCGGCAGTTTATTCCATACATATTCTGATCCATTTGTTAATTTATTCGGAGGATAGCGGTTATTCTGATATGGTGAAATGTGAACTAAGTAAGACAAAAATCCATGACAAAGGATTTTTTTAAGTTCTGACAAATTCAAGCTACCTTAGCAAAAATACTACAAGCTCGAGAACTTGAGCCAAAGGGACAAAGCAAGGGTTGACGCTCGTTACAGTATACGCAAAAAAGGAAAAATAATTAACTGTAATAAAAAAAAGATTTTTTTGGCACGGTTGATTATTTCAAATAGGTCACGAGAATATACTTCTTATTTGTATTCTACATCAAACCTAAACCGTATGACGCTTAAAAATAAATCGAGGAAAACGTAATTCAATTACATTGTTTCAATTCTTGTAAATATTGTCATAAGATGTATTTTTAAATGTAAAGACAACGACAAAATATAATTGTGAGATTAGATCGTGTATTCGCTTAGACAAAGCCAGCCAAATTGAAATAATTGTTTATGTATAAAAATAAAATGTAAACTCATCGCTCGATTATAAGACTGTTTACAACAAATAAAAAATATTAAAATGATTTGTTGTTGTTTTCTTACATTATCATCTGTACTATTTTCTTTGCAGTATTCAAAAGGTCATTGCCCTGTTGGGTCTGTCAAGGTTTTTTTTATATTTGTATTTAATGACTCATTAGCCTAGTTGTCCTAAGCGCGACTGTTAAGCTAGAGGTCCTAGGTTCGATCCCCAGGTCAAGCAAAGTGTTATTGGGTTTTTCTATGAAATTATCAGTAGCAGCTGTCGGCGAAATGTGGAAGTACGAAGGGTTAGGCAGAGGTGTACTCATACCTCTGCCTAACCCTTTGGGGAATACAGGCGAAATGGTATGTATGTATTCAATTATTAAAGGAATTGATAGTCGAGATATTAAGTTTATAATCCAAGCTACGGACCTCTGCCTTCTTGAAGTTATGTGCGTATTAATTGGAAATCGAATTAATCTAATTAATTGGAAATCAACAACTAAGTACAGTCGCCACCACATCAGGTTATACAAAACTGTCAATTTTCCCTGAATTATATTAAACCTTAATACGTTGATAATTAAGTTAACAATCAACTGAGAAAATGTGACATTTTGCCACACGTACTTAAGCTGTAACCACTACTAAAGATATTTTTTACAAAAAATAAGGCCACGTCCACATTAAACGATAAAACTCTATCATTAAAACACATAAAACGCCAAACGCGACGAACACACGTTATATTTCCGCACGAAACATTCGAATACTTTACAATTTCTGAACGTGACCGCGTTAAGGAAATGCTCAGATATTTCTTTTGTTTTTGCCAGTACAGCTTAAAAGGTTTCATTTCAATTTTGTTTTTATTCTAAAGATTTAACTTTACTATTGGATATGAAAGCGTTTTCGTTTAAAAGTTGGTTTTGCTGACTTTGCTCAATCAATATTTTCGTTTGCTACTCTGAAAAACTAAAAAGAAATTTCGCCTTGAACATCGAATAAGCGCCCATTAATGTAATCTAGACACCCATAGATTAAGGATAACAGTTATTCCTGCTTCCATACAACAATGAGGATTATGCTTAGGACACAGCGTTTAAACAATAGATTTTAACTGCAAGACCAACAATTTTTATTTATCTGATGGTAGATATTTATGTTGACTTCACGATGTTCACTGAGGTGTCGTGGATTCGATTCCCATCTGAGACAATATTTTGTGTGTTCTATGGATATTTATTTCGATTCTATGTGTATATAATATTACAACACAAGTACAGTCGCGGCTACCAAAGCGACAGTGGTGATACAAAACGAAGGAAATGCAATTTATTTGATAAAATATTCAGTTGCACAGTTTTGTTTCAAGCTCCTGCGTTGTAAAAGTTGCGACAGGTTATAATTTCCGTTGCTGTATTTGCATTTGACGCTTTTTTGCAACTAAATTGCTTTGTGTTACCATAGTGCAAAAGAAAATAATTTTGCTTTTACCTGATTTCAAAAATAAATAATATTTATTCATCTGAATTAAAATAATATGGAATGGGTGTGGAGTATTTAACAAGTATACAAATACGGTTTATTATATTCATATATCTACTTTAGTGTAAATTATATTATTATGCACATTATTTTTTTAACAATAGTGTAGGGTCTCTTATAAATTGATTGATGTCTGATTATAAGAAACTAAACACACAAGGTTTTCTTTCTGTAAATACCGGATACATAAAACATAACATACCATCACGCCTGTATTCCCCGAAGGGTTAGGCAGAGGTGTACTTAATGTACACCCACTGTTCGCCGGTATGTTTGGGTCCCATGTAATAGGGGGCGCGCCTATTGCCATTCACCGGGCACAAATCCAGACTCCGAACTGCTACTGAGAATTTCATAGAAAAACTTAATAACACCTTGCTCGACCTGGGGATCGAACCCAAGACCTCTAGCGTAGCAGTCGCGATTGGGACCACTAGACCAACGAGGCAGTCTCAGACAGGATACATTATTGTTATTATCTGTGCTATCAACATGATAACTGATATTCATTTTCTTTATATAGATCTTTTAGAGACACTTCCAACAGTCAATGTTTAATTTTTTTAACTAGATAGCGCCAGCATTCTGAGAAGAAATACCGAATCACACTCAGAGAAATATGGCCTTTAAAATCCAGACGGTTGTTTTATTTTCAGATATGCGAGTTTTTGTTATATAGGGTAGTTATCCGAATTGGCCTTTCGAAAGGGCCATAGCACCTTTAAGTTGACCCGTCTTAACTGACGGCACGCAGACATCAGTCATCGTGTAGCTCAACCGTTATTTAAGGAGCTCAACGACCCGAAGCACGACCAAACCAGATGAGCAAGATTAGATGTATCAAATGTTTGATAAACGTTTCGTAAACTTAATATGGCTTCTCCGCCAGAAGTTGCGGGTCCGATGTCTGCATTTAACAAATATTTGGTGACCAAGATAGTTTTTACGGATCTGAGTTTTTTGGAAAACTTAACAATCAATTAGAAATATGACTGGCTATTTTGACATACTACAATTCATAATTTGTTAACTAAATCTACTCATACAGCCCATTGTTTAGTCTCAAACTAATTACCATTCATAACATCGAACTACCAATTACTCGAAACTAAATTGGCCTAATTAATTCTAAATCAGTTGGCCACTAAACAGCAATAAATAAAAATAATATCGGCATCAAACGCGGTGTCATTAACGTGGATCATATTATGTTGACATACGTCGATTCCCCAGACATCCCCATGGGCGGGGAATGAAATATTACCGCAGTATTACTGCCGCATTACCGTACTGATGTAATGGTGATTAATCTTTACTTATTACGACATCGTGAAAGGGTAATGTGTGTATATGAGGGTAAATACCTATGTATCCTTGTATACACACATTACCTACGTAATGTTTTCATTTAAAATCGACTATACTGAATCCCAGAACAGTGATAGCCTAGTAATATGAATACCTCCAGAATCCAAGGCACGCATCTCTGACTTTTCGATAACATTTGCATTTAAATAATTTATTATTACCTAGTAAAGTACACCTACACACCATAATAGGGAGCGAGCCTATTGCCATTAATTAGGCACAGATATAGACTTTGAGCTACTACTCAGAATTTTATAGAAAATAACATTTTGCTCGACCCGGGAATCAACGGACCTCTAGCGTAGCAGTCGCATTTAGAACTATTAGACTAATGACGCATTCTTAATGGTTCAAGAACTTTGTTTCCTCATAAGAATTACAATAATTCACTTACTGAGAAACATGATTTACAGTTTATGTTTTGATAACAACATAACTGAATAACAAAATAAAATTAATAGAACACACAACTGAAGAAATAACAATAAATCAGCAAACATAAGACTATCATTCAATTTCTTCATACATTTATTGCGGCACAACACTAATCCTTACAACGTTAATTGTTCGGGACATCTGAACATGCTCGCTTGGGCTCACTTGGAGCGTCTTCATCAATCATATGGCGGCCATGACAGTTGGCATTGAAGGCACAAGATATTATGATTACAGAGATCTTGTGGATTACTTTTCGTAATATTATTCGAGAATTTTTGGTCGTCTGTTTACTCGATTATTAGATAAGTATAATTAATGGTAAGCAATGGTATGTTATTATTAGATGCGCCATGTTTCTAGTAAATGACACTTATAATTAATTCGCGGGACATAACATTAATCGTATTTATAAGTCCAGGGGGCCTAGACAATGTTACATTTCCATATCGAAAACGAAGTTAGATTAATCTGAAATGTATGGAATTGGCATAATCTTTCGATATGTCACGTGATGAAATTATGTCAAATACATACACTTCGGATATCTAACTTCGTAATCGCTAATGAAGATGTGACATTGTCTAGGGGTCCAGTATATCCCGAATATATGAAGAAAGATTGACGCATTTAACGCCATCGCCTATAAAAGTGACGCTTATAAGATGGATGCCTATAAGATCGACGCTCATAAGATGGACGCCTATAATACCGGCGAGTAATGGTAATAAGCTTGCCTCGAAGTTTTGGTGTTCATTAGTACACCTCTGCTTACCCTTCGGGGAATACAAACGTAATGGTATGTTATATTATGATTATTCATTTACCAAAATTGTATAGTGGGATTCAAAATTGTATATCCAAGACCTTTAAATCAACCTCCGCCGTCCATCTTAAGAAAAGTCCCCCTTGAACACCACCCCAAACAAAAGACGAATAAAACATTTTTTCACAAAAAGGACGATTCCTCGCATTTTTTTTCCTGTCTTTGTTACTGGCGAAGAGAATTTCGAACTGTCATGATATTAATATAAATCTTGCAGATAAGTGGCTGTCTCACCGCCTTAGTTTACACTAGTCAAAAAAAGATAAAGGCTAGTTCGCACGGAGAAGTTTTTAAAAGTTTTTTCTGAAGTGCTTTAAGTTTTTATAGATTGTTCGAAATAACTATGCTTTTCTGAGGATTGCCGTTTCGAACTACCTACAACACTGTTAAAATCGCTTAATTAATTGTTTTTATACATAAATATCTAAATTAGTAAAAAAAATAACAAAAGAAAATTATTGCCTCATTTTGCGGTCCTGGGTTCGATCCCCCGGTCGACCAAAGTGTTAGGTTTTTCTATGAAATTCTCAGTCTGGATTTGTGTCCGGTTAATGGCAATAGGCTCGCCCCCTATTACGTGTGACCTAAACATAACGGCGAATGTGGGTGTATATTAGTACACCTCTGCCTAACCCTCCCCGGTGTACTAATATACAGGCGTGATTGTATGTTATATAGTAAAGAAAATAACCACAAATGTGAACCTTGTTCAAGGCCAATTGTCTTTGTAACGGCTTTTTTTTTTTTAATTTACCACTGTTAAACCACTTGCGGTCAACTTCAGGCAAGCTTAGTTATTTCAAATATACTGTACTTGGCGTTGATTGCACGGTTTACTTTTTCAGGGGGCTTACAAGGAAATCCTTCTAAAATATTGACAGTCTTGGGGTACCTAAAATGTATTATTATTAATTTTATTATGTATCATACTGTATTGTATGTACATTATTGAATACTCAGTTGACTCACTAACACACCACCGCTTCGGCCGATGGTGCGACTACAACTGACCGCCCCCCCCCCCTCATTGTGCTTGAGGCAACAATAACAGACTACCCCCATACGATCCACATACATGTAATATAAAATAACCGAAATGAGGCTTGCTGTCGCTCCTCGGAAAAATTGTTTAATAAACCCAATTTTACTTGTTAAGCCTTTCAATTCATTTATTTGCATAAAAATATTAAATTCTACACAAAAATCAATTGAATTCTATTTGATGAAGCTTTAGTAACCCTTTTCATCGAAATGTCGATATAAAAGTATAATTTCGTATTGAACTGTTGGAACGAACTGTTTGAATATGTGAAATATAAGGCTGAAAACAGATTTCCTTAAACCGCTCTCAAAAATATCCAGGATAGAGAAATATAAGGATCCAGGTTCTAATCACGGGTTGAGCAGTGTTATTTTCATTTTTCCATTTTAAAATTATATGTTGCATGTGATCGTTTGGATGTGTGTACACGGCAGTGTGTTAAAGATTCACATACCTAAACATACCAGCGAATAAAACTGTTGATGGGAGTTTGATACACCGATTCCAATAAGAACACTCTTGACTAATTCACATTTCAAACAAAAAAAAACTAAAATCTAAATCGGTTCATCCGTACGGGAACTAAGATACCACAACACACACGCACACACACTACACACACAAACACACACACAGGCTTAGTGAGAAAGTAGATTCTTAAAAAATATTTTAAATCGGCTAATATTTGTTAGTATAGAATTTATGTGACGTATTATTAATTGTGACGTTACATACTAAGTACCTACTATAACTATTTAACTAACATAACATTAAACCATTATTATTTTGGAATCGATTTAACTAACTTATAAGTAAGCTTACGCCGTATAGCATTAAATAAATTATATTGTAACTCTTCAAAATGACTACTCTTTCCTGTGTCCCCAATAGCAAGAACTGTTTTGCTCAACCAAAGTTTGTTGCTAAGAAAAGTGTGTAGCCAACCTTATATTGGCGAAAACGTGTCACAAGTTCAATACATGAAATAAACGATAAACATTATGTTTTCGCACAAATATTGGAGATTTAGGATCTTTCACAAGATATTGAATTTTTGCATTGAAATGATGGCAATATACAGAATTAGATAGTAACATTTACCCACTGAAGGTTTTTTAAGTGATAGTTGAGTTTTAATTTGATGTACTTAAGCATCATCTTAACATACCTTTCTCAATCCTTGTTACTACATCTTCTTTCACTCCACAACGCTCCCTTATCACACTGTTTCTCACTCTATCTTTTAGCGTCACACCACACATACTTCTCAAAGCTCTCATCTCTACAGCATTTATTCTGCTTTCATGTTTCTTCTGCCATACCCAACCCATTGGTTTGGTCATGTAGAGAGAATGGATGAACGGAGATTGACGAAACAAGTACATATGGTGAGTATGGATGGACGAGTAGGAAGGGGAAGACCTCGGCGAACGTACCGCAACCAAATTGCGGATGTTCTTAAAAAAGGCCAGGTTCCGAGCACCCTAAACCGACGGTCATGCATAAAGTAGTGTGCTAGGATCGTAGCAAGTGGAAATCTATAGTCTCTGCCTACCCCCATGGGAGACAGGCGTGACAATATGTATGTATGTATGTATGTATGTACTTAAGCATCAAATTTGGATTTAACAAATAGATATACAACTTTTCTAAGGAGAAGCAGAACTATTGCATTACGTTCGTCTATTTACTCGCGATAAACTCAAAAACCACTCAACTGATTTTCATGTGGTTTTCACAAATAGACAGATTGATTCATGAGGAATGACGTTAAAAGTCGAGCTATTTGGGATCTTACATGGAAAACGCTGTCATACAACTCTTCGACGGAAAAAAACATAGCCAAGCGTAGCCATAATATGCTCTACTACCCGTGCGAAACCGAAACCACGAGTTTAAAAAAATATTTTTATTCTAGGTTAGAAATATAAACAGCGCTCTCTATGACAGATTGTAAAGAAAATGTCAAACGTAAGTTTTACATTTCATAATTTCGAACGCCATATTGCGCGGAAAGTGCATTTTATCATACTGTAGCTTTTTGAACAGATTTGTCGTCTAGTTTAGTTGTAGGGTGCAAGTCATAAGACTTATTGAGCAAAAATTGATGATAGTCTGAAAAAAAATATAACAGTAATTGTGAGGATCAGTTAAAGAATCGTATTCCAAATGACAAGTTTCGAGTTTGGAACTAGTTACTTAATTGCATTTGATCGACTCACTCGTAGTTACGGTTTAAAAAGACTTGTTTCTCGCGGAAAATTCTCTTATGGGATCTCAAATCAATTCTTCTTCTTTAGTTGAATAATTCAGGTATTTATTGTTGAATTACTGAGTAATTTATTTTTGAATTACGAAGTAATTTATCATTGAATTACTTTGTAATTCATCTGGGCATTACTTAGTAATTCATCTGTGAATCACTTAGTAATTCTTAAAGAATTAGGTATGTAATCATCCGCTTGTAACTTGTAACGCGGCTAAACCCGTCAGCGCCAAGCGCTGGCTTAAATAATAACTTCCCTCTAGTTCGCTCTTAGAGGAAATAGTGGCCCATACTTGTATGGGATTACCTAAATCGAGAGGTTAACGTCGAAAAGATTACTTACCTATGTATAATAACTGTATTTTTTTAATAGGGTACACACTAATGCGGTTTTTAATGTTATCACTTCATAAATAAGTGTATGAGGAGGAGGGGCTCGTGGCTAAGCTATATCTGAGCTGATCAACAGATCAGCGAGATTAAGCGACGTAAGACGAGTCTATGGATGGTCGACCATTCTTAACACAGCGAGACCCATTTATGCCTCGGAGAGCACGTATAGCCGTCGTCGGTCCCGACTGACATATTGAACATCTGACAATCGTTAGTGATAGTCAGATGTTCTAAAAGCCTGACAACCAGTCATCATCATTCATCATTAACCCATTACATTGTCCCACTGCTGGGCACGGGTCTCCTCTCAGTACGAGAGGGATTAGGCTATAGTCCGCCACGCTAGCCTACTGCGGGTTGGCAGACTTCACACGCCGTCAAGAAAATCTCTCAGGCATGCAGGTTTCCTCACGATGTTTTCCTTCACCGTTTAAGCGCGTGATAATTAATTAATTATGAATACGCACATGACTTCGAAAAGTCAGAGGTGCGTGCCTTGGATTCGAACTTGAGACCTTTGACTTGGCAGTCCAATGGTCATATCACTAGGCTATCACTGCACCCACAACCAGTCCATCCTTCGAATTACGGTGTTGTCTAGAAATTGAGTTGCGGAGGTCTGATGACAGTCACCTCGTAAAAAACACTGATATTTAGCCGTATCTAGTTATACTGGAAGACTCCAACGCAATTGGGAAAAGGCTATATTGTGTGTGTGTGTCTTTGGTTTGCCGAAATAAAAACATGAAAAAACAATATGTGGGAAGCTGGAATGGTGACGTTAAGTAGCAATAAGCATAGTGTTACGTTTCGTAACGTGAGTGTGGAGCGCCGAAGGCCCAATTTCTCCCTCAGTCCCCTTCCTCTACTTTCACCTTCCCCTCCCTTCTCCTTAAATAGGCTCGGCAACGCATCTGCAACTCCTTTCGTATTGCGGATGTCCATGGGCGGCGATAACTACTTACCATCAATTAGCTCGCCTGCTCGTTTGCCGAGTAATCCCTTAAAAAAGTAACACTTACAACGAACTTATTACGTAACATATACGTACCTATACGTAACAAGAATATTAAACAGCACAATAAACAACAAACACGATATCCAATTGTTATGCTATTTTGATTTTTATTCTCATCACAAAATGGCTAAAAGGATTACCATTGAGATTTACAATCCAAATTGCTAACAAATCCAATAATTGAAATAAAAAGAACGATGCTATGCTTATTACTGGATAAAGGCCGATAAGGTTATTATTCCGAAATATACTATTTAAAAAAAACCTTACTAGCAATGTGGGTTTACGCACATTACTAGTATATTCTTGTAAACCCCTCGTACCTAAGCTAAATGCTTGTGTTACGATTGGATTCACGTCGGTAGTGCAATGGGTGGGTTTCGAACCGGCAACCACACTATCGCAAGTCCGACGTCCTACCCAAGGCTACCGCCACTTCTGTAAGGTTTGCATATTTGACAGGTCAGCTTGTATTAATAATGTTTTACTTGATGTATACCCTAGCGAAGCTACGTTTAGAAACACCAAAAACAAAATAAATCGTTCTCTACAAAAATCGGATTGGTTTTTAAACTTCATTTAAAAAATAGCTTACTAGCAATGTGGGTTGCATATTACTAGAAATCTAATCGATTTTTTCCGGCAATAGATAGACTATATGAGTATATTCCAGCTAATATAGAATAGCTTATATACCATCATGTCTGTATTGTCAGAAGGGTTAGGCAGAGGTGTACTAATGTACACCCTCAGTTCCCCGAAATGTTTAGGTCTCATGTAGTAGGGGACGAGTGAAACCTATGATTTGAAAAATTCTCCAATTTGTTAATTACGGTATTACGGTAATTTAAATTAACTTTAAGTTCTATTAAAGTTTATATTTTTAAGTCTCTTGTTTATGTAATCTGGTTTTTAATTAGCTCTGCGAAGACACATTTTAATTAATGATCTAACGACAATAATTAATAAAAAAACTAGACATTATATTATATACTTGATTACATTTAAAAGAAAATTAAATACAAAATAGTTTAAAATTTAAATTGCCTCATTACTCCAGTTGATATAAGTGCGACTGCTGAGTAAAAGATTGTCGTTTCGATTCCCAGGTCAATCAAAGTGAGGTTTCCTACGAAACTTTTAGTAGCAGCTTGGGGTCTGGACTTGTTATCTAATGACAATAGGCTCGCCCCCCATTACATAAAACCAAACATTTGATTGAACTGTGGGTGTATAGCAAGCACACTTCCGCCTATCCCTTCAGGGAATATAGGCGTGGTATAAATGTATATATAACATTATTTATACCACGGCTAGCGTGGTGGACTATAGCCTCATCCTTCTCGTTCTGAGAGGAGACCCGTGCCCAGCAGTGGGAAAATGTAATGGGTTGATGATGATGATGATGATAAATGTATATTATTTTTGTTTTAGATATGAGCCACATTCCCGCCCTATATTGGGTTCACTTTCTTTGTCAGTACAAAATAAATTGGCTTTCTATCTCACTATTATATTATCTTATAATGGAAAACATTTATGACTTACAAACTTTATCACGTAGAAACAACTCAAAAGAAATTAGAAATTCATTTTTCTTGTCGTTCTATATACGTAAAAGTTAATTAGATTAGTATAAGAAAAAAAACGATAATTTTAGAATAACATAATCTGAAATATGGCAGAGGCAGAGGTGCGCTAATGTACACACAGTTCTTCTATCGCAACTAATCGGACACAAACTCAAACTATGTGATATGTATGTATGTATATAAATGATTTATTTTTCGATTAGAATCATTTAATGGCATACATTTTGGATATGTGCGCTGTAAAGGGTAAAATACTCGTCATATATGGGACCTAAGAATACTACAGAATTACTGGTGTACATTGGCACACCTGTGTCCTAAACCTTCGGGGAATAAAGTCATAATTTACGTAGTTTTTTTTTTTATAAAGCGGCGGTAACCTAATGGCTAGGGCGTCAGACTGCGATCATATGGTAGCCGGTTCGAACCCCACCCATTGCACTACCTACGTAAACCCACCCGTAAAACAAGCATTTAGCTTAGCACGAGGGGTTAACAAGAATACTAGTAATGTGGGACCCACATTGCTAGTAAGCTTTTTTTTATAATATAAAAAAACTAGTCAATACTGTCCCACTGCTGGGTCTCCCAGATTCATTAAAATAAAAGTAGCATTATTATTTAATTATTTTCCTATGTTTAGAGGTGATAAAATAATACGACCAGTATTCCCACATAAAAACTTCGGGGTACAAACCTTTTCACTGAAAGTCCATTTAAAACACATGTAAATGGCCAACGAAAAGGGAACATTAAACATACAAGCAGACTAAAAGTTAGGCTACCTTCGAAAACTAAATAAAACGGGGTCATTTTGAATACACTGCAAATGAACTACGTGTTTGCAAATGTAAAAAACGTATCGTACACTGAGGTGCATAAAAAAGATACACGAATTAAAACAATTATGGAAACTTCAGCCATTACTCTTCTGTGAGTGGTGCCTTTTGATATACTGTAATGTTGTTTAAGTCCTTACTCTGTTTTTTTAATATTTTTACGTAGAGTCAGTGCACACTGACTCAGATTTTTTCTTTTTATATTTTATATACCTTTTCAAAGTATATAAAACGAACGTACTTTTTAAAAGTACATTCGGTTCCATATTTTTTTTAAACTTTAAAGTAAGAAAAAATAGAGCGAACGTACGCACGGCTACACATTAAGCTGTACAAAGCCAGTATCGACTGACATCGGATTGTAAACACTTTCCGTACAAAGCGAGGCCAGCCTATACTGGATTGGTATAGCTTGATGTGTAGCCGTGTGTACCATCACTCCCGCATTCACTGAAGGGTTAGGCAGAGGTGTGCTTACTATGCTATTGCTATTCACAGAGCTAATAGCCAATTTCCGAGTTACTATAAGTGAGAACTTTATGGAAACTCAATAACACTTTGCTTGACCTTGGAATTGAACCCAAGATTCCTAGCGTAGCAGTCGCTCTTGGGACCACTAGACTAATGAGGCAGTAACTGATAATAAATAGCTTAAATTTAATAAAAATAGTGTAACTTTCTAATGGTGAAAGAACCATTAAAATCGATTCAGTAGTTTCGGAGTTATCAAATAAAAAACAAACAACTCTTCTATCTTCTTTATAATATGAGTATTAACCGATTCAGTTCATTATTTTCTATCGGTACAAACTCACAAAATCTTAGTACTCCATCTAAAAGGAGTGTATTTAAAGGAGTTGGTCAAAGACTCGGGACGACCGCTACTGCACACATTATTACTTTAGTTTGTTGGTCAATATCATAACGCGGTAAGTGGCACACGAGTTGAGTAAAATGAGTATTATTATGATGAACAACTTTGCGCAGTATTTGATTACTTTAGGAGCTGATGTTTATTATAATAAACATGACATGCCATCTCGCTTGTTACCTGAAAGGTTAGGCAGAGGTGTACTAATGTAACCCACCTCGCTGTTATGTTTACGTCCCGTGTAAACGGGGACTATTGCCATTAATCACGCACAAACCTAAACTATGAGGTACTACTGAGAATTTCATACAAAAACCCAATAATACTTGCTCCAACTGGGAAAAGAACCGAGCACCTCTAGCGTATCAGTAGAACTTGGGACCACTAGACTAATGAGGCAATTTTTTTATAATGCTTTGATAATAAAAAAGTATATTAAGCTTTAATAGTACATATATATATTTAACACTTTATTTTGATTTAGAAATTACTAGAGGCGTGACGACGTATATATTGAGTACATATTTTAAAGTCTGCCAACCCGCAGGTTAGCGTGGTGGACTATAGCTTATCCCTCTCGTTCTGGAAGGAGATCATCCCACTTCATCATACACTTGGATGATGATGATGACCTATTTTGAATCAGTAAGGTAAGTAGGTAACCTAGGTAAAAATAATTGTTGAAATTATTTTTTAAACTACCTTGATAAGATTACCAGCTTTATAGCCATATAAGCTTGAAAACATCACACATATACGACTCATTTAATATGGGTGCAATATTAAATGAGTCGTATATGTGTATATACGACTCATTAACCTGAAACATTAAAGTAGCTATTATAACGTTTTATAGTAGAAATATGGTTATGAAAATATTTTAAAAATATAATGAAAATGGTTCATAGGGAATGTAGTGTGGTTAATTATAACCATAAAATGTTTTCTAGAGATAAGTTAAATAGATAGAGATATTCTGATGGGGGTGGAGAAAATAATTAGAACTGAATAATATTATAGAAAAGCTTTTTTTAAGTTTATTTGCAGTTTAGATTTTTTAAATTATGTCAATGATAAGCAGTTTATATTTCTTTAATATTGATAAGCGCTGATAAAGTAGTGACGAAGAAGAAATAAAAAATAAGAACAATGAAACTAAATATAAACCATTACTTCGCTATAACTTAATTTTATTATTCTAATTCGTTTATAGCCATTTATCAATTCAATATAATTGGTTTCATTATTAAATCAAATCATTTTTTTGTAAACCAAAATAATAATTGATATTTGCAAAAAAATCTACTGAAAAAATTAAATTATTATATTCAGTAAAGTATTTTTTTTATAATATTTAACATTAACGCGTGCAAAACATTCAATAACGTCAACTGCAGGGGAGCAATTTTGGATACAATCTATGATCAAATTTTTCTTTCGCAAAAAATTATGTCTTTCAAATTTAGTTATTTGGTTATGCGTTTGATCAATGTCAGTGTGTTCAGTCGCCGGATATTGCAGCTTGTCTGACCGGCTTGTAACGTGGACACTTCACTACCGAAGATATTTTGGACCTGATTGTAGTAGCTTTTCAAATAACTTATTTTAAAAAAGAATCCAGCAACTCCACACTCTTTTAATATAATGTTACACCTTTTATATTAAAAGAGTGTGGAATTGCTGGATTCTTCTCCATAGGATCACCTCATTGGAACCTTGCAACTGAAGCCAATAACGTTTTATATACGCTTATAAAAGCTTATTTGACATAAAAACATTATAACATGAACTATTCATATTTAAGTATGTCCTTTTCTCCTTTCCCTCCCTTCTCCCAACTTTCCCCTAACCAAAATAATATATTATTAGTTTGTTTAGAATTTTAAGAAGCATATCCTACATAACAGATAGCAATACGAAAAAAAGTAATCAAACTAGTATAAGCAAGACAGAAAGTACTTATTGTCACCAAGCACAATTTGTCCAACCAACCGAACTAAATTCCAAATCGATGCCATTTAAAAAGCAAATACGATGGTGATTCAAAAAGAAAACTAATTCCAACAAGTTTAAAGTACCATTAACATATTTCCCGTTGAAACTCTTCCATGGAACTTAGTTTCTGCACAATCTGTTTCTTTAACCCTCCGTTGAACACACAAGTTCTGTTCATTCATTCACTGTGAGTGAATGATGTTTTGACGATTCGGTTAATATCCGTGACATCCTTCACGGGTGTCAATGGAATCGTCAAAACTGTATTTGTTTTGTTTTTGTACTAATGATTTTTCTTGTACTCGTATCCTAATATAAATCCATCTGAGGTGAGCCTGTTGTCACTACCGGATACAAATTCAAACTTCGAGCTGCAACAAAATTATATTAAAAATACAATAATACTTTTCTCGACCTGATAATTGAACCCGGAACCGCACTCTTACAAAACGCACTTCATCATCATCATCATCAGCTGGTATTCGTCCACTGCTGGACGTAGGCCTCTTTAAGTGAACGCCACAGAGCCCGATTTCCATATCTTTTCATCCAGTTACTGCCAGCTGCCCTCCGCAAAACGCACTTGCAGCCACAAAATCAATGGTACAGTTCTTTTAATCAAAACGATCACAAATCTCAAAGAACGTAACCGAGTGTATCTTTAAAAGAACTACATTCAAAGTTCAACTCTTTGAACTCCAATACGCTATTCTTTACACACAAAAAGAATTCAACCTCAAAAGTAATGCTAGACTAAAAGCTTGCAAGTCGTCCAGACCTAAGATTTATGTAGCGCAGTGAAACAAAGTCGACGGCCGTGACGGACAACCCGTGAAACGGAACGAACTACCACTCGTTAAAACTTGAAATAAAATAGAGGTTCCATTGAAGAACTGGTTTCTGGAGACTGTGAATGGTCTTTTGCGGGTTCGGATTTTGAAATTTTGAAAATTAGCCCGGCATTATTGGAAATAGTTATGACGTATGAAAAGAGTGGCAGTTTTTATATAAAATGGCATTTGGACGTCTTATTTATATGACCACGAAAACGGTATACGGGTTCGTAAGTAAAAATAAAAAATATTTAAAGAGGTAAAAATTTGTTGTTGTTTATTTTATGTTCCCTGAGAGTTAGTCAGTCTATACCGATTCTTAACCGTTAAAATTGGCGGCTACTCAGCGCATTAAGTCATTAACTCATCGTGTGATAAAAAAAGCTGGCGCCATCTTGTTAATGAAAATGTAAAACTTTGACTTGTAAAAGTGTCTTCAAAGAATCTATTTACTGTAATAAATATCAATGATCATTTAATTGAGTAAGCGACTGTACACGCCATTGACTAAATCGAAGTATTAAATTGTAAAAATCATTTATATCATAAATGTGTAACCTAGTTATTTCAAGAGCCGAATTTTGTATTTTGATAAAATCTGCACATTCAAAGCAATTATTAAATTTGGCTCAGAGCTTTCTCTCACCAACCAGGAAGAATAACTTGGATATATTTAGGCCCTAAGGAAAACATGCGAGTTATTCATGCAAATATTCTCCTTCATGCCAAAAATATTCCAAGTTTCACGTACGAACAAAGAGAAAATGTTGAATACAAAAGGTTGATAGCTCCCCTAATAGACAGGATGTCATCAAAGGAACCAAACATCAGCTAAACGAGGTAAAACATTCGAAAAATAGCTCCACCAAAGATGATAAGTTGCCACATAAAATTGCAAGGGTGACGTACTACTGGTTTGTATACTCGCTTCGTTCTCGCTTATGTGATGATTGGAGAGAGAAGTTATCACGCTAACATAGATGCAAGAGATGGTGGGTGAAGTGTGATAAATAAACCTGATAATGTCTCTCTTTTCTTTCATGTGCAAAATCCTCATCGTTCCCCTGTCACCTGCGAATGTCGACAGGGTATGTCGGACTCATATCGACTTTAAACTACAGTGCATTCTCTAGCCCTGTCACGGCAACAACAATTTTTTGCTATCCTTAAAAAACTTGTGCAGGACCATTTTTACTATGACTACTTATGGGGCAAGTGCGGTTTTAAGACGTTACTAGTCCGACATATGCCTGACGCTTTCCTAAGTGACAGTCAATCCATAAAAAAGGATTTTCCGTTCCATCAGTATATATGAAATAGACAAAAAAACTTGCCTAAATAAAACATAACAAAATTACCGTTATCCGTTTTATTCGTAGTTTAGTAATTGGAAACAAAGTCTAAAAGAAGACACAGAGTGAGAGATGGTAAACAGTAAAATTATTGTTGTGGTACACATGGCTAAAGGTTATTATCATCATCATATCAGCCAAATGAAGTCCACTGCTGAACGAAAGCCAGTCTATAGAGGACTTATACTATTATAAGATACTATTATAGACTTCCACAACGACCAGTTATATGCCGCCTGCATCCAACGACCCCCAGCGACCTTTACCAGGTCGTCAGTCCATCTTGTTGGAGGTCTTCCCACACTGCGTTTTCCGGTGCGGCTACAGGGTCAACCTGTACAAATCCAGTTTAGGCTGATATCGCATTGTTTAGGCCTCCCATACGATAAGGGATAGGACTAACGTTACAATCAATAAAAGATGAGCACAACATTTATAATAGTTAAAGTTGAGCAGAAAAACAGTACCCGCAATTAAAATGCTTCACAACAGAATATATCCTTATGAATCTTGCGGTTAAAATGACCACTGAAACGAAAAGCTTTTACTCGCAATACGATTAGTTAAACCACCGCCAGCGTAAAAATACGACTGCAAAATGTTTCCCATGGTTACGCGAAAACGGTCCATATGGATACATAATCTAAAAAACGTTGTAAAACACTAATAATAAATACTTTTTAAATGAAAGTGAGAAAACAATGGCACACCGTGAAATTCCCATAGTACTTAAGCGTTACGCGAAAATGGTCCTTATGAATCAAGCAAGATCCACGTCCATACATCAAGCGGTTGAAAGCACCACTTAATCCACTTCACGGGTAAGTGTATGTGTGAGATATGATGTCATTCGTCACACAACTCTGCCGCATGTGATACTGGCTGTGACGATTCGCGTGTTACGTGTAATTTGGCAGAATTACCATATTTCATGGTCTACCAAGGTACATAAAGTAGCAAGTCTTGATTACCTCTCTTATATCATGATCATCTTTTTACGAGTGGATTCCTTATGAATGTAATACCCTCATCCAAGTAAGAGCGGACGATAATAAAACCGACAGAATCCCTCCGTCAATCTACAGTTGGATTACGAAGATATTTGTTAGCATTCTCTCATATACCAATAAAATACATCAATAGTCACAAAGAACTGAATATTCTAATTAAAGAAAATTTCTAGTGAAAGAAAAATTCGATCTCAGGCAGGGTTTGAACCTGCGTCTCTCTGGTTAAGTACACCAGACGCTTAGCCAACTAAGCTACCGAGACCACTGCCTGTGATGTCGAATTTCTCTTCCACATTCTACGTCGTGAGGTGACGTCAGCACCATCTATTGGAGACATTACTATGTCTTCCAACCAACACGACTGCCTTTACAGGTAGTTCAATGTCGAACGATGTTGCCTAACCGTATTATGCTTATTTTTTTTATTTTTTAGCATTAAATATTGCGAAATTTTCACAAAGAACTGAATTTTCTAATTAAAGAAAATTTCTAGTGAAAGAAAAATTCGATCTCAGGCAGGGTTTGAACCTGCGTCTCTCTGGTTAAGTACACCAGACGCTTTGCCAACTAAGCTACCGAGACCACTGCCTGTGATGTCGAATTTCTCTTCCACATTCTACGTCTTGAGGTGACGTCAGCACCATCTATTGGAGACATTACTATGTCTTCCAACCAACACGACTGCCTTTACAGGTAGTTCAATGTCGAACGATGTTGCCTAACCGTATTATGCTTATTTTTTATTATTTTTTAGCATTAAATATTGCGAAATTTTCACAAAGAACTGAATTTTCTAAGTAAAGAAAATTTCTAAGTAAAGAAATTTGACATCACAGGCAGTGGTCTCGGTAGCTTAGTTGGCAAAGCGTCTGGTGTACTTAACCAGAGAGACGCAGGTTCAAACCCTGCCTGAGATCGAATTTTTCTTTCACTAGAAATTTTCTTTAATTAGAAAATTCAGTTCTTTGTGAAAATTTCGCAATATTTAATGCTAAAAAATAATAAAAAATAAGCATAATACGGTTAGGCAACATCGTTCGACATTGAACTACCTGTAAAGGCAGTCGTGTTGGTTGGAAGACATAGTAATGTCTCCAATAGATGGTGCTGACGTCACCTCAAGACGTAGAATGTGGAAGAGAAATTCGACATCACAGGCAGTGGTCTCGGTAGCTTAGTTGGCAAAGCGTCTGGTGTACTTAACCAGAGAGACGCAGGTTCAAACTCTGCCTGAGATCGAATTTTTCTTTCACTAGAAAAAATTTTCTTTAATTAGAAAATTCAGTTCTTTGTGAAAATTTCGCAATATTTAATGCTAAAAAATAATAAAAAATAAGCATACATCAATAGTGTTTGGTTTTTGACTACTAAGTAAAATTTCCTGACTTCACCCTATTATAAAGCCGTACTCATTTGCTATCCTAGACTACAAAGCTAGTGAAGAACAATATCATAACGTTTAATATACGAAGCGGTAGCGTAATGGCTAGAGGATCGGACTGGCGATCATGTAGTTGCCAGTTAGAAACCCACCCATTGCACAACGGACGTGAACCTACTCGTAACACAAGCATTTAGCACGGGTGTCAACAGGAATACTACTAATGTGCGACAAACAGCTCTAGTAAGCTTTTAAAAATATATATGTAAAATATACAAAATTTAAATTAATGTACGAGCGATAAGGATCTAATTTAAAAGACATAAGTAAGCTTGAAAATAAATGATAAACGCAAAGGTTTCTTACTAAATAAATATTTGAAGATGCCGAAACGCTATCGTAAAATTACACGATAGATTTTTTAAAAATCATTAAACCTCCTATCTGATATAAAAATTACAAGATAAGATACTCAAATTACAACTATAATGTCTTTCATAGAATCAGAAATAATAATAACTTGTAATTTTAATGACAAGACGTAAAAAAAATAATATCAATTAAATTAACAATTCAATGTCTGGGCCTAAATTTATACTAGTTTAATAAAGCTGTTCGTTTTTCAACATTTTAAATTTACGTGTTGGTGACGTCATGGAATATGCATAAAAATTGCTTGAACACAATATTATACAGAATCATCATGGAAACCGCTTAAAGAGCGCAGCATGCAGTGGTGGTGTTAAATTTTTTATGATCGCTGCTTGTCACCGCGTGAAACTGCAATTAAACTTTATGTCAACTGTTTTATGTAGCAACCACATAAAGTCCTTTGTTAAGTTTTCACTGTGGAGGCAAACATAAAGATCTACAGCCAAGTAGTAGTAGCCAATCAAAGATTTTATATTGTATTTAAATTACATATTTTATTAGATATAATGTTAGCTATGCCGGGTATTGCAATGCCTCTCTTCTATCTTTATTCTTTGTCAGAACTCGCCATTATCAACCAAACAATATTCGAATTTTTCATATTAGTTGTATGATATTCTATCGTCTGTTTATCTAATCTTAAGCATCATTCTAATTTTTCTCATCTTTTCTCAACTATATTGTGTCATCATCAATCGAAGTTATTTAAAAAATATCAGTATTTTATACGAAAAACCTACTTACGATTGTATAGTTCACACTTAAGTGTGAAAAAAAAAAACAAAGTTCGTTTAAACCCGTGAATCACCTTTTGTTATCTGAGTCATCGTCGTGTCTATGTACGTTGTGGAATTTACTTATAATTTTAATTAATGTAAAGCTTAATATCCGTTTCATTTATTGGTAAATAGTTAGTATTATCCTTAATTATTTGTTTCCATTTTCTAGTTCCATTATCTTCATTTTCTGCGAAACTACAAATAAGACAGCACCCAGTAATGACAATAAAAAAGAACATTAAACACGTTTGGAGCTAAGGACCACTTGTATTTACCATTTGGTCCTTAGGTACATTCCCATAACACAAAATACAGACAATAATTGAAATTTATATTCACTAACCGAACATTGTCATCATAATTCATGCGCACGTATCGGTTAATGCAATTAACAAAACACAATTCCCCGTTTAGGTAATAATGTTTCATAATATCCTAACTCACGGTTTAAATGAGAACTAATATTGGTGCTAATAGCTTATTACTATCCTCATTGATAGGCAAAGGCCCGCCAGTGAGATGACTAACGAAATCATGGTTATGCCGCACGTAATGGATAATGATTTAGTCACGTTACGAATTGAATTAAAGTTCAGTGGTTGATTCGAAAAGGTATTTATGTAGTATTACGACTTTATGTTAAAATGTTTTGATATACTGTTGAAATTGACTTTTTGAACTATGTCATATTGTATGTATTTAAATAAATTTCATAGCTATTCTGAAATAAGTTTGGTAAACTTAATCTAAACGATGGCAATTTAAACATGTCATAGAAAAATACACGAATAGAACATCAAAAATTTACAATATATTATTATATTTTAATATATACGTACACTGTGATCCATCTGGAATTTTTCGCTCAACAGTGCATAAAGTGTACCAACCCGCATAGTAGATAAATAATAATCTTCTTATTTTGAGACGAGATCTCATTTAATGCTCACCAGTAGGACATTAAATGAGTTGACGGTAATGACATTGGTGACCCTTGCGAAATTATTAAGGTACGGCGCAATTTACGTCGTGTAGAAAATTTACAAAGGCGTAGCTAGCTAGAATGCTACGTGCTACGCCGTAGCACAGAAAATAATACATTAGAAACTGCCATTTAAGACAAGTTTTCATTTAAGGCGAAGCAGATATTAATACAATTTACTAGCATGATAAAAATATAACAACAAAATAACCCTTTCCTAACAAGAAAACTCCAAACTCACGAAACCACAGCACCTGTACCTAAACTATCATGGCCAAGCCGCAAAGGTACAAGGGTCCGATTTGCTAGAACACTGAAGTGTGCCAAAACAATCCATACATTAGAGAGTCAAGTGGCGTGTGTTTAAAGGAGTGGCCGTCACGGGTCGCAGACTTATTGCTTCGAGTTAGCTACGATTTCTGAACTAACAATTCACGCCAAGTTTTGGGGGGTTGAGTGTGAAATAGGAGCGTTTTACAAACTTACGTTTTACAATGAGAACATACTACAAACTGTCACGCCAGTATTCAACGAAGGGTAAAAGCAGAAGCGTACACACAACCATAGTTTTTGGGTCCCATTAAATACAGGGCCAGCCTATTTCCATTTACCGGGCACTAATTCTATGAACTTCGAACTACTGCTGAAAATTCAAAGAAAACCCCAATAGCACTAAGCTTGACTTTCGAATCGAACCTAGGACTTTCATAGCATTCGCGCTTAAGACCACTAGACTAGTTAAGCAGTCTACTACAGGTCATAACTAAATAACATAACTAAGTGTTGTCCACGGTATCTTGGCATCTCTTTACAAAAAATAATTAAAATTAGCTCAACAATGTGTTAGTTTAAAATGTAAAGGCGCACAGAGTTAATTTCGCATTTATACATAATATTAGTATGGATGGAAGGCATGCTTAGCAAAATGGCTAATTACTTTCTTCCCACAAATCCAGACTCCTGAAATGTTACTGAAAATTTTATAGGAAAACATAAATTTGCTTGACCTGGAATTCGAACCCAAGATGCAGAAGTGCATAGCACTCGTGCTTAGGAACAATAGACAAATAAGATAGGCAACAATTAAATAATTATATGATTAAAATAACTTGGTGAGCTCCTTAACAATGGTTCAGCTAACCGATAACTGTTATACACTTTTACTGTATAATATCTCATACTGGGAGTAGACAACATCGGTGAGAATGTCCAGGAAGTCGACCAGGCTAGCCAACTGCGAGTTGCAGACTTCACACTTCAAAAAAATCTCTTAGGCATGCAGGTTTCCTCACGATGTTTTCCGTAGCCGTTAAAACTCTTGATAATTAATTCACATGACTTCCAAATGATACACGTGTATGCTTTCGATCAGAACTCGAGAGCTTTGACTTAGCCCTCCAATATGGTCATCACTACTTCACTAATTTATTTCTCTATTTATGTAAATGGGAAAACCAACAGCTACGAATAATGAAATAAACTGGAAGAATATACACACTAATCATAAAAATAGATCATCTGCTAAATCTTATGACTTGCGCCATACAAAAAGGCAGCCAACTGTCGGAAATACGACGAACACTAGGTTTTATTTGGCGACGCATATTGCTAGTCCTCACCTCCGTGCCATATACGACGCTGTATATTCTTGACACTTGAGCTACCTTTACCTATGGACCTACCTATGCGTACTTGATCCTTTGTAGTTCGAACTTATTTACCTTTAAACTGTCTTATAAGTCTAGTGGTCCCAAGATCATGCTACGCTAGAGGTCAATTCCAGGGGTTGATTTCCAGGTCGAGCAAAGTGTCATTGGGTTTTTTTATTAAATCCTCAGTAGCAGCTCGGAGTTTGGAGATTTCGTTAATGGCAATATGCTATTATCACCTGTAACATGGGACTTAAACATACTGGAGAACTTCGGGTGTACTGTAAGTACACCTCTGTCCAACCCTTCGAGGAATACAGGCGTGATGGTATGATTATCTTTTGATATATTAAGCATTTTCCATTCAAAGGTTATAAAGTTATTTAGTGAAGGATAAAATAATACGATAATGACGTCACCTCAAAGACGTAAATTAAAAATGTGAAGGCAAATTTCGACCTGGCGGTAGGACTCGCAGTGGCTTAGCGGTCATAGCGTCTGGTGTACCTAACCATAAGACGCAGGTGCAAATCCTGCCTGCAGTCGTATTTTTCCTTCACTAAAATAATTTTATGATGGTATGATATAATTATTATTGATTTCAACCACTCCGCATTTTTCTCTAGTCGCTTTTAACAGGGCTCATTGTAACATGAAAGATAGTTACCAAGGAAAGCACTTACACAAATCTGCTTCAACAAGTAAACATTTACAGCCAACAACAAAATTACACACTGCAAAGATAACAAGGGAAATAATTAATGTTGTAACCGTAAATTTTGCACAACAACAATTTATCAACGCTAGCTGAGATAGTAGGGCATCTCACGTACCGCTAATAAACTTTGGTAATCACTGTTATCAATGTTGGGCTATTGTACTTGCAAGTCGTAATCAGCATTACGGTGATGTTATTTTTTCGAAAATAGGATGTGTGTGTCTGTGCAGTGATAGACTAGTGATATGGCCGTTGGACTGTCAAGTCAAAGATCTTGAGTTCAAATCCAATACACGACACCTATTAATTTTCTAAGTCATGTTCGTAGTAATTAATTAATTATCACGCACTTAAACGTTGAAGAAAAACATTGTGAGGGAACCTGCATGCCTAAGAGATGTTCTCGACGGCGACGTGTGAAGTCTCCCAACCCGCAGTAGGCTAGCGTGATAGACAATAGCCTAATCTCTCACATTCTGAGAGGAGACTCGATGATGATGATGTGTCTGTGTTGGTTTCGGTCTGGTTGGTTTTTTCATAACCTTAGTTAATAAAATTTGTGAATATAATATCCTCACTGCAGGGTAAATACCACTGCCTTTTCCATTATTACCAGGAGGAACCTGTTATTTCCTCACACTAAAAAAAACACATGTCTAAAAATGTTCTCCTCCCTGAACGCTTAAGGTTGAGGGTAGTAATCTACTATATAAAAATAAGTCGGGTTTTCCTTCCTGACGCTATAACTCCAGAACGCACGAACCGATTTCCACGGTTTTGCATTCGTTGGATAGGTCTCGGGCTCCGTGAGGTTTATAGCAAAGAAAATTCAGGTTTTCATTAATTCTACCCCCAAGGGGATAAAATAGGGGATGAAAGTTTGTATGAGAAAACACGCGGGCGAAGCCGTGGGCGGAAAGCTAGTTGTGATATAAACTATAGTATATTCAAAAGAGAAAATTAAACTTTTTGTCAGTTTCCAGAGTTTTTGGCACTTTCTCGCATGATAAAGATATTTAAGGAAAGGTTTTAGTTATCGCTAATGACGCAATTACTACTGTCATGTGCCAAGAATGTGTTATATAGACATACAATTTGTTTTTGTTGTTCTCTATTTATATTCAACTTTTTTATGGGTCCTTAAAAATATTAGTCAACTACAACTATTAATTACAATACAAAACACAGACCGACAACAACGCAAATTAAAAAAGTAACGACTAGCAATTATTGAAAAAATGCGTAAACTTTTTGCTTAAGTAGAAATACTGTTCTATCGGAAATAATTACATTCTCTCGTATCGGATTTTTCTACAAAAAATTTGCTGCTACCAAAGTGCACCGGACATAACAAGATTTTAGTGTGGGGAGTGGCAAAATTGTTTTTATTTTTTGGATTGTTTTCCATTTTTTGATCACTAAGTGCAGATAGTATCGTACAGCCTACCTGACTTTAAAAACTTTCAAGATCTGTATGAAGACCTCTCAAATGAGTCGGACGGAGTTATAGAATTAATGATCACAATTCCCTTCAGCAGTTATATGAAAATAATTTTAAAGAAATAAAAATGTTAATTAATAATAGTAATGTGAGTAAATAATAATTTGGAGTTCCAGGTGAACGACCAGCCATAAGCATATAGCAATACATATAAAATATCGAACAATACCTTTTTACAGTCGAACTACAATTACTTTGATCAGAGATCGAAAATATTTGGCATACAATATCAAATTTAGATACAGCAATACACCATATATATATTGAATTTTGACGGAATATCTTCATTCTAGTATAACAAAGGAAACACAATTGTGGTAGCACACTTTACGACCTCCTATACCTTGGGATATAGGATGAAGCGCATTTATGGATGAATAAATTTATGTATTGTGGGAAGAAAGGCCTTTCTAGGGAGATGAGGAACTATCTCATTTCTAGAATATTTTTATGCGTTACGGGGTAAATTGGGAATGGTCTGATAGTTATGTGGTGGTAAAAAATTGTGTGGTTAGTATTTGATGTCAGTTATGTATGAGAAAAATTGTATCATCATAAACTTTCCAAACTGTGTTAGGATCAGCTTCCAGCCAGATACGACTGAATATCAGTATTTTACGCGTACTATAACCTACCAACTTACAAATTGTAAGTCGTAGGATCTCGAACCCAGACAGGCGTTTTGTATTAATTATTTCATTACCACAGCTCCCAAAAACGGCAAAGGAAAACATCGTGAGGAAACAGGGATGTCCTAAAACCAAAAATTCCAAGACATGTGATATCTACAAACCCACATTGGGTTTGCGTGGTGGAGTACTACCACTCTCTCTTACTGATAGGATGCCTCTGTCCCAGCAGTGGGAATATTATTATTAATTATGCTTATGATACCTAGCTAGCTAAATTATATTTTTTTAAATGGTGCTTCATGTAATTTTAGAGAAAATTTGCTAAGTTATCGCTTCGTATATGTGGTTTCAGCCTAGCTTAATGCAGATGTGATTTCTAGGCGGACAAGCTTGTTATTTCAGGCACGAGTTAAGCTTAAATAATTAGTATTAGTATGTTTCTGTCTCTCACTAGAACAGAATATTTCGTGCTTCATATATGAGGATAGCTTCGTAGCATCTTGTCAAGGATTTGATTTTTATATAAGGCAAAAGTGATATCAGGTTTTTTCAATGAAATCTTAAGTATCCATTCGGTGTTTGGATTTGTGCCTCTTAATCGCAAACTTGAGAATTACAAATATACAGGTAACCTTAAAAATATATCGGTATAAAATATAACTATGTGTGCAATAAATACCTATGATAATCAAATTGTACAATAGTACATCTCCGCGATCAACTCCTTCATCAACCTGCTGCCATCCAATGCTCAATGTAAAGCACGCCATTTTGAGGGATCTTGGGTTTTACTCCATCCAATTCTATTCAGCCATTTGGTTAAATCATTGTGCCACCTCTGCATTCTACCTTTGGAGAATATAGGCATACTACTAAATATATGAAATGTTCAAGAAAATAACGTTCATCTTATAAAAAAAATAGTCTTGACGGTCTTATGGTACAGAGTCAACTGTTCTAGATAAGATTCCAAAGGAATACGTGAGGCGTGTGAAGCCTGCCAACACGCGTGGGTGACTATAGCATAATTCTTCTCATTCTGAAAGGAAACCCATTCCCAGCAATGGAACAATAAACAACCTATAAAGGGTTCTTGATGAAGTGAACGGTACTAGTTATTATAATAAAATATTTCAACATCATACTATTACAAACTTTATGTCGCTGTTGTCCAATAAAAATATCGTGAGTGCAACAGCCTGCTAATATAAACTCGAGTAAGCAGAAGGCAGCGATCCAACTTTAGTTAACTGACTATAAGACACACTTGCTTTATATCGAGATCTACTACCAACGTTTATTAGAAATATAGAATATAATTATATTAAATAATACCAAAAATTTCAAAGACCTTCTCCTTTGAAATTTGCATAAAAAGCCGTAACTAGGATTCAAAAGATTCTAAAGCAGTCAATATCATGTGTTTAGACTTGTATAATATATTATATTCTTTCAATTTTATGCGATGTACCTACTATGGACAAAGATCTGAAAAAAAAAATACCAAAGCAATATAATTCGTTTCCTGGTCCTTTTATACGTACATTCAAGTATACCCAAATAATGTTACTGTTGTTTATAAAGCCTTAAGAGTTATAAATATACAAATATAATGCACATCTGCAATATCATAAACAGTTCATTACGATGATAATTATCCTGAAGTGCTTGGAAAATCTAATATTCAGTCTTATTTTTTTTTTTTTCAAGGTATCAGTGGTGTTTCTTTACGCTCTAATAAAATTACAACAACATTAATAAAACAATTCCTTTATTTTAACCCTTCCAGCTCCATAAGAAAATCCCCTATAGCCCCATTTTCCCTAAACGACAACCGCCACCTTGGATCCCACCCTCAAATATTTCACAGTTAACATTCCAAACAAATTCACTTTTTGGCAACACAAAAATCCCTTAAAAGTTATAACATAAGGCTAATAAATTGTCATAGGTTTGGCAAAATAAAGTAAAGGGTTCATAATTATGAATGCCAATCTACTTTAGAATTAGCTAAAGGGTTTTATACCTTTGTATTCCTTACCTTGAAACGTTTGCAATTTAATTAAATTTAATTTCGCCTAACTTTCAACCCATTATTTGAGTTGCGGCGGTTAATTTTAGTTATTATATTATCCCTAATGCAAACAAAACGTAAATAACAAGCTTTGGTTTCTATTTATTTAACATGAATGGTTTGATTAGGTACTTTGTGTTGTTGGTTTTGTGGAATTTTCATTTAAAGATGAGAAGAATATGTAATATTTTCATGTTTTTTAATTTAAAAAATAATTATAATCTGATTAGATGTTCTTATTTGTTGAATTAGACCCACAATAGTGAGTAACGTCGTGACCCCGAACTACTATTTAATTCTATTATTAATTTCAAATAACTTTGAAATTAATAATAGAATTAAATAAATCTGTGGCATATTATGGTCCTTAGATTCGAAAAAAAACTTTCTTGTCTATAATCGTGACGTGACGGCTTTTTCTTTTATCTTACATAATATGTATTTATATAAAGTAAACAAGATCAGGTAACCAGTTTTTTGGTCCTTTCCTCCTGAAATGTTCATCCAAAAAATAAATCAAATTAATGCAGTTATAAATAACGTATAACATTGAAAAATAACTAAGTACACGCATTTTAAATCTATCTACACGGCATGGCGCAAAAAGTATTGTAATATTCACGTAATTTGGATGATTCATGAGCCATTACTTTGCGTTATTGAACTTTCTGGAAAAAAGGTAAGAAGGGTCGGTACAGTTGAGAGCAGACCGATATAAAGCCATTGGCCTTACGTTTTTAATAATGCTACAAGTTATTTTTGCTTTTGAAGTATTTTTCTTTGATGGGGTACTTGCAAACGCTGCTGTTGAACTTGAAGTCCTCGGCCCGATTTCCAGATCAATTAAAGTATTAAAGGGCTTACTTCAATATTTTCATGCTGGTCAGAATACTGTTCACAAGTTTATTTCGAGCACTTTGTGTCCGTTTATTGCATGTTTGTAAAAAGATTTTTGTGCCTGATTAGATTGATCGTGTTTCACTTATGTTCATGTCTATGTAGTGTCCGTCTGGACACTATGGGCTTACGTTTTATATATGGTAATATAGTTTTTATTAAGAATAGTAAAAGCTGTTAATTTCTCAAATGTAAATAAATAGACACAGATTTTTTTCTAGTTGGGAAGGGACTTGTCTCGTGAGAATAAGAACATTGGTATGATTACGCCTATTTTCCCCGAAGAGTGAGGGAGAGGTATACCAATGTACACCTACAGTTCGAATAGGGGGGCGCACCTATTGCCATTAACCGAACACAATCACAAACTCTGAGCTGCTACTGAGAATTTCATAGAAATATCCAATAACAATGTGCTCAACCCAGGAATTCAAACCAGGACCTCTAGCGCAGCAGTCGCACTTGAGACTATTAGACTAAAAGGGCAGAATAAGAACAAAATAATATTTAACCTGTTCGACAATATTGGTAAGGATATTTCTTTAAAATCAAAATTCGTTTCGTGTGATGTATTTCTTTCCAGATACGTTATGAAAATACAGATTGCCGCCAATCTAGTGATGTCTTCAATCATCCCGGGATTTTGTCGCGACGTCCCATTTCCGAATCCGTGACTCTCGTATATCTTAGGTATGTAACAGTGTACTAGAAATTGGCATGTCTTTGATGTTCCTATTTTTTTTTCCCAAACATATTGTACATATTTAAACGATGACAAACTCCTTATATCATGAGTAAACATTTTTTTATGAGTTAAGTCGACAATCGAGCAGGCGAGCCACCTGATGGGAAGTAGTCATCGCCGCCCACGGACATCTGCATAACCAAAGGAGTTGCAGATGCGTTGCCGAGCCTGTTAAGGAAAAGAGAGGGGAATGAGATAAACAGGACTAAGGGAGGAATTGACACTCCAGCACTCAACACTCGCCGTACGAAATGCAACAGTTTGGATACTGCCATGTCGATATTCTGTGGGGGGGGGGTAAATATATTTATATTAGAACTAGATGGCGCCGGCTAATATATTTGACGAACTCGCAGAAACACTGACACATCCTCAGAGAATCATAGTATTTTTAAAGTCCGGACATAGTAGTGCGAATATATGAGAGACACAATGTAGGCCAGTATCTAAAATTGCTTTTTGAGTAAAGAACTATAGCAGCTTTGAGTAGACCAGTCATAACTGTCTGCACGCATGCATCAGATGGAGCCGTGGTGATTCGTAACATAATAAGCAACGTAAAAGTAACGCCCTCCACTTTAGAGTTGTAGGTTGTAGGTCCGAACCCAGACAGGCGCGTTCATCATCATCATCATTATTATATATTATATAGACAAAACACATAACCGACAGGCGCTTTTTTTTATGTAGCCTCTTTCGTGTCCCACTGCAGGGCAAAGGCCTCCCCTAACTTCTTCCAGGATTGTTTATCCTGGGCTTCTGTATACCACGTTGGCAGAAACCGATCGATATCATCCCGCCAACGTTTCCTCGGCCGACCTGGTCTACGAAAGGTATTACGAGGTTTCCACTCGGTAGCTAGCCTCGCCCCTCTGTCCGGTTGCATGCGGCTGATGTGGCTAGCCCATCGCCACTTCGCTCGCAATTTGGACGCCCACATCCACTATGCGCGTTTTGGAACGGAGGGTGGTATTCCGAACGTCATCTGTTCTCTTGACCCCCAAAATACTGCGACCAAACTTAAGGTTTGTCAACGAGCAATGGAATGCTCGTTGACAAACCTTAAGTTTGGTCTTTTGCTGTTCGATCAGTGACCAAGTCTGGCAGCCGTAGGTGAGGACGGGTAGGACACACATTTCGACTAGTTTCCGCTTTAACGAAAGCGGGAGGCTGCCTTTCATTAAATCCTTCATGGCGCTTGACTTTTTGTAAATTATTCTATAACCACTGCTCCTAAAACTGAGAAGGAAAACATCGTGAGGAAACCGGCATGTCTTAGAAACAAAATCTCGCAGACATGAGATATCTACCAACTCGCACTAGGGCCTCGTGGTGGATTACGGCCCACTCCCTCTCACTGACAGGAGCCCGGTGTCCTACCAGTGGGAACATTAAATGTATACACACAACGGCGCAATCTAGCTTAATTTTTTTTTGTTAAAAATGTTTGCCGGGTCTATTTACAGAAATAAATATCATTTATCAATTATAGGCCCGATTATGCTATGCTTCAGTCATACCTCACCTTTGTGATTTTGAATGAATGAATTAATGAAGTTACTTTTATTCTTTCTTCTTTTCTTTCATTGGTCAAACATAATTTATGGAGCTCAATAAGTGACACGTAAAAATTAAAAAAAGCCACTGAAATATAATTAATATTCATATCTAATCGTGAATTTCCGCAATAGCGGCAGCCATTTTGTGAATATTCATGATTTAATATTTATTCATTTACTGCTGCTGGTCGGGCGTGTTTTGATTTTTGTGGTTAGATTTAGTATTATTACTAATTGTTGTAATATTTAGTTGATATTGTGTTTTCCACAGTTTTATACTATAATACATACATATTTTCACGTCTATCTATCAGGGTACGCAGAGATTATAGATTTTCGTGATAAAACGATTGTTAAATAAAATTAGTTTGAAAGTAAGTACTTAATGTTCACCCATAGTTCGCCGGTATGTTTAGGTCCCATGTAATACGAGCCTATTGCCATTCACCGGGCACCGCGCTCGGAGTTTGGATATGCCAAACTCCGAGCTGCTACTGAGAGTTTCATAGAAAAACCCACTAACACTTTGCTTGACCTGGGAAGTGAACCTAAGACCTCTAGCGTAGCAGTCACGCTTGGGACCACTCGACTAATGAGGCAGGCGTGAAAAAACTATTCTAAAAATAAAATTAATTTTGAAGTTATACCATACAATTTCAATCAATTTCATGATAAAAACGCTTTTAAATTTTGCCAAATGTATACAATTTTTTATGCTCGTGACTGTACTAAATAAAATAATACAATATCTCTCCCTTTACCAACAACTTTAAACAGCCTTCAGTCCCGGTTATCATATGAAGACCTATAGTAATTGTTGTGGTAGTCACATTCTCACGAAATCGGTATACCTAGATACCTACTGGATTGGAAACCAATTTGTGTAAAATACTGATATTCAGCCACATCTGATTAGACAAAAAGCCAATCCCAACAAAGTCGGGAAAAGGCTTGGGAAATTCCAATAAACTACAACTCATCAAAACTGCTACAAATATTATTAAACAGCTTTATTTTATCACAAAATAAACTAACAATTTATCATTCCTACAGTAGTGCACTTTATGCGGCACAAATTGTTTATTACACGTAAAATAGTATAATGCAAATCCGTTCGGTCTATCGGACGATACCAGTAAATATCTGTCAAATGCAACGTCGTAAATTACAAATTTTATAACCATTCATGCCTCCTTTTGGAAAAGTGTAAAATTTTTATGCGCCGTAAAATTTGAACCGTGTTCTTTTATTCAAATAAATAGATATTTGAATAAAATAATATTATTTTACTGATTTTACGTGTGTATTTTGATATATACTTAGTATTTCATGGATTTTATTCAAAATGAATTTATTGAAATACAACGTGTTCGTAAACAACGAGAAGACAGAAAATTAAATTAAATTATATTTATTTCGTTTTTATTAATGCTTTAGCGAACTGTTTATATAAGAGAAAATATTGATAAAAAAGGATAAAATTGGCAGTCCAATAGTCATATCTCTAGGCTATTACTGTCGTTTTCAATTTAACTGTGGTCATTATTGAGCTCATCACTTTTTAAATGTTGTTACGAATTTTTCCGTCCCGTACAATAACTCCCGTAGCTAATATGGTATTGTGGAATGCAAATAAACGATACGAATGTGAATGTCACGAATCCCTTCGCCGTGACTATAAGCTTCTATATTTTTAGTTGGTCCGTACTAAAAAAAAGGGCTTTCAAATACGCAAACCTTCGGCGCTCAACTAGTACGTCATAAAACCCTCCATGATTCCTTCACGTTGGAATTCATGTTCTCAAGTCGAGCATAAGTCGCACATAATGAAATAAGTTTCGTTCCACGCTTAAAACTTTGGATTTTTAATGCTTTAATATCCTGTCGCCATCAAAGTTGCTCTACTTACTTTATTGAGATGATGATACTTTGTGTTACTTTGAGCGAAAAGTGTTGTGATTAAACGGAATTGTTCTTTATTTAAAGTGAGAGTTCTTTGTTTGAAATGGTTTTAAACGGTTTTGTTTTTATTGACACTTTTTAAATATTTGTAAATGTATGTTTATATAATAACGTTAACAAATATCTTAAGAAACTGTTCTAAGGAATCTATTAGATACCTATATAAATCCAAAAATATATTTTTTTTGCGAAAAAAATATTTAATCTCAGGCATTATTTGAACCTGCATCCTTCCGGTTAAGTACACATGCTACACATCAAGCTATACAAATCCAGTTAAGACTAATCTCCCATTGTAAACGTTTTCCGCACGATTCAAGGCCAGCCTATACTGGTTTTGTATAGCTTGATGTGTAGCCGTACACCCTATATTGAAAATGAATATTCACAAAGTATTATAATTCATTTAAAATAGATTGCATATCAATTCTTTATCTTTAAAAATGCCCATTTTGTGCATAAAAGAATTATGAATGAACTTAAAAAATGACAATTGTTTTAAACGAATTATGACTACATTCACTCAGCAAATTGAATTAAATGTCATCACTCAAAAAAAGCTGCTATTAAAACATACTGTCAATATATCATGAAGATTCCCAACAGGAATTCGTCACAGTAACGCTATCCTCTTACTGCACAGTGTATTGTACGAGTACAGTCGTCAACACATCAAGTTATATAAAACTGTCAAGTTTCTGCTAATGATTTTAAACCTTAAAATGTAGGTGATTAAGTTCAAAATCAACTGAGAAAATTTTACATTCCGTGGTAACTTGATGCGCTAGCGACCGTACCACTCAGCGTAATGAAAATGTTATTTTCAATTGTCAAGGGAGGATTACGTTTCAACGTTACTGAGAGATGTATCAATAATATGAAATTATTTTGTAAAAATATTGGTGAAATTTTATCTCATTCCATTTTGGTATTTTTATAATATTCTTGTAACGTATCTTTTATAAGTATTTTTCAATATTCCATTTGAAAGGAACTATTTTATGGCCGCCGTTTTCATATTATGGATTCCAGGAATGTTTTTAAAGGAGAACTTACTAAAAACCTCATTAAGTACTGAATTATCCCTTACTCCCTTTTCCTAAAATAGACTCGGCATCGCATCTGTAACTCCTTTGGTTTTGTACATGTCCATGGGTGGCGATGGGTAGCTCGCCTGCACGTTTGCTGAATTATCCCATCATAAAAAAATAGTCTCGGCCGTGGTATTGATATTGCCTAACGGCTTAATGGTTGATGTAGGGTGGTTTTATATATGCAAGTTGCACGGCAAATATTGCTTGCGCGATTCAGGATTTGTTCAGTTCGTTTCATGTCACTACCACTTAGAAAAAGTTTAAAATTGCTTGAAAATTATACGTCTAGATTAATTGCAAAGAATTTCTGGAAAATTTAATTTCTAATCACTTTAAACTTCGAATTCGTGACCAGAAACAAAAGAAAATGCCGCCCATTTTAATCTCGCTCAGAGATATGCTAGCGAGACTCCTTTAAGTCACCCGACTTATTTACGTCTACGACTTTAATAACAGTACTTTAAATGACCGAAATTCCGTTTTAACGATTAAAATGGGAAAGTTTTCCAGCTGAAATTTATCGTAAGGACGCTCAGTTATTTTTCAATTTGGTAGATCGCGGGTTCGAGTGAAGCAAGCCGCGATTACTGGGAGAACTTTGAGAAAATATTGTCAGGGATGCGAATCGTGTTATTCGGAGTTGAGTTGGGGTTCACTGTAAAGTTAAAAAGAGCTTTAAATTAAATTTTATCGACCGTTCTCTGTAGGTCTACACCAAAACATACCATCATAATTGTATTCCCTGAAGGGTTAGGCAGGAAAAGGAAAACAAAAAATATATATTTATTCGGCCAACATTACAGAAATTTTATTTAACATTAAAGAATATCCGAATATCATAAAGGATTACACGTTTAGCGTTGAAACAGTTGCGAATAGTTGAGGTGGTCACCTCTCTAGTACCGTTGAGTTCATTAGTCTAGTGGTCCCAAGCGCAAGTACGCTAGATTTTTCTATGAAATTCTCAGTAGTTGGAGTCTGGATTTGTGCCCGGTTAATGGTTCGCCCCCTAATACACGGGACCTAAACATACCGGCGAAGCGTGGGTGTACATTAGCGTACCTCTGCCTAACCCTTCGGCGAATACAGGCGTGATGGTGTGTTATGATATAAATTAAACAAATTATTGTGGAACCCCTGAACAAGGCCGAAAGACCCTAACTGATTAATTCTGTGACACTATAGAGTGTAACGCATAAATAGGATCAATAGAAAACAAAAACATGTCTTGGTCGAAATCAAACCCACTACACTGGGTACAATGATAGTGGATAGGTAAAAAAATAAAGAAGTACCTATTTAAAAAGCTATTTCAATTCACTGCAAGTGTTTTCCAACTAGCTGTTTTATTCATACCACTTTTAAGTTCGGAAACGGCAGTAATTTTTTATTATAAACTTGAATTTTACCGTTTAAAAATGGTAATTTTCATTTTTATGCAATCGTGGAATCATTTGGTCGGTGGTTTTTTTGTTCAGTGCATTTTTTTAACGATTACTGGCGAAATTATTTTGGTTATGGATTGACCATTTTTTGAACTAGATTTACTAAGTTTTGCCCAGATAAATCTGATTATTTTATTAAAATTATAAGTGTGCCTCTGTTTGCCTCAATTTATTGTAATCTGCATGGTCAAGAATAAAAAAATCCTAATTCCTTCCTCAGTTCCATTCCTTCACCTTTTTTCCTTCCCCTCCCCTTTCCTTAAATAGGTTCGGCAATGAATCTGCAAATCCTTTGGTTTTGCAGATGTCCATGGGCGGCGATGAATACTTACCATCAGGAAGCTCGCCTGCTTGTTTGTCAAGTTATCCCAAAAGAATTGAAGTTTTTAAGAGTTTTCATAATGACTTTGCAGATAACATTACTTTTAAAAACACGAGCATTCTTTCAAGAACAAGAACATAACCAATAAAAGTCGTAAATATAAAACGAAAAGGATATGAACTCAACTATAAATCTCAATACAAATGACAAAACCAAGCAAATACGAGTACAACAAGTCCAGAACATTCCACGAACACGTTCCTGTATCTCACAATTTATGTGTGATATTTTATTTCTGCATAAACCTGGAAATTTTCCCATAATATTTCACTCGGTACTACTGCACCTGCGTTTCGCGTCTTGTCGGGAAGAATTCGAGAACAATGTTAGCTGAATGGGCTGTTTATCATATGAAACACTATAATGCCGTTATGTGGGTTTATTTAGATAATTGTATGATTACTCAACGATGCTCATGACACTTCTACCATTATATAATTCTTTATGGTCTTCGTTTTACAACAAAAATACTGCCTCATTAGTCTAGTCCTAGAAGTCCTGTTATTGGGTTATTCTATGAAATTCTCAGTAGCAGCTCGGAGTCTGGATTGTGCCCGGTTAATGGCAATAGGCTCGCATACAGTACATCTCTTCCTCCCCTGAGTTCTGAGTACAGGCATGTATGTATGTACAATAAAAAACTAAACATAATACGGTAAAAATGCACTAATAGTGATATATGTTCATTAGACTAAAATGACAAAGCACGCAATTTTCGCAATCATTTATGTGCAACATCGAAAAAAAAAACATCGTGAGAAAACTTGCATGCTTGAGAGATTTTCTGGACGGTGTTCGAAGTCTTCCAATCCTTATTGCTTCTGTTTTGGTTGCTTATACGAGTGTATATAATTGTTGGTAAACCAAATAAAATAAAATAAAAATTAATATGCTAGCGAGTTGGGACTATAGCCTAACTCCTCTCAGTCTAAGTGGAGACTCGTTCCCAACACTGGAATAGTATGATAATGATGATCAAATGTTTTTTTTTATGAAGGAAGCAGCTTATTCTATTTTCCCCTATCCACTTTGAATTCTACTTCTATTTATAAAAGCGAAAATTCAATATTTCATTAAAGTTGTTACATGTCAGTCACAAAGACAATCATTAAGATAATTATAGACAGTTCTACAATTCTTTTATTTTGTAGGTCACGTCATGTCACGATCTATTTTTGAAATATTAATAATAAGGTTTGACGTTTTGTTGCTGTTAGCAAACATTACAAATAAATTTTGGAGAACCTATGTCAAACGTGTGTTTTCTAAAAAAATAAATGAAAAAAAATCGCCAATATGAATCGATATATACGTAATATTTTCACATGGACTTGTTATTTGGATTCGTGCGCATCTGTCGCAGGCCACACAAATTTATGACGTCATGTTTGTCAGAGGCATCGCCGGTGGCATTTCGATAGTATTGGCGTATTTTGTGTATAAAATTATGCAGTGTTTTTGAAAAAAGTTATTGAATTATCAACATGATTGTTTAAGAAGATTCACTGATTTAGATAATAATTTATTAATTAACATCTATCACAGTCTTTAATCACAAAATTACAGTTTCAAAATGTTCCAACTAAGAGCAAATCATACCATCACGCCTGTATTCCCCGAAGGGTTAGGCAGAGGTGTACTAATGTACACCCACATTTTGTTATGTTTAGGTCCCATGTAATAGGGGACGAGCCTATTGCTACCAACCGGGCACAAATCCAGACTCCGAGCGACTACTGGGAATTTCATAGAAAAACCCAATAACACTGTTCGATCTGGGGATCGAACGCAGGACCTCTAGCGTAGCAGTCGCGCTTAGGACCACTAAACTAATGAGGCAGTCTTCTTAAGTCGTCTTAAGAGCAAATCTTCTTTAAGGAATCAGTTCTAGTCGGTGAAGCAATTGTCACTGTTCTTTATTCTCTCAAGTCTTGTTTGATCTCTTGATACAATTCAGCTCCCATATTTTCCTTCAATTGTTCAATAAAACTTCTTAAGATAGACGAAAGACCAAATGAGACCAATTCTTAAGTATCGTAAATTTAAATAAACGTAAAAATTATACTCATATATAATGAGATCGAATGGTACAGTCGCCAGCAGGTCAAGGTATACTAAACTGTCAAATTTCTCCAAATGATTTTAAACCTTACATTGTTGAAGATAAAGTTCAAAATCAACTGAGAAAATTTGACTTTTTGTGGTAGCTTGATGTGCTGCCTACCGTAATTATAATGAAATCGAAAATTTACTTCAAAGCTAGGAAGGAACCAGAACGACCAACGAGTTTTGTGACCAAGGAACAAAAAAAAATGTTTACTTTGGCGTACAATTGCAAGTGCAGTGATAGCCTAGTGATATGACCATTGGACTGCCAAGTAAAAGGTTTTCGGAGTTATGTGCGTATTAATAATTAATTATCACGCGCTTAAACGGTGAAGGAAAACATCGTGAGGAAACCTGCATGCCTGAGAGAGTTTCTTGACGGCGTGTGAAGTCTGCCAACCCGCAGTAGGCTAGCGTGGCGGACTAAAGCCTAATCCCTCTCGTACTGAAAGGAGACCCGTGCCCAGCAGTGGGACAATGTAATGGGTTGATGATTTGGCGTACAGTTGCGTCTCTATTGAATTTTATTTAACACTTATTTCTTAGACAACTGCAGTTATAACTATGCACATGACTTTAGCCATAACATTATTCGCCAGCACCATTTAATGGTAGAATATCATGTAAAACTTTCAACGTTCACAAACTGATATATTTTGGCTTTAAACATGCAAGTAGGAATGACACAAACCATTTCCGTTTTTGCCGTCATTCGGGAGCAGTTAAAGTTTTCCTAGCAATTAGTAATTCCGTTTAGATTAGCATAATGTAGATGAAGTGAGCAAAAACACAAATATATGAGGAAACTCGTAGTGTGATTCTGAGAAAATCGTTTATTTGGCACACTCGACTAAGTGACAGAAAAACGGGATGATTTAGGTGTTATTAATGATTTACATTGTAAGTGCAGTGATAGCCTTTTGATATAACCATTGGACTGCCAAATCAAAGGTCTTGAGTTCGAATTCGACGCCTCTGACTTTTCGAGGTGATTAGCATATCAATTTGACTGCCTCGTTGGTCTAGTGGTCCCAATCGCGACTGCTACGCTAGAGGTCTTGGGTTCGATCCCCAGGTCGCGCAAAGTGTTATTGAGTTTTTCTATGAAATTCTCAGTAGCAGCTCGGAGTCTGGATTTGTGCCCGGTGAATGGCAATAGGCTCGCCACCTATTACATGGGACCTAAAACATACCGGCGAACTGTGGGTGTACATTAAGTACACCTCTGCCTAACCCTTCGGGGAATACAGGCGTGATGGTATGTTATGTTAGCATATCAATAGTTAATTATAACGCGCTTAAACGGTGAAGGAAAACATCGTGAGGAAACCTTATCTAAGAGATTTTCTTGACGGCGTGTGAAGTCTGCCAACCCGCAGTAAGCTTGGTGGACTATATATAGCGTGGTGGACTATAGCCTAATACCTCTCGTTTTGATAAGAGAACCGTGTCCAGCAGAGGGGCATTATAATGGGTTGATGATGATGATGATGATTCAAAGGTTATGTTACAATATCGGGAAAAAAAATCAATTCTCGGATATCGGTCATCTCGTAAAGTGCTCTGAAACCATTTTTAGGTAAAAACTACAGGGTTTTCCATACAATAGAATCATAAGAGGTATAAGGCCCCAGCAATCCTAGCAGAGTTTACTGATTTATAATCAAACAAATTATTTCAATTCAAATCCAACAAATTGAAACTTGTTCGCCCAATTTAACCCTAACAATTTCACCAAAAATTCCTTACCTCTGGAATCCAGGGGTGCGAAAAAAGAAACAAAAGCAAAAGTCACTCATAATAAGGCCCGCTTATTCCCCGTTAAGGGTCAAGCCACACCTGGAGTAAATTGAATTCCATGAATAAATTTCACCCGTGCAACAATGGGGGACAAGTTATGTGCTGTCGGCTTGTTGGGGATATTGTAGTTTTTTGGGGTCGAAATACAGATTTTGACCCGTTGAATATGCGTAGACGTATTTTAACAATAAATTGTGACTGATATGATAACCAAACTTACATACATAATACCACTGGGCGAAATGTGGGTGTACTAATGTACACCCACATTTCGCCGGTAAGTTTAGGTCCCATGTAATAGGGGGCGAGCCTATTGTCATTTACCGGGCACAAATCCAGATTCCAAGCTGCTCCTGGGAATTTCAAATAAAAACCCACCAACACTTTGCCCGACCTGGGGATCGAACCCGGGACCTCTGGTGTAGCAGTCGCGCTTAGGAACAATAGACTAATGAGGCCGTCTTTGTTATATTAGTCTATGGTAACCAAATAATTCCTAATTCAGTTAATAAACAAAAGAGTTCCAAATATAGTCCAGATATCTCACATAAGTGTTGAGCTTAATCGAACCGAAAAATTCATTCCATTTATTTCAAATGCTGTTACTATTTTATATTACTCTAGTACTCGTAAACTTCGAATACAAAACTGTTTTAATCTACCTTTTAGTTTTTTATTGTATTTTGAGAATAGTCTTTTATCATGAACATCTTGCATGTGCGTCTCTCAGATGAGACCCTGACCTTCAAACTAGTAAAATACTGTATCTCCTAAAATATAAACCGAGCTTGACCAGTTGTAGTAAAACAATTCAAGAAACCACTGTCACGATTCAGGAGATTCGTGTTAACTATGCCTGGTCTTGGCTTGAAGGAATCATCATCTTTGGACAAGAGTATCATTGCAAATGACTTCTATTACCTAAGCTTCATCATCATTACCATCATCATATCAGCCAAATGAAGTCCACTGCTGAACAAAGGCCTCCCCCATAGACTTCAACAACGACCGGTTATATGCTGCCTGCATCCAATGACTCCCCGCGATCTTTTACCAGGTCGTCTGTCCAACTTGTGTCTACCTAAGAAGAATCCATTTTACTTGCTTCCAAATTTTCTCCAAGCGAAAACTACCCAAAAAGTTACAAAAAATATTATTCAATACTTGCACCACACCCAATTCGGGTCCTCTGGCAACATTTCATCGGAAACAAGAAATTATTGCCCCGCGGCCCGTAAATAACTTAATATTATTAGATTACAAATCAAATGTGAATCCTGCTACTGAAAGTTTTTGCGTTGTTTCGACACAATATCGTATTTTTGTTTGGATTTTCGACAAATGAATGTAATTTGAGTTGATGATTGCGTGGTTTTAAACTATAAACAATTTCGGTCAACAGTAGGTATTATTAAAATTAAATATAAATATTTGTCTTTTTATCTAAACTAAGGCTAGCTAGCTAAAGAAAGCAGAGTATTGTTTTTAAAACAACGGTATATAATCCCTAATGATTTGACGATAGGTCAATATTTGTATTCTGCATTATGACATAGTTTTTTATTCATGAGGAATTCGTTGTGGATAAATACTCAATGATTATGTCAGACTCTTGACTTCTGACTAAAACCAGACGGAGCCCCTTTTCCTTATGATCGGTGGGGTAAGCTCTATTCCTAAGATATTGTCTCATTACACCTTTTCCCGAAAATTGCCACAAATCTAAGTCTACATTGTTGGAGGAGAATATTACTTCCCCGAAATAGTACTTTTCCAGTAAACAATATCACGGGAGCGTGTACACGAGACGATTGTAAATGATCCACGTGCTGTATAAACGAATGTCTGCATTATACAAATGTGGGGGAGTAGTTCAGTGCAGACCTCTTAGAAGAGGCGATACGGGGGAGTAAAATGAACGGGCAAGCGGCGGTCGAGTTGAACGTACACTTTGTCGTTGACCAGGGAGGCTTAAATCGCCAACTTTATCGCTCGTTGAACATAAATCCACTACAATGCAAGGGCAGCGTATACTGAAAATAACAGGACCTTATTTATTACTTTATATACAACGGTTTAGGACCAATTATGGTAAGGAAAGATACGACTGTCATGAAACTTTCTCACAGAATTTTTGACATACCGACAGGGTCATCGACCATTCTCCCGCAAACATATCACAGGTTGGATTTAAATCCAAGAGAGCGTTCAGCGCAAAGAGAGTGCGAGGTTTAGGGCAGTTAGCATAACCTGCAAAAAATTAGTGCATCCTATTACGGCGATAATTAACTGGGGTCAAGAAACGAGCCAGCTCATTATACAGATCTAGTACATCAATAGCCCCGCAAAGAGTTTTTCAGGATATGGTGAGTTAGTCACATGTTCTCTTTGCCTGCAGTGTGTTATAACCAACACATCCACAAAGAAATGTGAAAAAACATAATGAGGATACCTGGATGCCTGATATGTTTTCTCGACAGGGTGTGAACTTTGCCAATCCGCAGTTATAGGCTAGCGTAGTGGACTATAGCCTAGGCCCGCTCATTCAGAGAGAAGAGGGCCTATCGATGAGACATTAATTGCCCAACAATTGGTTAAATAAAACTGGTTTCAGCACCCGCACCAACTCAGCCTCCCGTATGTTTCCACATTTTGAGTTCGTACTGAGCGTTTATATTCGGCAAGTGTGCTTTCAGTTTCTTGCTGAGAACAGCAAAGTGGTTATAACGACCGTCTACAAACTTGTTATTTCATTTATTTATAATAAACGAAATAAGTTTTGCGTTAATTTTGGAATGAGAAAAAAGTTCTAATTGCTTTTTTTTGCGTAGTGAGTTTACTCGAAGGCTTTGTAATAACTTTGCTGATACATCGATCTACAAGATTAAATTGTGCTTGCCGCGGTTACTTTATGGATGGGACTCCTCCGTGGCTCGGAGAGCATGTAAGGCCGTCTGTCACGGTAAATCGTTACTGGTAGTATGGCTCAGAAAGCCTGACAATGAGTCTATAATTACGATATCGGCTCTTAAATTGGTTTGCGAAAGTTTAATAGCAGTGGCTTTGTGTAAGATACCGATATTTATCCGCATCTGATTGGACTGCAAGGCGATCCTAACATAGATGGGATAATTATGAGTGAGTTTACGCGATATTCAATTTAAAACTAACTAGTCTTAAGAACCAAAGTTAGTCGCACGTTAGTGGTATCAGCTGGTCCCAGTTCACTACACAATACATATTGAGCACATAAGTAAGACTTATACTATATAAAAGACGTTGTTAGACATAAAAAAAGTTAAATTGCCCAAAAAAAAATACCTGGGTAAGCGGCATAATATAGAATATCCTCTCTATCTAAACAACAAAACTCTGATCTTGTCTGATCTTGCATATCTCTCTGACCTTGCATGTCTTTGTGATCCTATATGAGAGAGTAAGGCCTAATTAGCTGTTAAACAAAAATTAAATAATAAATTGCCGATCCTAATCGACTCTATTGTGATCTACACCTAATGTATCTCTGCCTAACCCTTCGGGGAATACTGGCGTGATGCTATGGTATATGTTTTATGAAACATCGGCGCCATCTAGTTAAAAAAAATATGTAAAAAATCTACTTGTAAAAGTGTCTTTAAAAGATCTATTTTCAGAAATAAATATCATTTCAAACAATTTAAGTATTACTTTACCTTTTTAAAACTAAAATTTAGAAAGTAACTTTACGAAGCGAGTCTGAATTTAATTGCAATTCAAGTTGTATGAACGGATAGCGTTTATTTAAATGTAGGTACTTGGTTGCAGGGAAGCCAGTTGAAAATTCTAAAAATATACGTTGCAGAACTAAGGAGATTTCACGATAAAAATGTTTGAGAGAAACAAATTGCGAATACGAACTGTTTGAGCAGTTTACGAGACTTTTTATTATGTATTGTACTCAATTATTGTTATTTCTAAGAAGTTTATAATGAACAATTTCATTGTAACACATTGCCTAAGCTCAACGCTCTCTTTGCCGCCAAATGTGTTCGTGGACGAATGAAAGACACTTTTGTCGGGATGTTTAGAGTATTGTGAGAGCACTGTATTGTCTTTAATTAATGCAATTGGTCAGCGGCCCTTTTATTTAAAGTAAAATCTATACTAATAAAATGACGCGGCGATAGCCATATATATGGCATCGGACCTGCGATCATGTGGTTGCCGGTTCTAAACCCACCAATTGCACTACCGACGTGAACCCACTCGTAATACAAGCATTTAGTTTAGTACGAGGGGTTAACAAGATAACCAGTAATATACGAACCACATTGCTAGTAAGTTTTTTTTTTAATAAAGAAGGGTCGCTAGCATCGGCTATGATCCTTAGGAACGGGGGAAAGAGGGTGAAACCAAGGGGCACAAAATATTTTGTCTCGGATGGGAACCGAACCTATTGACCAAGTATGTAGCAGGTCGGAGTTTGGGTTTGTGCCCGGTTAATAACAACGAGCGCGTCTCCTATTACAGGGGACCTACCGGTGAATTGTGTACTTTTGTTTATCAGTACTCCTCTGCCTAGCCCTTCGGGGAATACAGGCATGATGGTATTCAAATAAAAACTTCAAGCAGAGAACTGAGTACTCGGGTCTGCACCAAAGTGCTAAAATCTGCGTATATTTGAATAATACTATGTTCAAATTCACGGGAAGTTTGCCAGAAAATGCTTATTTATGAAAACTGTTTCACGCTTAATATACGCTTTATTGAAATAAAGCCCAACTTGAACATAAGTTTTTTTGAGTCCGTTATGTGAATAGTTACAACAGTTTGGGTTCATAAAACTTTAACTGTTTTTTAACTTATAAATATTCCACTTGAAGAAAAATACGATATCGGGCAGGATTCGAAACCTGACCCCCCCCCAAAATTGAAGTACATCGGCATAAAATTTACTGTAGCTTAGTGGCTAAAGCATCCGGTGTATTTAACCGGAGAGGCGCAAGTTGCAATCATAAAATGATCTACTCAATCGTTTTGTTTCATATTTACCGTCTGTCTCTTTCTTTGAACCTTTTACATAACACTGTCTAAAAATCCATAAAATTAACTAAGGAAACCTGATAAAGCTTAATGTAGGGAATATAATAATAAAAAACAGAAACAATTAAGGCTCCTTTTTTCCTTTTGAGGTACGGAATCCAAGAAATTATGCGCTTATAATGTTCAGAAAAAAAAATAAAGTGTGCGGTCAAATACTGTCATAGTAGGTTAAGGTGTGGTTCTTGGGCCACTATGCAAACATGTGAAGGCAAACAAACCACGCCTTAAGTAGTGTAACATTACTCTGCCAGCTTTTAAGGCCGGAACAAAATACGTTACTGCTCTGAGGTCAAAAATTAATATTCTTCTGCTTAAGCATTAAATAATGCGAAATATTCACAAAGATATGAATTTTCCAATCAAAGAAAATTTATGGTTAAAGAAAAATTCGATTTTAGGCTGTGTTTGAACCTGCGTCTCTCTGGTTAAGTACACCAGACGCTTTGCCAAATAAGCTACCGAGACCACTGCCTGTGATATCGAATTTCTCTTCCACATTTTACGTCTTCATAATTAATATTATTTTCAACCACCAAACTCTTAGTCACCTCTAAAGCGTTATTAGTGGCAGCGCAGAGGTCGTCTATACTACAGGTCTCAGGGCATAGAGGTCAGGATAGGAGGAGAGCCATAGTTTGCGACACAGCTCCAGATCCGCACCCTGTAGCCGTTTTGACGAGATAACCCCATTTCAAGAGCTGAAAATCGGGCTCTGTGGCGTTCACTTAAAGAGGCCTACGTCTAGCAGTGGACGAATACAGGCTGATGATGATGAACCGCATTTCTCTAAATTGGAGTTACACCTCCCCACTTGAGCCAAGGAAATTTAGACCCTGCGGGGGTCTCCACATGGTGGTAGGTAGTGATAAGTTGGTGGGAATTTCTCTAGCCACAGTTTACGACAGGCCTCGGCCGGGCATCCTAATTGGGCCTCCTTAACTATAAAAAAACGTACCCTCGACACGAAGAAGAAGACCACCAAACTACCAACTGTTTTTACTCCTCAAATCGAGCAAATGGTGGTTTTACAATGAACTAAATTCGTGGGCATAATTTTAAATAAAGACGCTTCTCAAGATATTATTTGCATTAAGACTAAAATGAAGCAAATTAAAAATATTATTAACACAGGTATGGATAGATTTTCTTATTTTTATTTATTTTTTCTTAAAAAAAAGCTTACTAGCAATGTGGGTCATATATTACTAGTAATCTTGTTAACCCCTCGTGCTAAGCTAAATGCTTGTGTTACGAGTGGGTTCACGTCGGTAGTGCAATGGGTGAGTTTCGAACCGGCAACCACATGATCGCAAGTCCGACGCCCTAGCCACTAGGCTACCGCCGCTTCCAGATAGAAAATACAAGTATTGTACTTGACCGGAGAGATGCAGGTTTCAACTGTGCCTGAGGCTAAATATTTCTTTGACTAGAATATTCATATCTTTAAGTATAAAATCTACCTTAACCGTTACTTTAATATTTATTTTAAAGAAAGAAACACATTTATTTTATTCTCACATCATGACATATGAAACCTAAGAACATGCATAAAATAAAAATCGAATAATAATAACTAAAACTATTGCTATGCTTAAAATAGGTACCGAATTATAATAATTAAATCTTCTGTCTTTATCTTTGAACCTTTTTAAATTACATTACAATCCCTAAAATAAATAAGAACACCCGATGAACCTTACTGTAAGTAGCTTAATAAAGAAAACAATATTAATCTACCTTTATTGATATCCTAACATGTTCATCATCTACAACAATATTGAATAGCACAAAAGCATACTTACTATACTTATTGTTACATAAAGCCTTGCAAATGGATTTCACATTAATACTCTTTGAAACATCACAAAGGGAAATAGCATAATCGATAGTCATTGAAACTACCTATTAATTTAAAGCTTCAGTTCAATACATTTTTACTTTGGGACTTACTGTATTTGAACGCCAATTATGTTGATTCAAAAATATTCAAAACGTTGGTCATTAACATCACAAATATCACTTTTAGGAAAATTTTCGGCGGCACAATTTTTGCATATCTATAGATACTTTATATAAAAAAGCTGAAGAGTTCGTTTGTTTCAACACGCTCATCTATGAAGGAACTTTCCTTCTTAAGAACTTTTTATAATACCTGCAAGAATTATGAGGATTTTTTTATATTCATCCTTTAATCAATCTCCCGCAGAGTGTAATTTAATGTTGGGTTTCATTATAAACAGAACATCTATATTTATTTGCATCTTGTTGGATTCCAACATAGCCGAGATTTGGCTAGAATCATCATTTTCTTCCATTCACCCCTATTAGTCGCGATCTCATCATTCAATCCCTTTTCCATCATAATTAACTGCCTTCACAAAATCCATTCATCCTTTCTTTGGTCTCCCTCTACCCCTCCATCTTTCCACATTCATAACTCCTTTGGTTACATGTGTTTCATCCCTTTTCATCACGTGCATCACGTGATGAGAAGGTTAAATGAGTTAAGCTAGAATGTTGATGATGAAATATTTCATCAAATTCATTCTTAGTTTTCCATTTCTATTTCCACATCGCGGACTGTTCCATAAACATAATGTTAAATCCCTTACACATGTTAAGGACGTTGACCTATTGTATTGATTTATGTTCACTGACTTGTACTATAATGGATCTTCAGAGTTTAGCAGAGAACTAGGTCATGTGTAGATCCTGAAAAAGTGTTTTTACATTGTATGTGTGCCGTCAGCAAAGATAAAGGTCAACTTAAAGTTGCTAATGGTCTTTGTTCAAAAGGCCTGATCAGACATTGCCCTACAAAACTCGCATATTTGATAACACTGCCTCAATAGTCTAGTAGTTTTTAGCGCGACTGCTACGCTCGAGGTCATAGGTTCGATACCCAGTTGGAGCAAAGTATTATTGGGCTTTTATATGAAATTGTCAGTAGTGGCTTGGAGTTTAGACTTGTGCCGGTTAAAAGTAATACGCTCGCTCTTTATTATATGGGACCTAAACTTATTTAGCAATAACTGCGATAATTAATAATAATAATGGCATAATATTTCATGACTGCTATTCTAGCGGTCCTAAGCGTGACTGCTACGCTATAGGTTCTGGGTTTAAATCCCAGGTCGTACAAAATATAATAGGCTTTTTCTATAGAAATAAATATCATTTATACAAATCCCATACTGTCCAGTTTTATCCCTAAGGAAAATTCTTCTGTTGAAGGTTTCCCCTGCAAACAAAAAAAGAATAGTGTAGAGAACTAAATACAACAAATTACTAGAACAACATGTGTGTTTTGTAAGAAACTCTAATTAGTGAACTGAAAAGTAATTAGTACACTTCCACATTGTTAAAAGACTTAACGGGCGTATAAGTTTCCTTGAAATCTGATGAAATGTTTTGCAACAAGTTTACGTTACTCGATTTTTCTATGAAGCGGCTTAGAATTTGGATTTGTGTCCGAGTAATTGTAGGCTCTGACATGGGACCTAAATATACTGACAAATTGCAGATGAACATGAGGATACCTGTGCTTAACCGTTCAAGGAATACAGCCGTAACGGTATGTTATAGGAAGAAACAAAGAAAATGTGTTCATTAGCACGAAAAAGCTTAAGAAAAACATGAATACGGTATATTTTTTATTATATTTTAGCATTAAATAATGCAAAATACATACAACTACGTTACAAAGATCCGGAATATTCAAATGAAATAAAATTTCGTCGCCTGAAGACTTAAAATGTGGAAGAGAAATTCGACATCACAGGCAGTGGTCTCGGTAGCTTAGTTGGTAAATTCAGATTGGTAGATTCAAACCCTGCCTAAGGTCGAATTTTTCTTTTACTAGAAATCTTTCATTAGGAAATTCATATCTTTATGAATACAGTATATTAATATTGAAAATTGTGCCAAAGCAACATCATCATGTTATAATTATAGCATAATCTGAAACCCGAAATTATTTGTGACGTATTTTAAACACAATGAAGTCTCGTAAACGTACATTTACGTCGTTTAGTAAAACAAGCCTATGTTTAGAACAAATACACCCGACACGGCAGTCGTTTAAAATATAATATCCCATTACCAAACGCGTTTACGTTTACAAAGTAAACAACCGCCGAGCTCATGTTATTTGTACCTGTTTCTGATGCGACGTACGTTGTTTTTCAACGTTAGTTACTACCGGTTGTATTACGTGTCGATGAAGGGAAGTGGGGCAACTGTTGAGCGACTGTTGCCCATAAAAAATACTATTTTTACCTTATCTTCAATACTAAATTAAACTTTCCGATGCCATATAAATAAAATACAAGGATAACCCTTCATTTATGAATAAAAATTGCCATTTTAGAATGTCCGTGTAAACTATCAAAATACAACAAAATGTAAACCTCCATAACAATTCAGGATTCTCTTAGAATATCAATGCCCGAAAACAATAAATTATCTATTGGGTATGAATTTAGTATAAATAATGTGGTTAAAAAACCACTATTACTGTAATATTAGTAACTATTCTCATATGAAGCGACTGGAAACTGTTTTCCAACGTATGCATTTAGTTGGACAACTATGGAACGACTATCAAGCAATTTGTTTATTTTCGTTATTATATTCAATGTTTTATATTTGTGCAAATTTCCAAGTCATGGAGGTCGAAATTTTACAAGTTATTATTTTACACTTTAATTAAGCACATTATTTATAAGCAGGGGTCACCAATTATTCAAAATTTTCATCTATAACTGCCTCATTAGTCTAGTGGTCTTAAGCGCGACTGCTACGCTAGAGATCCTGGATTCAATTCCCAGGTCGAGCAAAGTGATATTGGGTTTTTCTATGAAATTCTTAGTAGCAGATCGGGATCTGGACTTATGCCCGGCTAATGGCAATAGGCTCGCCCCCTATTTTATGGGACCTAAACATACTGGTGAAGCGTGGGTGTACATTAGTACACCTCTGCCTAACCTTTCGGGAAATACAGGCGTGTTGGTATGTATGTATGTGTCTATTGTATCCTTGTTTAAGTATAATTCCCAACCTGCTTGATAGACATTGTTTCTATTACCTATAGTTTCTATTCCTACTACCAATCGATACGTAATACCCCCGGTTGGGGAACAGGGAATACATGCTCCACCTCTTGTATTCATTTAGCAGTGAATGTTAGTTCATTCGAGATCGATTACGCCGCCTTAAGAATATAGGGTACGAATTAGATGTATGTTGCTTGTAGAAACGTTTATTTGTGAAGCTGTCTTTATTACGTAAAGGTAGTGCTAAGGTAGTTCTAAAAGAATAACAATAATAAATTGTACTTACGGCCTTCTTTTTGAAGTTATTTGATTAAGTTTTTTTAAGACACTTCCAGCTCTATGAAATGAGCCTTGCCGTCTACGGATGTCACAAACATACAATAATTAGCACCAATATATATTATTTTGCTGCTCTTGCACGACTGCGACGGTAGAGGTCCTGGGTTTGATTCCCAGGTTGAGCAGGGTTATTGGGGTATTCCATAATATTCTCATTAACAGTTCGGAGTTCAGATTTCTACCCGGTTAATGGCAACAGACCTAAACAATATACCGGCGAACTATGAGTGTACATTTGTACACTTCTGCCTAACCCTTCCGAGAATGGCCTTACAGTTGTCATTCACGTAGTGTTCAATCCGATTTTCAAAATTTGGAGTGACATGCTATGAAGAACTATTTCAATAACATAAAATTTATATGGCTAGAATAGTTCCTAAATTCACATTAACCTATAACTCACCGTGCTCACTCACAAAATTAAACTGCTAACACATAAACCTTTCAAACAAAACGAATTATTGAATTCAATCAAATAAAACTGTTTCCAAATTCAAAACTCGAATCAACGTTAGGGTTGCTACCAAATTGCTAAAACCACGAACGAAACGTACACCAATCAATACAAATTCCACTGTAATTATTTCTATAATTTGGCAACTTGTGCCAGTCACAACGAATCGCGGGATGTCAAGAAGATTAATGCCCTTCGCCTAATTAGAAAAGTTTTCCAACAGCTATTTAATGACCCCGGGCGAACTAGAAACAGAAATGGAACAGGACACACTGTAGCACTGTGTTTACAGACACGTAGTTTGTTTGTTCTGTAACGTTTATATTACCTCTGTGCTGCACTTCCCCTTAATCGATCTGTGTTGAGCGCAGTTGAACTTGCAAGTCCACCAATTCAAGTGGGATCTATTGGATAATTTAAAGCGAAGTTAGTAGGAGAATTAAAAGAAAATGTAGAGATTGGATTTTGCAGTGTCGGAGCGAATTTCAGATCATTAGTGAATCCATTTTCAGCATTAACTTCTGTTTAATGAGTACTGAACTCACTTTAGTCTTCTTTGTTGATTGTTTATCATTGTTTATGATGTAAGCAACATAAAAAAATCCTTCCATATTCGTTTATACTAGGAAACCATGCATGACATAATAAAATAGTGGCAAATGTTTCTTATTGCGCACTTATACGAACTGCCTTATTAGTCAAGTCATAGGTGTAGCAGCTATGCTAGGAGGGCATTGGTTTGGTTTCTAAATTAATTGGTTTTTTTGGAAGGTATCGCTTGAAGTTTGGATTTGTACCTGGTTATCTCAGTTTCCTTACTCTCTGGGAAATACAGGCGTGATGGTATCTTATCTTTATTAAATAGCAAATTCAGATACCAATTTATTCTATTAAAATTCAATATTTGACATTTCAAGTATAATTAAAAAAATAATCGTGTAAAAAAAGAATACCTTTCACTTTTTTGAAAATACTGACGAAATTAATTCTGTAATTTTAATTGCAATCTATAAATTTGCAATTGACATCAGCAAAATTAAAATTATTGCCATTAATTATTTGTTAATTTTATTGATAATTATAAAGTCACCGATTTCAGATTTTCACATTTCGTTACTATAGGTCACATCATCCGCATCATCAACCCATTATATCTGCTTACTGCTTTTTAAGTCATATTAATAAATTATGGCCTTATTTCCATTAACCGGCCCCAATGTCTTGCCAGATTCTTCTCCATAGAATCAACTTCTGGGAACAGTGAAACTAGAGTCATAACGTTTCATTATGCTTCTTAAGGCTTAATTGAAATAAAAACATTTGAACTTGAAACTTGAACAAATCAAAACTTCGACCTGCTATTCAGAATTTATAGAAGTAGATTTCTGGTTTTTTGTCTCCGGCCGGAGAAGGATCCGACGCAAAGCCTCGTCCTTAGAAGAGCCCTGCAGCCTGTCAAGGACATAGTGAATGTCATGATTCCCAAGGTCATGTCTATAGAACAAGGAAAGGAAAGTGGAATTATATACACGATATACCTGCTGACTTACGGGGTGGTTGACTATCGATAATTTCCGTACTCTTAAAACATAATCGCGCTTAATTGCCGCATTAGCGACTACAATGATTATAGTTTTCCTTTAATTTTTTAAAGTGGTAAAATAGGAGTGTAACAGAAATATCGACCTAACCCTCCAAACATACAGGCACCAAGATGTTTTACAAATGAAACATATTCCCAAGAATCCATCTTGCCTAGCGCTATCAACACATTCCTTGAAGGAAACTAGCCCAGTTTTCAACTATAATAACAACAATTTATATAAAGGTTTCCTTCTCGGGAACACACGCCATCAACCGTCGTCCAAATGGGCATCATTACACAGCGAGGTACTACGATGAAATATAGAAGAGTGGTGTAACAATACGGACTGATAAATTGTTTCCAGGATTACAAATGTTTGCTGATTCTAAGACTTTTTGTTTGCCGAAGAAAGGGCTCGAGCTCTTTTTAGAAGGCGAGGATAAAGGACCGCTATTTAAGGTCCTTAGTTCCGCTCCTTATCTTGGACTTCTTATTTTTAAGGCTATTTTTCGTAGTTAAGTTTCTGGGATCATTAGCCTTGTGATCCTTTAGTAAAGTTCTCCCAACTTTTCTAGGGTTGTCATATACTTACGACAAAATATCATTCACTTTCTCAACTCATACATATTTTCCTTGTTTGTCTTAAGGTGAATTCGATTTTCATTGACTCCTCAATATGGTCTGTCAGTTGAAATAACGTGTGCGTGTTTGTTGAATATTCTAAATAGGAAAGACCAAACGTTTTTTCCGTGAACACATAAGTACCCATTCATTTTTACTTTAAAAAAATATCAATTTTATCTGCAAACCTGGAAAAATCCCGACAAATAAAATTAAAACATAAACATCAGATAAAAATTGAATATTTACGTTTTATAAAAAAGAATATTGAATGTAACCGGACTTATCTTTTATACAAAACGCCTCCCTTTGTTCTTTAAATGGACCGTGCCCTTGTCATGTGTAAATTGTATATTTTTTCAGACACTCCGCCTATTGTGGTGTTCCTCGTTACTTTTTCAAATGTATGTGTATTTGACAGGTGTAATAAAGCAACGCCTGGGTTGGCTGTAACAAAAGTTTGCGAGTGTGAGTGTGCGCGTTAGTTATTCGGACAGAAGGACCATATTTTGGATAGCGTAAGAAATGCCTTCAGTGATTTCCGGACTACGATTTTCCGTATGCCGAGAAAGGAATAATATTAGATACAAAAATAGATATTTTTAGTCGTGTAAGTGTGACTGGGTTATGTTATTCGGATTTAAGGACCAAATTTAAGAGGACTTAAGAAATATGATTGTGTGATTTTCTTTAAAAAATTGCGCTTACCAAGAAGAAAATAAATACCTAAAATTTTTCAATTTTATTAAGCCGCTATAATAATAATATTTACAAAATAATAATATTGTATCTGTACGTGTGTGTGTCAGTCTTCATGATTAGAATTAATGAAGCCCTCTGGTATTATTTTAAAATAATTTAAAACAAAGTTCAACACACTCATTAATATCAATTAATTAGGAATAATCAGACACGTAGAAAGTTTTAAACTTAAAGTTTCACAAACTTTGCCGTATTTGTTTAAGGTAAGACTTCATAAAGAAATTATGAAAAGTAACGATATATATACATGTTTTTTTTAATTATGCATTAATTTTATAAACACTAAATTAATTGAAACGTGTTACAGAAGTTTATTACTTATAACTCGACTTCTGGGCAGCCAGCGGAGAAACATGAAACATGTTTCAGATTTCTGGGAAAACCGAATCCAATTATGATGCCATGATGTGTGTGACATACACACTCAGATAAACAAACAATTCTAAACAAAGTGTTTTGGGGTCTATGGCTTTGAAATGAAATGAAATGAAATGAAATGATGAAATGATATTTATTTCTGTAAATAGATCTTTTCAGGACACTTTTACAAGTCGATTTTTTACATTTTTTTTTAATAGATGGCGCCTTTCATAAATATCCCTTATTATTATTGTTTCTTAAATACTTTCTACGTAATCACGGCTTAAATCAAGTTATACCTAACTAATATAAGAGCCTCTTCATATCAAATAATAATCTCTGAAGTGGCGGTAGCCTCATAGTTAGGGCGTCGGACTTGTGATCATGTGGTTTCCGGTTCGAAACCCACCTATTGCACTACCGACGTGAACCCACTCGTAACACAAGCATTTAGCTTAGCACGAGGGGTTAACAAGAATATTAGTAATGTATGACCCACATTGGTAGTAAGCTTTATAAAAAAAATGCGCAGAAAGCTTATACTTGATTTTTTACTTTTTTATGTGTAGCTGTGCGTACCGATATTCGTGTGCGTTCGCGCAGCGGAATGTTGTTGAATTTAAAGATTTTAAGTATGCAGATATTTAGTGTATGACGTCGTATAATTGTGTATGGTAAATAAAAATTTGTGCACGCAGCCATTGTGGAGAAATTCATCAAAAACTGATTCCGCTGGGCGAACGCACACCCGATATTCGCCAGTTACAATTTTATTACATTAGTATAAATATTTGACTGCCCCAATAGTCTAGTGGTCCTAAGCGCAATGCTACCCTAGAGGTCGTGGGTTCGATCCCCATCTCGAGCAAAGTGTTGTTGGGTTCTTCTATGAAATTCTCAGTAGCAGTTCGGAGTCTGGATTTGTGCCCGGTTGATGGCAACAGGCTCGCCCTCTATTACATGGGACCTAAACATACCGGCGAAATGTGGGTGTACTTTAAAGACACCTCTGCCTAACCCTTCGGGGAATACAGGCGTGATAGTATGTATGTAGTATCAAGATCGTTTTTTTCAATTATTTACAGTTATAAAATAAACAAATATGCCCCTTAGTAAGTATAGTATTTACGTTTACGATTTTATGTAAACGTAAATACTATACTTTTTAATTACAATGATGAGACCAAATGAATACAACAAAGTTATCAAAATCTTTTTAATATGACAGAAGACAATGAAACTTAATTAAAAGCAAACAGTAATTTTATTAAAACTACTTTGTTGTTTTACGATTCTGAAAGAAGTTATTCAAATACCTTTCAAACTTTGTTGTATAAATGACTATGACTTTTAATTATTCAGCTCGTTTTTTTTTATTACAGCCTGGATTCGGGGTCCCTAGGCAACCCTAGCTAGTAAACAAAGCACTTGTTTTTTTTATAAAAACGAAAAAATATCTTAAATTATATTACGTAAATTCAAACTGAACTTTATTTTATTCTGTAGTTATGATTGCCTCATTAGTCTAGTAGTCCTAAGCGGGACTGCTAAGCTAGAGGTCCTGGGTTCGATCCCCAGGTCGAGCAAAGTGTTATTGGGTTTTTCTGTGAAATTCCCAGTAGCAGCTCGGGGTCTGGATTTGTGCCCGGTTAGTGGCAATAGTCTCGCCCATAGGGGGCGAGCCTATTGCACATGGGATCACACACAGGATGACACATATTACATGGGACCTAAAAACATACCGGCGAAATTTGGGTGTAAATTAGTACACCTCTGCCTAACCCTTCGGGGAATACAGGTGTGATGGTATGTATGTAGTTATGATAATGATAAGCTTCTGCCCCCGACTTTGTCTGCGTAAACTTTTCCAGTCACAATTCCAGTCCACGTTATAAATTGTGTGCCAAATGGACTACCTCATTAGTCTAGTGGTCTTAAGCGTGGCTGCTACGTTAGGGGTCCTGGGTTCGATCCCCAGGTCGAGCAGTGTTCTTGGGTTATTCTATGAAATATTCAGTAGCAGCTAGGAGTCTGGACCTAAACATATCGGCGAAACGTGGGTGTACAGTAAGTACACCTCTGCTTAGCCCTTCGGTGAATACAGGCATAATGGTATGTTACGTAAATTTCCAAACATTTTTTCTACTTATTTTTTTTAATAATGAAAAATAAGATGGTGGCTCTAAAGTCGACGCATTTTTTTAAATATCTGCTTTAACTTTCAATAGTAACGGTCGCCTATTGTGTGCAGTCCAATCTTCAGCACTCATCAATTATTGGTTAGCCTTATGGGAATACAGGTTTTCTACGATAGTTATTATCAGCTTCTTGATATCATTCGATCCTTGTATTGTAATGTCTTTTTCTTCCTAGTTTCATTCTAGAAAATCGCGTTTCACTAACATAAGAAATCACCTTTCAATAATATCATGAATTACAACTGTACTGAACTGCCGTTCAATGTCCAATAACAATACTCAAGAAAACACAAACTTGAACACAATAGGACGCTGCAACGGGCACAACTTTTATTTTTACACCAAGTTTAAATCGGTTTAATCACCAACAGATGGAATCAAAGCGTACGGCGAAGTTATTTATTCCCACGAGTTCACTAGATTTATAAAGGCAAACTTGTGAGTTCACCTTCTTTTGTCACAGTGTATTCCTTAAATTTGCACGCATGTCATAAGCGGAAGCGAGAACGTATTCATAAGGCGATGCGCACACCGCACCGCATAACGCAGCGCAGCGCGGGAGTGCGTGTTCTTACATTGCTTGAAAGTATCATTCTTTGAATTGAAAATAGGCGTAGTGCAAACACACAAAAAACGCATTCACGCGCGGTGATACGGCTCTGCCACCCGCACCCCGCAGAGCTCGCCGCTGTAGAGAGAGGCATAATCATATTTATATCTGTAAATAGAGATCCTTGTATAAGTTTATATTTTATATTTTTTTAAACTAGATGGCGCTAGTATTTCCGTATTTAAAACCTTTGATTCTATCGACTACCTTGATTTGTTATTATATCCAATTAATGTCTGCCTAATTAGTCTGTGGTCGTATGCGCTTTGAGTTCGATTTACAAATCGAGCAGACTTATTAGGTTTGTTATGAAATTCTAAGTACCAGTTCAGACTTTGATTTTGTGTCATACCATCACGCCTGTATTCTCTGAAGGGCTAGGCTAGGGGCCAAATTTGCAGCCACACTTCGCCAGTATGCTTAGGTCCCTTGTAACAGGGACGAGCCAATTGCCATTAACCGGGAAAAAAACCAGACTGAGCTGCTACTGAGAATTTAATAGAAAGACCCAATAACACCTCGCTCAATCTAGGTATCGGGAACCCAGGACCTATAGCATAGCACTTGCGCTTTGAGTTTGTGTCCTGTTAAATAAAGTATACTCGCTACCCTGTCATCACTTGCACCTACCATGCATAGACTCAGGAGTAGTTTAAATTGCTTTTTAAGGCACTGAGTTTCTATTCAGCTACCAACAATACTGCTAGTCTTAGATTTAAATTTCTTTCCCAATATACAAAAGATACTTGCTAAATCTACTGTAAGCAACAATTTCGAATTTGCAAAGTAAGTACTGTAGGATCTTCCCTATCTTTGCCATTTTGCTTGTTTAAGTTTCCAATGAAACTAATTACTTTTGTAAGAAATAGTTTATTTATTACAATGCTTACTCTAAGTATTAAGCAAAAGTATAATTTAATATCATCCTTAAATGACCTTTACGCTAAGTCATTTATTTAAATATTACAAAAGCAAATATTACATTAACTGGAGTTATGGAGAATTGAGAAAATTGTGCTATAAAGTTTCGTAGAAGAATATCTGTTAAAGTTTATTCAGATTGTTTTGATTATTTTTTTTTAAAAAAAAAAGCTTACTAGCAATGTGGGTCACACATTACTAGTATTCTTGTTAACCCCTCGTGCTAAGCTAAATGCGTGTGTTACGAGTGGGTTCACGTCGGTAGTGCAATGGGTGGGGTTCGAACCGGCAACCATATGATCGCAAGTCCGACGCCCTAGCCATTAGGCTACCGACGCTTCATTAAAACCAAACTTCCAAGAATTACCGACAAGGTATCAAGACATCAAATATAAGATCAAGTTCTATATTAAATCTCCTGTCATACATTGGTTCTCGTACTTTAACTTATGGAACTAAAATGAAATGCTCTGACGTGGCGTGACTTTTTGAAAATATTGGACAAGACTCTAGGCCAAAGTAACAGTTTACAGAGTCAAGATCATATCGGACAAAACAGGCAAACACAACAATAACAACATAATGATCGGATAGAGATTCGACGTTACCATTACAATTACTAGCAGACAAATGTCTGATATGACGTCCATGACACGTCCGTCGCCTCTAAGGTCCCGAGCTAAAGAGAGCCTTGTCTTACATACAAAGCCAACACATGCCACTTGCCACAAACACATGCCACAAGAATAAGTAGGTAAGACAAATATATAATCAAAGCAGGTAACTATTCTTGGAAACGTCATCAGTCTCCTAACAATATCTTATTGAGTTGAGGTACCAATGTTATAGTATAAAGTAACTCAATTCTATATTCTCTCAAAAAATATATATCACAAACTACCATCCACCTACTACAGTCCTCATTATATGGCTAAAACAATCCAGTGCTCAAGAACTGTACAACTACATCTTAACGATGGAAGTTTAAAACGCTTCCTAAAACGAAGGGGTCAACGCCCACCATTCGCAGGTGTGCGGTGGACGGGATTCATGGAAGGAATTTCTTTTGCGACACGGAAAGAAACTCAACCCTTACTATTGGTACCATTCAAATTTAAAATATGTTTCTTTTTTATTGAATGTAGGTAAGTAGTACACAAAATTCATTTTGGAAGGAGTAAGTAATATGTAACTGAAATGTGACATGAATTAAAAATTTATTAATACATAAACAGGCCTTCGTCCAACAGTGGACGAATACGGGATAATGATGATATAGGTCCTGGTGAAATATATTTTTTCTTTTCCATTAATAAATAATTTTAGCTAGCTGTATGTTAGATGGGTCCACCAGTCACAAATGTTGTATCTGTAAAATACTTGAAGTGGACTAATTTTGTATCCATTCCCGAAGTAGACAAACCCTAAATAGTTTTTTGTCGAGCCTACTAATGGACTTACGAGCGATTGTATACTGCGTTAATAATTGATAATACAAATATAAATGCGATTCACTAAGGGTAAATTGCATTTATATTTATATAAATGTAGTACAACGCCTTGTGTAGATCAAAATAGGATGGCCCAACAAATACATTGTACTTTGCCAATATAAGGTGCCCTTAAACCGGAAAAATATTCGTCAGTAAGTAAGAATAAAAAACACCATGTATAAAATGTTTAAGTAAATTTTCAGTTCAAAGTAAACAGCAAGCAGTTTACAATAAACAGAAAACCAGCTATTGAGTAATCTAACTCGACAACAGAGATTGAGATAATTCTCACAAAACTACAGTCTTGATGTACAATGGTAGCAATCTTCCAGCCGCCTGCACTTGAAACTTAATGTTTGTGAGCTCAAGAGATGTTTATTCTCTCTCAAAAGAACCTAGATGTGTTTCTGTACACGCTATAAAAATGTATTATTTTCTTCTTTACTCTGACATTGCACTTTGAAATAACGTTTACATGTTACAAACCTGGGATTTGATTCGCGAATGTATTTTTACACTAGTTTGGCTTAAATTGAACTTTGTGGATAGTAGAACCCTGAAATGCAATTCTGGTGGTGGTTGAAAAGTAGTGTCGCTTCATGTAAAATACTGATATTCATCTGATTAAACTGGAATCTGAACCTAACATAGTTGGAGAAGACAAAAAAGATGTTGAAGATGTTCCAAAGTTTACCTGAGAGAAGACCCATGTCCATGCCAATAAATTAGAAAACCACAACAAACAAAATATTAAAAATAAAATCTAGGTAAATAAAAATACATGTAGTTGATGAAAAGCCTTCTCGAAGTCGTCTTAATAAAAAATCTTAAAATACCAAAAATCGATTGAAGCAAAACTAAACATGAGCTCAGCATGCAAACTTTGTGAATTACAAATCGATTAACCACCAATTAAGCGGGCAGACGGTGGCTCTTCACAGCAACGTGGTCGGATTGTGGTCGGAGTGAATGCGGTTCCTGTGGTTCAATTAAGAGTGCCTATATAACTGTAAATCGATTCAATCGAATCGGATACTACAGCTGTCACGCAATAATTTGTCTTCGCATATCTTGCTAAGTTTAAGGATTTCTGGTGTACTGAGTAATAAATAAGTGTGTTTATAATCTCTAAAGCTCAAATGCAAATGACCCTATACTCCTGATATTTCAACGTCAATTGCTCCATTCAAATACAAAAGAAATTAGTGATCTCTTATTAGAACCATTATTACTCATAACTTTATAAAATCTGATACTAATAATATTACATATACATATACCATCACGCCTGTATTCCCCGAAGGGTTAGGCAGAGGTGCACTTAATGTACACCCACAGTTCGCCGGTATGTTTGGGTCCCATGTAATAGGGGGCGAGCCTATTGCCATTCACCGGGCACAAATCCAGACTCCGAGCTGCTACTGAGAATTTCATAGAAAAACTCAATAACACTTTGCTCGACCTGGGGATCGAACCCAAGACCTCTAGCGTAGCAGTCGCGATAGGGACCACTAGACCAACGAGGCAGTCGAGGATACTAATAATATGTATCAAAAATTGCTTAACTTCTTAAATGTACATGTTTCCAAGTGTAAATGACATACGGAAGTCTATACACTAGACATCTACACAGCTTTGGATTTATAAAGGGTAACTACGAATAAAATGATACAATCAAATTGTAAAAAGTAGTTTTACTTTAATGTCTAATATTCGCATAAGTATCTGAAATCAATATAATACAATCAGAAACGTATATATCCAAATCTAACAACTGAACCAGATTCATTCAAAGTATGAAGCAATATGAGGTCATCTTTAACCTTGTCTTGAACTGTAAGTGAATTATAATATCAAAGTAAATGTTACTTTATATCAATTAAATTTGATGTAAAATGTAATTAAACACGGCTAACAGCGTATCGCGAATATAAACGGCTTTGGTAAGGAATTTTAAATTTTAAACTGGATTATCCGGATAAACGGATTACGTGCTGCAGTGACGGACAGTTCCATCATATATTGAGCTCGTGCTACATTGTTTGAGTTTCTTATTAAGGCTGTAAAGGCTTGGATTTCATTTACTATTAAGTACTTTTTTGTAACTGGAAAATTTTACTGGATCATGCTTATCCTATTTTGTATCTATATTTAAAAATCACGTTGTTCAGGAGTTTTAAGACTCATCTATGCCGTTGGCTCGTCAAACATGCGTTCTTTATTGATAATTAAATTGGTGTTGACTACTTTTTTAAAAGACTGTTAGTGGTTAATTTTTGTAATTTGTATTTAAATCCTATATGTCAACATAGGATTTAAATACAAATATTTAAATCCTATGTGTCAACATGTCACTAACGTTACCAATAAACTAAGAGTAAAGAAACTATTCAGAAACTGTACTCCTTTAAATACTCGTATTTCAATAAAAAGTGCAATCTTCCAACCGCAACTAGCTCAGCGTGATGGACCCTGATAATAATAGAATGATGCGTGAATGTGTTCAACTATAAAGAATATGATATCATAGACTTAAAGAGCCATCAATCATTTTAATCAGAACTTACTCCACTAGAAAATGTCATAAAAAATACTTCAATATTAAATACTGGCACAAATATAAAAACTTATACAGACATAATTTCTTATAATTACATCCACCCCGAGACGCAAGACTTTAAAAAGATTATTTAAATCATAAGAAAACTAAAACAACAGCCATGTACTATAATATTCTATTACAAGGACCGTCTGAAACTGAAGTGGGAGGGGGAAAAAAGATAAAAAGTAATGAGTGGCAAACGAGGTTTGATAAGTAAAGGGCGGGAAAGAGAATGTGCAATTCAGATGGCTCCGTCGATTGTCACGTCACCGTCGCCGTCGGCTGCAAGCTATTGGCATATCTTTTTTTTTTATTTGGTGTGGATAATTCTGGCAATGTAAGTGAAGTATGTATGTGGAATATTTTATGTCAGGGGAAGTAACTCGGAGTATCCACTATGAAATTTTAATAAAATTTATTCTAACATACCATCAAGCATGTACTTACCTACTCGCTGAAGAATAACCAAGAGGTGTACTAATGTATACTCACTCACATCTGGCCCGTGTGTTTAAGTCCTATGTAATAGGAGGCTATTGCCATTAACCGAGCATAACTCCAGACTCGAACTAATACTGAGAATTTTATTAAAAAACCGAATAACACTGCTCGACCTGAGATTCGACTTCAAGCGTATAAGTCACGCTTAGGATCACTAGAGTAATGAAGCAGTCTTGGTCCAAAATTAGTTCTATATTTATTTTAAATCAATATCTTAATTAGCGATGTCCGTATAACTGGGTATTTGAGTAGTTGTATGCCGACAGCACATCTTAGTGACCTTTCTTTTATATTAAGTGACACCGTTTCAAGGTGGACATCCAAAAAATCCAAACGAAACGCTTCAAGACCACTTTAATCATGCATACCGCTGAAATGTGGAATGAGCTTCCCGGGGAAGACCCCCGATGGTTATAATCTGGGTGTCTTTAAATCACGAGTGATTTGGTTTCTCCTAGGCAAGCGCGCTCCATCGTAGATCGCAGTATCGCTTAACATCAGGCGAACTGGTCAAGCGTGGGCATATCATGAATTAAAAAAATATATATTCATTCTTCATTTTATCTGTGTGCTGTACGGACCTTGTCTAAAAAAATGTGTTTTTCTTTCTTTCTAAAAATTCATGTCAGTTAACAATTATCTTAGTATCGGAAAGATTTTAATAAAGTTTATATCTCATCATGTTAATATTAAAACTTTTTGTTAAATCACCCAACTGAATAAAGCCATTTCTATTTTTTCCATGGCAACACAGAATATAACAGGGACATGTCAAAATGAAGAACAAGAACGTAATGGACCTTTTACGTTGTTAGAAGCGGGGGCTTGTTTTGACCACGTTTTATTTCAGACTGGGTACTTACAAGTTCTTACAAGTTTTGGGAACGATTTCACCGAGTGCTTAAGGTTTGGGTTTAAGGTGTTATTTTGTGAATCACAATATTGTGTAATGATGAATTGTAGTAAAATTAATACTGATGGTAAAATAGGCAGTACAAAAGTGAAAAAAATAGGTGTTTTTTAATCTATTAAGAAACTACGTACCTAATTTGATCAAAAGAATGGTAATGTTCTGTTGTTTCTATCGGTCTGAGTATATAATAGATAGGTCAATCTCTATCTCTAGATCTGTTCATGTCTGTATTTTCCGAAGAATTAGGCAAAGGTGCACTAATGTACAACCACACCTCACCGGTATGTTTAGGTCCCATGTAACAGGGGGTGAGTCTATTGCACTCAACCGGGCATAAATCCGAACTCTGAGCTGCTACTGAGAATTTCATAGTAAAACCCAACAACAATTTGCTCGACGTAGTAACCGAACTTTAAGGCCTCTAGCAAATACTACGTAGCTATGAGGAGTACACGGCAGGCATGGTATCTCTTACACTATTATATCTTTGATGTTGTTAATGTGCCTGTAATTGCTTTACAAGTATTTAACAATGCTTTCAATATTAAGGGAGTGAAGAAAATATTTCATAACCACACATGGCGCCCCTTTACGCGCCAAGCCATCATTCTTTCTTAGTAAACTTAAATATAATATAGTTTGTATAACTATTTGATCAACTCTGCATACAAACATATTGTACGTTTTACTAGAATGGATTCTGTTTCTTCGAGAACTTTCGATTCAATTGTCCGAAGGTCCCATTGTGTTCGGATTCAATATTATTGTGAATACTATTATGTTCTTGTAAAAGAAAGTTTTTATATTTTATTCATTCTGTGTATTATTAGTTTTTCTTTTGCGTTTTTTGGTATTTTGCGTGATTTTACCAAATATTTTTTTATAAAAAAAGGTTACTAGCAATGTCGGTTGCACATTACAAGTAATCTTGCTAGCCCCTCGTACTAAGGAAATTGCTTGTATTACGAGTGGGTTCACGTCAGTAGTGCAATGGGTGAGTTTCAAACAGGCAACCACATGATCGCAAGTCCGAAACCCTAGGCATTAGGCTACCGTCGCTTCAATGTTCATAAAGAGAGTATCGTTTTTTTTTTAAAGTTTTATTCGTCTTTTCTATAAAATTTTTAGTAGAACTTAGTCTGGATTTATGGCCTTTTAATGGCAATACAGCTCCTCGTATTACATAACACCTTATCATACCAGCGAACTATGGGTGTACATTAGTACACCTCTGCCTACCCTTAGGGGAATACAGGCGTTATGGTATGTAATACAGGTGTTAGGTCCTCTTTGCATCTCTATATCATTCATTCGATTACAGTAAAGCTTTGGGTTAAAAAAAAATTAAAAATAAAATTCGAGCTTAGCTATTGTATGCAATAATATTAATTAATTTGGCACAATATATTAAGTACCTACCTTAATTTCAAGGACTTGGCGTTATTAAAAAAATCCAAAATAATAATTTAATCAAGTCCTAAGCGAAAAACTTATAATTACCGCGATTCAAGTTGAGATTTGCAAGTTACCTATTTCTTAGAATAATAATGTCATTTTTACTAAAATGAACAATTTGAAACAAAGTTTACGAAGACAGAAAGAAATAAACGCCTTACAATATTTATTTTGTAACTTTCAGGACAGGTCTCATTGCGAGCTGTTCAGCTATCCGTGGATAATCCTGAAAAAAATAAGGATAATTATTTACGGGTTTTATTATTACAAATGTCTAATTGCATTGCATTATCCAGATTAATATCAAGGAGAATACAATAATTGGGTCGAAACCAAAAAAATTTTTTTTTTAATAAATAGCATTTTCAGCCTTGAGGCGACCAATGTCGGCAATTTAGATTAAGTATACTATAGTAATGTTATTTAGTAAAAATATTGGTCGTACTTACAAAAATCAGATTTATCTGGCGCAGTTTGCAGTTGTATATACCTACATTTTAATATTTCATTGACGGATATCATTAGAGGTACAAGTAAAAATATTCTAAGAATTTTGAATTAGTAATGGATTTTCGTTCAAAAAATAATGTACCTACTTAATTAATATTTTTAATTATACATCTTGCTGGTCAAGAACATTTTGTTTTACGTCGTAATTTAATTCAGTTAACGATTTTATCAATAAAATTGTCTCTTTTATAGGTTTATATTAATCACTATGTTCATCAGCTTTCTGGACCTAATACGAGTAATATTTTATAACAGTTTATTTATTCTTCTTTGTGTTTTTTATCTATCAACGCGAATTAATTTAGTTTAGATGTTCCATATATTATTACTGGTATATCAATTATATTGCAAGAAGCTACTACGATCAAGCGTCGTAATTACGCTTGACCGAGGCGAATTGTATGGGTTTCGGATAATTGCGCCCCACCACAATGCATTCAATTTGCCATGTCCACTCCATCTATTCAAAATTACAGCCTGAGGTAGACCATTTATAATGTATATCTATAATCATGTTATGTCTTTACAAATAATATTACAAAACCAAGGTAAAAAGGCCGCATTAATGAATATAATATGATTCACATCAGAAAATTGTACGGGCTCTGTGAGTTTTAAGTTTAAATTTATTAATTCCAGGAATTACTCAAAACCACTCTTCAATTCTCCATGCCATACCATTATGTCTGCATTCTCCATAAGTGTACAAATGTACGCCACATGTAGCCACTGTGAGATCATTTTTAATTATATGATATTTTTTTCCCTAACTAAACGAGTGATAATTAATTATTTGACTGCCTCATTAGTCTAGTGGTCCTAAGCGCGACTGCTACAATACAGGTCCTGTGTTCGATCCCCAGGTCGAGCAAAGTGTTATTGGGTTTTTCTATGAAATTCTCAGTAGCAGCTCGGAGTCTGAATTTGTGCTCGTTAATGGCAATAGGCTCGCCCCCTACATCGGACTTAAAGATACCGGCGTAATGTGGGTGTACATTAGTACACCTCTGTTTAACCCTTCGGGGAATACCGGCATTAACATGATATGTTAATGTTTAAGAGGCCTTAGATTCGAACTCGAGAATTATTAATTATTCGAACATTGCATTCCAAAGTAGTACTTTTTTTTTTCAAAATTACAGGTCCGCTCATTTCTCGCTCAGCTCGCTCCATCGCCTTAACTCGAAACGTTTGCGACGTTGCCGAGCACATTCGACGAAATTGAAATATAAATTGGTTTTGGAAAATTTCAAACGCAGACTTAGTACTTGAGAGTACTTTTATGATAACAAATTACCTGTCATTGTCATTTACGAAGATGTGCTGAGATGAGCAATGCTTGTGCTTTGTGCTACAGATGAAGTATGGGGATTGAGATAATATTAATGTTATAGATTGGATCTTTCAGTTAACTTAGTGGCGAAAATAAATTTTCTGTCAATTGCATGACATCGAATTGATCGGACGTATCAAATTAAAGAAAAAAATTAAATTTGTGTATATTGAAATGATGAGAAAAACGTAGAACTTATAATTACATAATTATACAATCTAGAAGATAAGATAAGAAGAAAGATCAAGATAGTAAACACAAAGATCAGAGGGGTTTAAATGGCATGTATAGATGAATGTACCCTAAATACTTGATTCTTATTACACTTACCTACAAAAAAAAACAACGATATATAAATAATTATGAATTATATTCATAATTAGTGGTATTTTATTGCTAAATGTAGTTTTTTTAGCCCCTCGAATATAATAATTATAATAATATACAAGTGAATTATTGGCATGCTACTTTACCATGAAAATCTAAAAACTAGTTCTAAACTCTAGTTTTGCTAAGAAAAAGCCGTGAAATAATATTATTTACAATTTACTCGCACATTTTTGCACCCATTTTTACCTTTTTTTTAAAGTTATAATAACACGGAGTATGCACCGCGCGTAATCTAATTTCCATCGTGTCTTTTTTTAGGGTTCCGCAAGAGAATTATGGAATAATAAAATCTGTCATGTTGAATTGAAAAAAAAATAAGGTTGATTGTGAGTGATGGCATGTCATCCTACGTCAATTAGAAGTGCAGAATTGTTTAAATTTTTGACGAACAAGAATTAGGTTAATGGATAAAAAGCCATATCATTTTCGTTTGCAAACAAAGTGAATTAATTTCATTCGGTTTAAAAGTTTGTCTTTATAAGGAGGTATTAAAAATTTTTGTACTACACTCAAATATTTGTAGTTATATCAAAGTAAATAAGTAATAATTCAAAGTTAGTAACTTGTTTTATTAACAGTCTAGAACAATCATTAACTTAATTAAAATTTACCACAATGACTGAGATATGATTAACTTATAAAGCCAGTAAATTAAAACAATATTTGAATTTGATTGTTGAATATTATGTGGAAAACCTATTTCAAACTTGGAAATGAATTCCTCTTATTCTAATTTTAAAATTTATACAGAAATTGAAGTGAACTAATTTAAAAAGTTACGATCTATTTATACGGAACCTTTAATTCCAGCACCGAACATTTAACTTTTTTTATTTACACGCGAATGCAGCGCCAGTCGCGAAAAGGTTTTTTACAATGCCATTGCGCGCTTGTCTGTTGTTCTGTACGAAGATTGCATTCACTGCAACGTTTATAAAAGCTTACGCGAAAAAGCGCCTTTTATGGTGCGACGTGCGCGTTTTGTTTTTTTATTGGTGTTGTCTCTGTTATTCTTTTAAAGGGTTTAATGGCTGTGTCGAATGTCATTTGGTTCTAGAATACTTTGAATAAAAAAGAATTAACACTTATTTATTAGGAACTAGCCTGTTGGCAACCCAACATTAATTTTATATAATTTTTATGTATTGACAACCCTGTACCATCTGTCATCTCTTCTTC